>OU612066.1:4876749-5476749 GCA_914767715.1 Membranipora membranacea
GTAAAGTAACAAGTTAAAAATGAGTCTAGATGAAAGACTATAAACATGCAAAAGAAAAATAAGAGTTGCATGCACTTGTTTTGTTAATACTGCATCCAAGCATAAAACTGCCTAAATTAATCACCATAATTGTCTACGGCCATATCACGTTGAAAACGCCAGTTCTCGTCCCGATCACTGAAGCTAAGCAAACGTCGAGCCCCAGTTAGTACTTGGATGGGGTGACCGCCTGGGAATACTGGGTGCTGTAGACTTTTGATTATTTTCCGTTTTTGCAAACTTAAAGTCATGTTACATTCTTTGCCCTACCATCAATATGAGCTGCTTGAAGTGAATTTTTTTGGGGCTCAGTACCCCTCCCCCCTCCCTTCCTCACTCCCCCCCCCCCCCAATTATTCCCAAACGGCAGCATATGCAAGCTTGTTTCTTGCAACAAAAAAGACAACGAAAAGAGCGATTTTTGAGCAGATGATCCAAGAAAATCCTGCGTTTCGTGTAAAATCCCCATTTGAATTAGGCAGCTGCGCAGCAGCGATTCTTGGGAAGGTCAGCATAGGGGATTGCCGGCACTATGAGAGGTTTGTCCCCCATGCCAAGAAGAGGATGCCGGGGAAATATGTTAGATTGGTGCTGCATTGCTATTACTTTTGGACAATACTCTAGAAATGATAAACAGTATAGAAGCTAGCGAAACTGGAAAATTGAAGTCGGCATTACCGGCTATTGTTATCGACAACACAAATTATGACCTTTAGGTGGTAATCCACAGTCCCAGTGGTCCAGTCTAGTGCTTAGATCACTGCTGGCACTGTCATAATCAAACAAAAGAATAACTCACCAGAGCCCGCTACTTGCTGCCAGCTTTTAACTGGCGTGTTGTACCCTGCTCTGTGAGCGCAGCGTTTAGTCCGGCAGAATGCTAAACAATGAAGCTAAGCACGATGTCGCGTCGAAAAGATTGTTGCCACATGGTTCATGGCATGCTACAAATGTTGAGCCCAATCCCAAAAAGTCCAGCACGAATAGATGTTTCTATGAGCCATCGAACCGGGCAGGCCCTCCATCCTCAAATAAAAACAGTAGCAAAATTGGAAACTTTGAATGTGATGGAGAAGAATTATATGTTTGATAATAGATGGTAGAAATTTTGAAGATGGAGAAGGCATAATTTTTGTGTCAAGTAAAGTAACAAGTTAAAATGAGTCTAGATGAAAGACTATAAACATGCAAAAGAAAAATAAGAGTTGCATGCACTTGTTTTGTTAATACTCGCATCCAAGCATAAAACTGCCTAAATTAATCACCATAATTGTCTACGGCCATATCACGTTGAAAACGCCAGTTCTCGTCCGATCCACTGAAGCTAAGCAACGTCGAGCCCAGTTAGTACCTTGGATGGGTGACCGCCTGGGAATACTGGGTGCTGTAGACTTTTGATTATTTTCCGTTTTTGCAACTTAAAGTCATGTTACATTCTTTGCCCTACCATCAATATGAGCTGCTTGAAGTGAATTTTTTTGGGCTCAGTACCCCTCCCCCCTCCCTTCCTCACTCCCCCCCCCCCCCCCAATTATTCCCAAAAACGGCAGCATATGCAAGCTTGTTTCTTGCAACAAAAAAGACAACGAAAAGAGCGATTTTTTGAGCAGATGAATCCAAGAAAATCCTGCGTTTCGTGTAAATCCCCATTTGAATTAGGCAGCTGCGCAGCAGCGATTCTTGGGAAGGTCAGCATAGGGGATTGCCGGCACTATGAGAGGTTTGTCCCCCATGCCAAGAAGAGGATGCCGGGAAATATGTTAGATTGGTGCTGCATTGCTATTACTTTTGGGACAATACTCTAGAAATGATAAACAGTATAGAAGCTAGCGAAACTGGAAAATTGAAGTCGGCATTACCGGCTATTGTTATCGACAACACAAATTATGACCTTTAGGTGGTAATCCACAGTCCAGTGGTCCAGTCTAGTGCTTAGATCACTGCTGACACTGTCATAATCAAACAAAAGAGTAACTCACCAGAGCCCGCTACTTGCTGCCAGCTTTCAACTGGCGTGTTGTACCCTGCTCTGTGAGCGCAGCGTTTAGTCCGGCAGAATGCTAAACAATGAAGCTAAGCACGATGTCGCGTCGAAAAGATTGTTGCCACATGGTTCATGGCATGCTACAAATGTTGAGCCCAATCCCAAAAAGTCCAGCACGAATAGATGTTTCTATGAGCCATCGAACGGGCAGGCCCTCCATCCTCAAATAAAAACAGTAGCAAAATTGGAAACTTTGAATGTGATGGAGAAGAATTATATGTTTGTTAATAGATGGTAGAAATTTTGAAGATGGAGAAGCATAATTTTTGTGTCAAGTAAAGTAACAAGTTAAAATGAGTCTAGATGAAAGACTATAAACATGCAAAAGAAAAATAAGAGTTGCATGCACTTGTTTTGTTAATACTGCATCCAAGCATAAAACTGCCTAAATTAATCACCATAATTGTCTACGGCCATATCACGTTGAAAACGCCAGTTCTCGTCCGATCACTGAAGCTAAGCAACGTCGAGCCCAGTTAGTACTTGGATGGGTGACCGCCTGGGAATACTGGGTGCTGTAGACTTTTGATTATTTTCCGTTTTTTGCAACTTAAAGTCATGTTACATTCTTTGCCCTACCATCAATATGAGCTGCTTGAAGTGAATTTTTTTGGGCTCAGTACCCCCTCCCCCCTCCCTTCCTCACTCCCCCCCCCCCCCCAATTATTCCACAACGGCAGCATATGCAAGCTTGTTTCTTGCAACAAAAAAGACAACGAAAAGAGCGATTTTTGAGCAGATGAATCCAAGAAAATCCTGCGTTTCGTGTAAATCCCCATTTGAATTAGGCACGCTGCGCAGCAGCGATTCTTGGGAAGGTCAGCATAGGGGATTGCCGGCACTATGAGAGGTTTGTCCCCCATGCCAAGAAGAGGATGCCGGGAAATATGTTAGATTGGTGCTGCATTGCTATTACTTTTGGACAATACTCTAGAAATGATAAACAGTATAGGAAGCTAGCGAAACTGGAAAATTGAAGTCGGCATTACCGGCTATTGTTATCGACAACACAAATTATGACCTTTAGGTGGTAATCCACAGTCCAGTGGTCCAGTCTAGTGCTTAGATCACTGCGGACACTGTCATAATCAAACAAAAGAGTAACTCACCAGAGCCCGCTACTTGCTGCCAGCTTTCAACTGGCGTGTTGTACCCTGCTCTGTGAGCGCAGCGTTTAGTCACGGCAGAATGCTAAACAATGAAGCTAAGCACGATGTCGCGTCGAAAAGATTGTTGCCACATGGGTTCATGGCATGCTACAAATGTTGAGCCCAATCCCAAAAAGTCCAGCACGAATAGATGTTTCTATGAGCCATCGAACCGGGCAGGCCCTCCATCCTCAAATAAAAACAGTAGCAAAATTGGAAACTTTGAATGTGATGGAGAAGAATTATATGTTTGATAATAGATGGTAGAAATTTTGAAGATGGAGAAGCATAATTTTTGTGTCAAGTAAAGTAACAAGTTAAAATGAGTCTAGATGAAAGACTATAAACATGCAAAAGAAAAATAAGAGTTGCATGCACTTGTTTTGTTAATACTGCATCCAAGCATAAAACTGCCTAAATTAATCACCATAATTGTCTACGGCCATATCACGTTGAAAACGCCAGTTCTCGTCCGATCACTGAAGCTAAGCAACGTCGAGCCCAGTTAGTACTTGGATGGGTGACCGCCTGGGAATACTGGGGTGCTGTAGACTTTTGATTATTTTCCGTTTTTGCAACTTAAAGTCATGTTACATTCTTTGCCCTACCATCAATATGAGCTGCTTGAAGTGAATTTTTTTGGGCTCAGTACCCCCTCCCCCTCCCTTCCTCACTCCCCCCCCCCCCAATTATTCCCAAACGGCAGCATATGCAAGCTTGTTTCTTGCAACAAAAAAGACAACGAAAAGAGCGATTTTGAGGCAGATGAATCCAAGAAAAATCCTGCGTTTCGTGTAAATCCCCCATTTGAATTAGGGCAGCTGCGCAGCAGCGATTCTTGGGAAGGTCAGCATAGGGGATTGCCGGCACTATGAGAGGTTTGTCCCCCATGCCAAGAAGAGGGATGCCGGGAAATATGTTAGATTGGTGCTAGCATTGCTATTACTTTTGGACAATACTCTAGAAATGATAAACAGTATAGAAGCTAGCGAAACTGGAAAATTGAAGTCGGCATTACCGGCTATTGTTATCGACAACACAAATTATGACCTTTAGGTGGTAATCCACAGTCCAGTGGTCCAGTCTAGTGCTTAGATCACTGCTGACACTGTCATAATCAAACAAAAGAGTAACTCACCAGAGCCCGCTACTTGCTGCCAGCTTTCAACTGGCGTGTTGTACCCTGCTCTGTGAGCGCAGCGTTTAGTCCCGGCAGAATGCTAAACAATGAAGCTAAGCACGATGTCGCGTCGAAAAGATTGTTGCCACATGGTTCATGGCATGCTACAAATGTTGAGCCCAATCCCAAAAAGTCCAGCACGAATAGATGTTTCTATGAGCCATCGAACCGGCAGGCCCTCCATCCTCAAATAAAAACAGTAGCAAAATTGGAAACTTTGAATGTGATGGAGAAGAATTATATGTTTGATAATAGATGGTAGAAATTTTGAAGATGGAGAAGCATAATTTTTGTGTCAAGTAAAGTAACAAGTTAAAATGAGTCTAGATGAAAGACTATAAACATGCAAAAGAAAAATAAGAGTTGCATGCACTTGTTTTGTTAATACTGCATCCAAGCATAAAACTGCCTAAATTAATCACCATAATTGTCTACGGCCATATCACGTTGAAAACGCCAGTTCTCGTCCGATCACTGAAGCTAAGCAACGTCGAGCCCCAGTTAGTACTTGGATGGGTGACCGCCTGGGAATACTGGGTGCTGTAGACTTTTGATTATTTTCCGTTTTTGCAACTTAAAGTCATGTTTACATTCTTTGCCCTACCATCAATATGAGCTGCTTGAAGTGAATTTTTTTGGGCTCAGTACCCCTCCCCCCTCCCCTTCCTCACTCCCCCCCCCCCCAATTATTCCCAAACGGCAGCATATGCAAGCTTGTTTCTTGCAACAAAAAAGACAACGAAAAGAGCGATTTTTGAGCAGATGAATCCAAGAAAATCCTGCGTTTCGTGTAAATCCCCATTTGAATTAGGCAGCTGCGCAGCAGCGATTCTTGGGAAGGTCAGCATAGGGGATTGCCGGCACTATGAGAGGTTTGTCCCCCATGCCAAGAGAGGATGCCGGGAAATATGTTAGATTGGTGCTGCATTGCTATTACTTTTGGACAATACTCTAGAAATGATAAACAGTATAGAAGCTAGCGAAACTGGAAAATTGAAGTCGGCATTACGGCTATTGTTATCGACAACACAAATTATGACCTTTAGGTGGTAATCCACAGTCCAGTGTCCAGTCTAGTGCTTAGATCACTGCTGACACTGTCATAATCAAACAAAAGAGTAACTCACCAGAGCCCGCTACTTGCTGCCAGCTTTCAACTGGCGTGTTGTACCCTGCTCTGTGAGCGCAGCGTTTAGTCCGGCAGAATGCTAAACAATGAAGCTAAGCACGATGTCCGCGTCGAAAAGATTGTTGCCACATGGTTCATGGCATGCTACAAATGTTGAGCCCAATCCAAAAAGTCCCAGCACGAATAGATGTTTCTATGAGCCATCGAACCGGGCAGGCCCTCCCCATCCTCAAATAAAAACAGTAGCAAAATTGGAAACTTTTGAATGTGATGGAGAAGAATTATATGTTTGATAATAGATGGTAGAAATTTTGAAGATGGAGAAGCATAATTTTTGTGTCAAGTAAAGTAACAAGTTAAAATGAGTCTAGATGAAAGACTATAAACATGCAAAGAAAAATAAGAGTTGCATGCACTTGTTTTGTTAATACTGCATCCAAGCATAAAAACTGCCTAAATTAATCACCATAATTGTCTACGGCCATATCACGTTGAAAACGCCAGTTCCTCGTCCGATCACTGAAGCTAAGCAACGTCGAGCCCAGTTAGTACTTGGATGGGTGACCGCCTGGGAATACTGGGTGCTGTAGACTTTTGATTATTTTCCGTTTTTGCAACTTAAAGTCATGTTACATTCTTTGCCCTACCATCAATATGAGCTGCTTGAAGTGAATTTTTTTGGGCTCAGTACCCCTCCCCCCTCCCTTCCTCACTCCCCCCCCCCCCCAATTATTCCCAAACGGCAGCATATGCAAGCTTGTTTCTTGCAACAAAAAAGACAACGAAAAGAGCGATTTTTGAGCAGTATGAATCCAAGAAAATCCTGCGTTTCGTGTAAATCCCCATTTGAATTAGGCAGCTGCGCAGCAGCGATTCTTGGGAAGGTCAGCATAGGGGATTGCCGGCACTATGAGAGGTTGTCCCCCATGCCAAGAAGAGGATGCCGGGAAATATGTTAGATTGGTGCTGCATTGCTATTACTTTTGGACAATACTCTAGAAATGATAAACAGTATAGAAGCTAGCGAAACTGGAAAATTGAAGTCGGCATTACCGGCTATTGTTATCGACAACACAAATTATGACCTTTAGGTGGTAATCCACAGTCCAGTGGTCCAGTCTAGTGCTTAGATCACTGCTGACAACTGTCATAATCAAACAAAAGAGTAACTCACCAGAGCCCGCTACTTGCTGCCAGCTTTCAACTGGCGTGTTGTACCCTGCTCTGTGAGCGCAGCGTTTAGTCCGGCAGAATGCTAAACAATGAAGCTAAGCACGATGTCGCGTCGAAAAGATTGTTGCCACATGGTTCATGGCATGCTACAAATGTTGAGCCCAATCCCAAAAAGTCCAGCACGAATAGATGTTTCTATGAGCCATCGAACCGGGCAGGCCCTCCATCCTCAAATAAAAACAGTAGCAAAATTGGAAACTTTGAATGTGATGGAGAAGAATTATATGTTTGATAATAGATGGTAGAAATTTTGAAGATGGAGAAGCATAATTTTTGTGTCAAATAAAGTAACAAGTTAAAATGAGTCTAGATGAAAGACTATAAACATGCAAAAGAAAAATAAGAGTTGCATGCACTTGTTTTGTTAATACTGCATCCAAGCATAAAACTGCCTAAATTAATCACCATAATTGTCTACGGCCATATCACGTTGAAAACGCCAGTTCTCGTCCGATCACTGAAGCTAAGCAACGTCGAGCCCAGTTAGTACTTGGATGGGTGACCGCCTGGGAATACTGGGTGCTGTAGACTTTTGATTATTTTCCGTTTTTGCAACTTAAAGTCATGTTACATTCTTTGCCCTACCATCAATATGAGCTGCTTGAAGTGAATTTTTTTGGGCTCAGTACCCCTCCCCCCTCCCTTCCTCACTCCCCCCCCCCCTCAATTATTCCCAAACGGCAGCATATGCAAGCTTGTTTCTTGCAACAAAAAAGACGACGAAAAGAGCGATTTTTGAGCAGATGAATCCAAGAAAATCCTGTGTTTCGCGTCAATCCCCATTTGAATTAGGCAGCTGCGCAGCAGCGATTCTTGGGAAGGTCAGCATAGGGGATTGCCGGCACTATGAGAGGTTTGTCCCCCATGCCAAGAAGAGGATGCCGGGAAATATGTTAGATTGGTGCTGCATTGCTATTACTTTTGGACAATACTCTAGAAATGATAAACAGTATAGAAGCTAGCGAAACTGGAAAATTGAAGTCGGCATTACCGGCTATTGTTATCGACAACACAAATTATGACCTTTAGGTGGTAATCCACAGTCCAGTGGTCCAGTCTAGTGCTTAGATCACTGCTGACACTGTCATAATCAAACAAAAGAGTAACTCACCAGAGCCCGCTACTTGCTGCCAGCTTTCAACTGGCGTGTTGTACCCTGCTCTGTGAGCGCAGCGTTTAGTCCGGCAGAATGCTAAACAATGAAGCTAAGCACGATGTCGCGTCGAAAAGATTGTTGCCACATGGTTCATGGCATGCTACAAATGTTGAGCCCAATCCCAAAAAGTCCAGCACGAATAGATGTTTCTATGAGCCATCGAACCGGGCAGGCCCTCCATCCTCAAATAAAAACAGTAGCAAAATTGGAAACTTTGAATGTGATGGAGAAGAATTATATGTTTGATAATAGATGGTAGAAATTTTGAAGATGGAGAAGCATAATTTTTGTGTCAAGTAAAGTAACAAGTTAAAATGAGTCTAGATGAAAGACTATAAACATGCAAAAGAAAAATAAGAGTTGCATGCACTTGTTTTGTTAATACTGCATCCAAGCATAAAACTGCCTAAATTAATCACCATAATTGTCTACGGCCATATCACGTTGAAAACGCCAGTTCTCGTCCGATCACTGAAGCTAAGCAACGTCGAGCCCAGTTAGTACTTGGATGGGTGACCGCCTGGGAATACTGGGTGCTGTAGACTTTTGATTATTTTCCGTTTTTGCAACTTAAAGTCATGTTACATTCTTTGCCCTACCATCAATATGAGCTGCTTGAAGTGAATTTTTTTGGGCTCAGTACCCCTCCCCCCTCCCTTCCTCACTCCCCCCCCCCCCCCAATTATTCCCAAACGGCAGCATATGCAAGCTTGTTTCTTGCAACAAAAAAGACAACGAAAAGAGCGATTTTTGAGCAGATGAATCCAAGAAAATCCTGCGTTTCGTGTAAATCCCCATTTGAATTAGGCAGCTGCGCAGCAGCGATTCTTGGGAAGGTCAGCATAGGGGATTGCCGGCACTATGAGAGGTTTGTCCCCCATGCCAAGAAGAGGATGCCGGGAAATATGTTAGATTGGTGCTGCATTGCTATTACTTTTGGACAATACTCTAGAAATGATAAACAGTATAGAAGCTAGCGAAACTGGAAAATTGAAGTCGGCATTACCGGCTATTGTTATCGACAACACAAATTATGACCTTTAGGTGGTAATCCACAGTCCAGTGGTCCAGTCTAGTGCTTAGATCACTGCTGACACTGTCATAATCAAACAAAAGAGTAACTCACCAGAGCCCGCTACTTGCTGCCCAGCTTTCAACTGGCGTGTTGTACCCTGCTCTGTGAGCGCAGCGTTTAGTCCGGCAGAATGCTAAAACAATGAAGCTAAGCACGATGTCGCGTCGAAAAGATTGTTGCCACATGGTTCATGGCATGCTACAAATGTTGAGCCCAATCCCAAAAAGTCCAGCACGAATAGATGTTTCTATGAGCCATCGAACCGGGCAGGCCCTCCATCCTCAAATAAAAACAGTAGCAAAATTGGAAACTTTGAATGTGATGGAGAAGAATTATATGTTTGATAATAGATGGTAGAAATTTTGAAGATGGAGAAGCATAATTTTTGTGTCAAGTAAAGTAACAAGTTAAAATGAGTCTAGATGAAAGACTATAAACATGCAAAAGAAAAATAAGAGTTGCATGCACTTGTTTTGTTAATACTGCATCCAAGCATAAAACTGCCTAAATTAATCACCATAATTGTCTACGGCCATATCACGTTGAAAACGCCAGTTCTCGTCCGATCACTGAAGCTAAGCAACGTCGAGCCCAGTTAGTACTTGGATGGGTGACCGCCTGGGAATACTGGGTGCTGTAGACTTTTGATTATTTTCCGTTTTTGCAACTTAAAGTCATGTTACATTCTTTGCCCTACCATCAATATGAGCTGCTTGAAGTGAATTTTTTTGGGCTCAGTACCCCTCCCCCCCCCCTTCCTCACTCCCCCCCCCCCCAATTATTCCCAACGGCAGCATATGCAAGCTTGTTTCTTGCAACAAAAAAGACAACGAAAAGAGCGATTTTTGAGCAGATGAATCCAAGAAAATCCTGCGTTTCGTGTAAATCCCCATTTGAATTAGGCAGCTGCGCAGCAGCGATTCTTGGGAAGGTCAGCATAGGGGATTGCCGGCACTATGAGAGGTTTGTCCCCCATGCCAAGAAGAGGATGCCGGGAAATATGTTAGATTGGTGCTGCATTGCTATTACTTTTGGACAATACTCTAGAAATGATAAACAGTATAGAAGCTAGCGAAACTGGAAAATTGAAGTCGGCATTACCGGCTATTGTTATCGACAACACAAATTATGACCTTTAGGTGGTAATCCACAGTCCAGTGGTCCAGTCTAGTGCTTAGATCACTGCTGACACTGTCATAATCAAACAAAAGAGTAACTCACCAGAGCCCGCTACTTGCTGCCAGCTTTCAACTGGCGTGTTGTACCCTGCTCTGTGAGCGCAGCGTTTAGTCCGGCAGAATGCTAAACAATGAAGCTAAGCACGATGTCGCGTCGAAAAGATTGTTGCCACATGGTTCATGGCATGCTACAAATGTTGAGCCCCAATCCCAAAAAGTCCAGCACGAATAGATGTTTCTATGAGCCATCGAACCGGGCAGGCCCTCCATCCTCAAATAAAAACAGTAGCAAAATTGGAAACTTTGAATGTGATGGAGAAGAATTATATGTTTGATAATAGATGGTAGAAATTTTGAAGATGGAGAAGCATAATTTTTGTGTCAAGTAAAGTAACAAGTTAAAATGAGTCTAGATGAAAGACTATAAACATGCAAAAGAAAAATAAGAGTTGCATGCACTTGTTTTGTTAATACTGCATCCAAGCATAAAACTGCCTAAATTAATCACCATAATTGTCTCACGGCCATATCACGTTGAAAACGCCAGTTCTCGTCCGATCACTGAAGCTAAGCAACGTCGAGCCCAGTTAGTACTTGGATGGGTGACCGCCTGGGAATACTGGGTGCTGTAGACTTTTGATTATTTTCCGTTTTTGCAACTTAAAGTCATGTTACATTCTTTGCCCTACCATCAATATGAGCCTGCTTGAAGTGAATTTTTTTGGGCTCAGTACCCTCCCCCCCCCCCCTTCCCCACTCCCCCCCCCCCCCCCAATTATTCCCAAACGGCAGCATATGCAAGCTTGTTTCTTGCAACAAAAAAGACAACGAAAAGAGCGATTTTTGAGCAGATGAATCCAAGAAAATCCTGCGTTTCGTGTAAATCCCCCATTTGAATTAGGCAGCTGCGCAGCAGCGATTCTTGGGAAGGTCAGCATAGGGGATTGCCGGCACTATGAGAGGTTTGTCCCCCATGCCAAGAAGAGGATGCCGGGAAATATGTTAGATTGGTGCTGCATTGCTATTACTTTTGGACAATACTCTAGAAATGATAAACAGTATAGAAGCTAGCGAAACTGGAAAATTGAAGTCGGCATTACCGGCTATTGTTATCGACAACACAAATTATGACCTTTAGTGGTAATCCACAGTCCCAGTGGTCCAGTCTAGTGCTTAGATCACTGCTGACACTGTCATAATCAAACAAAAGAGTAACTCACCAGAGCCCGCTACTTGCTGCCAGCTTTCAACTGGCGTGTTGTACCCTGCTCTGTGAGCGCAGCGTTTAGTCCCGGCAGAATGCTAAACAATGAAGCTAAGCACGATGTCGCGTCGAAAAGATTGTTGCCACATGGTTCATGGCATGCTACAAATGTTGAGCCCAATCCCAAAAAGTCCAGCACGAATAGATGTTTCTATGAGCCATCGAACCGGGCAGGCCCCTCCATCCTCAAATAAAAACAGTAGCAAAATTGGAAACTTTGAATGTGATGGAGAAGAATTATATGTTTGATAATAGATGGTAGAAATTTTGAAGATGGAGAAGCATAATTTTTGTGTCAAGTAAAGTAACAAGTTAAAATGAGTCTAGATGAAAGACTATAAACATGCAAAAGAAAAATAAGAGTTGCATGCACTTGTTTTGTTAATACTGCATCCAAGCATAAAACTGCCTAAATTAATCACCATAATTGTCTACGGCCATATCACGTTGAAAACGCCAGTTCTCTGTCCGATCACTGAAGCTAAGCAACGTCGAGCCCAGTTTAGTACTTGGATGGGTGACCGCCTGGGAATACTGGGTGCTGTAGACTTTTGATTATTTTCCCGTTTTTGCAACTTAAAGTCATGTTACATTCTTTGCCCTACCATCAATATGAGCTGCTTGAAGTGAATTTTTTTTGGGCTCAGTACCCCTCCCCCCTCCCTTCCTCACTCCCCCCCCCCCCAATTATTCCCAAACGGCAGCATATGCAAGCTTGTTTCTTGCAACAAAAAAGACAACGAAAAGAGCGATTTTTGAGCAGATGAATCCAAGAAAATCCTGCGTTTCGTGTAAATCCCCATTTGAATTAGGCAGCTGCGCAGCAGCGATTCTTGGGAAGGTCAGCATAGGGGATTGCCGGCACTATGAGAGGTTTGTCCCCCCCATGCCAAGAAGAGGATGCCGGGAAATATGTTAGATTGGTGCTGCACTTGCTATTACTTTTGGACAATACTCTAGAAATGATAAACAGTATAGAAGCTAGCGAAACTGGAAAATTGAAGTCGGCATTACCGGCTATTGTTATCGACAACACAAATTATGACCTTTAGGTGGTAATCCACAGTCCAGTGGTCCAGTCTAGTGCTTAGATCACTGCTGACACTGTCATAATCAAACAAAAGAGTAACTCACCAGAGCCCGCTACTTGCTGCCAGCTTTCAACTGGCGTGTTGTACCCTGCTCTGTGAGCGCAGCGTTTAGTCCGGCAGAATGCTAAAACAATGAAGCTAAGCACGATGTCGCGTCGAAAAGATTGTTGCCACATGGTTCATGGCATGCTACAAATGTTGAGCCCAATCCCAAAAAGTCCAGCACGAATAGATGTTTCTATGAGCCATCGAACCGGGCAGGCCCTCCATCCTCAAATAAAAACAGTAGCAAAATTGGAAACTTTGAATGTGATGGAGAAGAATTATATGTTTGATAATAGATGGTAGAAATTTTGAAGATGGAGAAGCATAATTTTTGTGTCAAGTAAAGTAACAAGTTAAAATGAGTCTAGATGAAAGACTATAAACATGCAAAAGAAAAATAAGAGTTGCATGCACTTGTTTTGTTAATACTGCATCCAAGCATAAAACTGCCTAAATTAATCACCATAATTGTCTACGGCCATATCACGTTGAAAACGCCAGTTCTCGTCCGATCACTGAAGCTAAGCAACGTCGAGCCCCAGTTAGTACTTGGATGGGTGACCGCCTGGGAATACGGGTGCTGTAGACTTTTGATTATTTTCCGTTTTTGCAACTTAAAGTCATGTTACATTCTTTGCCCTACCATCAATATGAGCTGCTTGAAGTGAATTTTTTTTGGGCTCAGTACCCCTCCCCCCCTCCCTTCCTCACTCCCCCCCCCCCCCAATTATTCCCAAACGGCAGCATATGCAAGCTTGTTTCTTGCAACAAAAAAGACAACGAAAAGAGCGATTTTTGAGCAGATGAATCCAAGAAAATCCTGCGTTTCGTGTAAATCCCCATTTGAATTAGGCAGCTGCGCAGCAGCGATTCTTGGGAAGGTCAGCATAGGGGATTGCCGGCACTATGAGAGGTTTGTCCCCCATGCCAAGAAGAGGATGCCGGGAAATATGTTAGATTGGTGCTGCATTGCTATTACTTTTGGACAATACTCTAGAAATGATAAACAGTATAGAAGCTAGCGAAACTGGAAAATTGAAGTCGGCATTACGGCTATTGTTATCGACAACACAAATTATGACCTTTAGGTGGTAATCCACAGTCCAGTGGTCCAGTCTAGTGCTTAGATCACTGCTGACACTGTCATAATCAAACAAAAGAGTAACTCACCAGAGCCCGCTACTTGCTGCCAGCTTTCAACTGGCGTGTTGTACCCTGCTCTGTGGAGCGCAGCGTTTAGTCCGGCAGAAATGCTAAACAATGAAGCTAAGCACGATGTCGCGTCGAAAAGATTGTTGCCACATGGTTCATGGCATGCTACAAATGTTGAGCCCAATCCCAAAAAAGTCCCAGCACGAATAGATGTTTCTATGAGCCATCGAACCGGGCAGGGCCCTCCATCCTCAAATAAAAACAGTAGGCAAAATTGGAAACTTTGAATGTGATGGAGAAGAATTATATGTTTGATAATAGATGGTAGAAATTTTGAAGATGGAGAAGCATAATTTTTTGTGTCAAGTAAAGTAACAAGTTAAAATGAGTCTAGATGAAAGACTATAAACCATGCAAAAGAAAAATAAGAGTTGCATGCACTTGTTTTGTTAATACTGCATCCAAGCATAAAACTGCCTAAATTAATCACCATAATTGTCTACGGCCATATCACGTTGAAAACGCCAGTTCTCGTCCGATCACTGAAGCTAAGCAACGTCGAGCCCAGTTAGTACTTGGATGGGTGACCCGCCTGGGAATACTGGGTGCTGTAGACTTTTGATTATTTTCCGTTTTTGCAACTTAAAGTCATGTTACATTCTTTGCCCTACCATCAATATGAGCTGCTTGAAGTGAATTTTTTTGGGCTCAGTACCCCTCCCCCCTCCCTTCCTCACTCCCCCCCCCCCCCCAATTATTCCCAAACGGCAGCATATGCAAGCTTGTTTCTTGCAACAAAAAGACAACGAAAAGAGCGATTTTTGAGCAGATGAATCCAAGAAAATCCTGCGTTTCGTGTAAATCCCCATTTGAATTAGGCAGCTGCGCAGCAGCGATTCTTGGGAAGGTCAGCATAGGGGATTGCCGGCACTATGAGAGGTTTGTCCCCCATGCCAAGAAGAGGATGCCGGGAAATATGTTAGATTGGTGCTGCATTGCTATTACTTTTGGACAATACTCTAGAAATGATAAACAGTATAGAAGCTAGCGAAACTGGAAAATTGAAGTCGGCATTACCGGCTATTGTTATCGACAACACAAATTATGACCTTTAGGTGGTAATCCACAGTCCAGTGGTCCAGTCTAGTGCTTAGATCACTGCTGACACTGTCATAATCAAACAAAAGAGTAACTCACCAGAGCCCGCTACTTGCTGCCAGCTTTCAACTGGCGTGTTGTACCCTGCTCTGTGAGCGCAGCGTTTAGTCCGGCAGAATGCTAAACAATGAAGCTAAGCACGATGTCGCGTCGAAAAGATTGTTGCCACATGGTTCATGGCATGCTACAAATGTTGAGCCCAATCCCAAAAAGTCCAGCACGAATAGATGTTTCTATGAGCCATCGAACCGGGCAGGCCCTCCATCCTCAAATAAAAACAGTAGCAAAATTGGAAACTTTGAATGTGATGGAGAAGAATTATATGTTTGATAATAGATGGTAGAAATTTTGAAGATGGAGAAGCATAATTTTTGTGTCAAGTAAAGTAACAAGTTAAAATGAGTCTAGATGAAAGACTATAAACATGCAAAAGAAAAATAAGAGTTGCATGCACTTGTTTTGTTAATACTGCATCCAAGCATAAAACTGCCTAAATTAATCACCATAATTGTCTACGGCCATATCACGTTGAAAACGCCAGTTCTCGTCCGATCACTGAAGCTAAGCAACGTCGAGCCCAGTTAGTACTTGGATGGGTGACCGCCTGGGAATACTGGGTGCTGTAGACTTTTGATTATTTTCCGTTTTTGCAACTTAAAGTCATGTTACATTCTTTGCCCTACCATCAATATGAGCTGCTTGAAGTGAATTTTTTTGGGCTCAGTACCCCTCCCCCCCTCCCTTCCTCACTCCCCCCCCCCCCCCAATTATTCCCAAACGGCAGCATATGCAAGCTTGTTTCTTGCAACAAAAAAGACAACGAAAAGAGCGATTTTTGAGCAGATGAATCCAAGAAAATCCTGCGTTTCGTGTAAATCCCCATTTGAATTAGGCAGCTGCGCAGCAGCGATTCTTGGGAAGGTCAGCATAGGGGATTGCCGGCACTATGAGAGGTTTGTCCCCCATGCCAAGAAGAGGATGCCGGGAAATATGTTAGATTGGTGCTGCATTGCTATTACTTTTGGACAATACTCTAGAAATGATAAACAGTATAGAAGCTAGCGAAACTGGAAAATTGAAGTCGGCATTACCGGCTATTGTTATCGACAACACAAATTATGACCTTTAGGTGGTAATCCACAGTCCAGTGGTCCAGTCTAGTGCTTAGATCACTGCTGACACTGTCATAATCAAACAAAAGAGTAACTCACCAGAGCCCGCTACTTGCTGCCAGCTTTCAACTGGCGTGTTGTACCCTGCTCTGTGAGCGCAGCGTTTAGTCCGGCAGAATGCTAAACAATGAAGCTAAGCACGATGTCGCGTCGAAAAGATTGTTGCCACATGGTTCATGGCATGCTACAAATGTTGAGCCCAATCCCAAAAAGTCCAGCACGAATAGATGTTTCTATGAGCCATCGAACCGGGCAGGCCCTCCATCCTCAAATAAAAACAGTAGCAAAATTGGAAACTTTGAATGTGATGGAGAAGAATTATATGTTTGATAATAGATGGTAGAAATTTTGAAGATGGAGAAGCATAATTTTTGTGTCAAGTAAAGTAACAAGTTAAAATGAGTCTAGATGAAAGACTATAAACATGCAAAAGAAAAATAAGAGTTGCATGCACTTGTTTTGTTAATACTGCATCCAAGCATAAAACTGCCTAAATTAATCACCATAATTGTCTACGGCCATATCACGTTGAAAACGCCAGTTCTCGTCCGATCACTGAAGCTAAGCAACGTCGAGCCCAGTTAGTACTTGGATGGGTGACCGCCTGGGAATACTGGGTGCTGTAGACTTTTGATTATTTTCCGTTTTTGCAACTTAAAGTCATGTTACATTCTTTGCCCTACCATCAATATGAGCTGCTTGAAGTGAATTTTTTTGGGCTCAGTACCCCTCCCCCCTCCCTTCCTCACTCCCCCCCCCCCCAATTATTCCCAAACGGCAGCATATGCAAGCTTGTTTCTTGCAACAAAAAAGACAACGAAAAGAGCGATTTTTGAGCAGATGAATCCAAGAAAATCCTGCGTTTCGTGTAAATCCCCATTTGAATTAGGCAGCTGCGCAGCAGCGATTCTTGGGAAGGTCAGCATAGGGGATTGCCGGCACTATGAGAGGTTTGTCCCCCATGCCAAGAAGAGGATGCCGGGAAATATGTTAGATTGGTGCTGCATTGCTATTACTTTTGGACAATACTCTAGAAATGATAAACAGTATAGAAGCTAGCGAAACTGGAAAATTGAAGTCGGCATTACCGGCTATTGTTATCGACAACACAAATTATGACCTTTAGGTGGTAATCCACAGTCCAGTGGTCCAGTCTAGTGCTTAGATCACTGCTGACACTGTCATAATCAAACAAAAGAGTAACTCACCAGAGCCCGCTACTTGCTGCCAGCTTTCAACTGGCGTGTTGTACCCTGCTCTGTGAGCGCAGCGTTTAGTCCGGCAGAATGCTAAACAATGAAGCTAAGCACGATGTCGCGTCGAAAAGATTGTTGCCACATGGTTCATGGCATGCTACAAATGTTGAGCCCAATCCCAAAAAGTCCAGCACGAATAGATGTTTCTATGAGCCATCGAACCGGGCAGGCCCTCCATCCTCAAATAAAAACAGTAGCAAAATTGGAAACTTTGAATGTGATGGAGAAGAATTATATGTTTGATAATAGATGGTAGAAATTTTGAAGATGGAGAAGCATAATTTTTGTGTCAAGTAAAGTAACAAGTTAAAATGAGTCTAGATGAAAGACTATAAACATGCAAAAGAAAAATAAGAGTTGCATGCACTTGTTTTGTTAATACTGCATCCAAGCATAAAACTGCCTAAATTAATCACCATAATTGTCTACGGCCATATCACGTTGAAAACGCCAGTTCTCGTCCGATCACTGAAGCTAAGCAACGTCGAGCCCAGTTAGTACTTGGATGGGTGACCGCCTGGGAATACTGGGTGCTGTAGACTTTTGATTATTTTCCGTTTTTGCAACTTAAAGTCATGTTACATTCTTTGCCCTACCATCAATATGAGCTGCTTGAAGTGAATTTTTTTGGGCTCAGTACCCCTCCCCCCTCCCTTCCTCACTCCCCCCCCCCCCCAATTATTCCCAAACGGCAGCATATGCAAGCTTGTTTCTTGCAACAAAAAAGACAACGAAAAGAGCGATTTTTGAGCAGATGAATCCAAGAAAATCCTGCGTTTCGTGTAAATCCCCATTTGAATTAGGCAGCTGCGCAGCAGCGATTCTTGGGAAGGTCAGCATAGGGGATTGCCGGCACTATGAGAGGTTTGTCCCCCATGCCAAGAAGAGGATGCCGGGAAATATGTTAGATTGGTGCTGCATTGCTATTACTTTTGGACAATACTCTAGAAATGATAAACAGTATAGAAGCTAGCGAAACTGGAAAATTGAAGTCGGCATTACCGGCTATTGTTATCGACAACACAAATTATGACCTTTAGGTGGTAATCCACAGTCCAGTGGTCCAGTCTAGTGCTTAGATCACTGCTGACACTGTCATAATCAAACAAAAGAGTAACTCACCAGAGCCCGCTACTTGCTGCCAGCTTTCAACTGGCGTGTTGTACCCTGCTCTGTGAGCGCAGCGTTTAGTCCGGCAGAATGCTAAACAATGAAGCTAAGCACGATGTCGCGTCGAAAAGATTGTTGCCACATGGTTCATGGCATGCTACAAATGTTGAGCCCAATCCCAAAAAGTCCAGCACGAATAGATGTTTCTATGAGCCATCGAACCGGGCAGGCCCTCCATCCTCAAATAAAAACAGTAGCAAAATTGGAAACTTTGAATGTGATGGAGAAGAATTATATGTTTGATAATAGATGGTAGAAATTTTGAAGATGGAGAAGCATAATTTTTGTGTCAAGTAAAGTAACAAGTTAAAATGAGTCTAGATGAAAGACTATAAACATGCAAAAGAAAAATAAGAGTTGCATGCACTTGTTTTGTTAATACTGCATCCAAGCATAAAACTGCCTAAATTAATCACCATAATTGTCTACGGCCATATCACGTTGAAAACGCCAGTTCTCGTCCGATCACTGAAGCTAAGCAACGTCGAGCCCAGTTAGTACTTGGATGGGTGACCGCCTGGGAATACTGGGTGCTGTAGACTTTTGATTATTTTCCGTTTTTGCAACTTAAAGTCATGTTACATTCTTTGCCCTACCATCAATATGAGCTGCTTGAAGTGAATTTTTTTGGGCTCAGTACCCCTCCCCCCTCCCTTCCTCACTCCCCCCCCCCCCCCCAATTATTCCCAAACGGCAGCATATGCAAGCTTGTTTCTTGCAACAAAAAAGACAACGAAAAGAGCGATTTTTGAGCAGATGAATCCAAGAAAATCCTGCGTTTCGTGTAAATCCCCATTTGAATTAGGCAGCTGCGCAGCAGCGATTCTTGGGAAGGTCAGCATAGGGGATTGCCGGCACTATGAGAGGTTTGTCCCCCATGCCAAGAAGAGGATGCCGGGAAATATGTTAGATTGGTGCTGCATTGCTATTACTTTTGGACAATACTCTAGAAATGATAAACAGTATAGAAGCTAGCGAAACTGGAAAATTGAAGTCGGCATTACCGGCTATTGTTATCGACAACACAAATTATGACCTTTAGGTGGTAATCCACAGTCCAGTGGTCCAGTCTAGTGCTTAGATCACTGCTGACACTGTCATAATCAAACAAAAGAGTAACTCACCAGAGCCCGCTACTTGCTGCCAGCTTTCAACTGGCGTGTTGTACCCTGCTCTGTGAGCGCAGCGTTTAGTCCGGCAGAATGCTAAACAATGAAGCTAAGCACGATGTCGCGTCGAAAAGATTGTTGCCACATGGTTCATGGCATGCTACAAATGTTGAGCCCAATCCCAAAAAGTCCAGCACGAATAGATGTTTCTATGAGCCATCGAACCGGGCAGGCCCTCCATCCTCAAATAAAAACAGTAGCAAAATTGGAAACTTTGAATGTGATGGAGAAGAATTATATGTTTGATAATAGATGGTAGAAATTTTGAAGATGGAGAAGCATAATTTTTGTGTCAAGTAAAGTAACAAGTTAAAATGAGTCTAGATGAAAGACTATAAACATGCAAAAGAAAAATAAGAGTTGCATGCACTTGTTTTGTTAATACTGCATCCAAGCATAAAACTGCCTAAATTAATCACCATAATTGTCTACGGCCATATCACGTTGAAAACGCCAGTTCTCGTCCGATCACTGAAGCTAAGCAACGTCGAGCCCAGTTAGTACTTGGATGGGTGACCGCCTGGGAATACTGGGTGCTGTAGACTTTTGATTATTTTCCGTTTTTGCAACTTAAAGTCATGTTACATTCTTTGCCCTACCATCAATATGAGCTGCTTGAAGTGAATTTTTTTGGGCTCAGTACCCCTCCCCCCTCCCTTCCTCACTCCCCCCCCCCCCCCAATTATTCCCAAACGGCAGCATATGCAAGCTTGTTTCTTGCAACAAAAAAGACAACGAAAAGAGCGATTTTTGAGCAGATGAATCCAAGAAAATCCTGCGTTTCGTGTAAATCCCCATTTGAATTAGGCAGCTGCGCAGCAGCGATTCTTGGGAAGGTCAGCATAGGGGATTGCCGGCACTATGAGAGGTTTGTCCCCCATGCCAAGAAGAGGATGCCGGGAAATATGTTAGATTGGTGCTGCATTGCTATTACTTTTGGACAATACTCTAGAAATGATAAACAGTATAGAAGCTAGCGAAACTGGAAAATTGAAGTCGGCATTACCGGCTATTGTTATCGACAACACAAATTATGACCTTTAGGTGGTAATCCACAGTCCAGTGGTCCAGTCTAGTGCTTAGATCACTGCTGACACTGTCATAATCAAACAAAAGAGTAACTCACCAGAGCCCGCTACTTGCTGCCAGCTTTCAACTGGCGTGTTGTACCCTGCTCTGTGAGCGCAGCGTTTAGTCCGGCAGAATGCTAAACAATGAAGCTAAGCACGATGTCGCGTCGAAAAGATTGTTGCCACATGGTTCATGGCATGCTACAAATGTTGAGCCCAATCCCAAAAAGTCCAGCACGAATAGATGTTTCTATGAGCCATCGAACCGGGCAGGCCCTCCATCCTCAAATAAAAACAGTAGCAAAATTGGAAACTTTGAATGTGATGGAGAAGAATTATATGTTTGATAATAGATGGTAGAAATTTTGAAGATGGAGAAGCATAATTTTTGTGTCAAGTAAAGTAACAAGTTAAAATGAGTCTAGATGAAAGACTATAAACATGCAAAAGAAAAATAAGAGTTGCGTGCACTTGTTTTGTTAATACTGCATCCAAGCATAAAACTGCCTAAATTAATCACCATAATTGTCTACGGCCATATCACGTTGAAAACGCCAGTTCTCGTCCGATCACTGAAGCTAAGCAACGTCGAGCCCAGTTAGTACTTGGATGGGTGACCGCCTGGGAATACTGGGTGCTGTAGACTTTTGATTATTTTCCGTTTTTGCAACTTAAAGTCATGTTACATTCTTTGCCCTACCATCAATATGAGCTGCTTGAAGTGAATTTTTTTGGGCTCAGTACCCCTCCCCCCTCCCTTCCTCACTCCCCCCCCCCCAATTATTCCCAAACGGCAGCATATGCAAGCTTGTTTCTTGCAACAAAAAAGACAACGAAAAGAGCGATTTTTGAGCAGATGAATCCAAGAAAATCCTGCGTTTCGTGTAAATCCCCATTTGAATTAGGCAGCTGCGCAGCAGCGATTCTTGGGAAGGTCAGCATAGGGGATTGCCGGCACTATGAGAGGTTTGTCCCCCATGCCAAGAAGAGGATGCCGGGAAATATGTTAGATTGGTGCTGCATTGCTATTACTTTTGGACAATACTCTAGAAATGATAAACAGTATAGAAGCTAGCGAAACTGGAAAATTGAAGTCGGCATTACCGGCTATTGTTATCGACAACACAAATTATGACCTTTAGGTGGTAATCCACAGTCCAGTGGTCCAGTCTAGTGCTTAGATCACTGCTGACACTGTCATAATCAAACAAAAGAGTAACTCACCAGAGCCCGCTACTTGCTGCCAGCTTTCAACTGGCGTGTTGTACCCTGCTCTGTGAGCGCAGCGTTTAGTCCGGCAGAATGCTAAACAATGAAGCTAAGCACGATGTCGCGTCGAAAAGATTGTTGCCACATGGTTCATGGCATGCTACAAATGTTGAGCCCAATCCCAAAAAGTCCAGCACGAATAGATGTTTCTATGAGCCATCGAACCGGGCAGGCCCTCCATCCTCAAATAAAAACAGTAGCAAAATTGGAAACTTTGAATGTGATGGAGAAGAATTATATGTTTGATAATAGATGGTAGAAATTTTGAAGATGGAGAAGCATAATTTTTGTGTCAAGTAAAGTAACAAGTTAAAATGAGTCTAGATGAAAGACTATAAACATGCAAAAGAAAAATAAGAGTTGCATGCACTTGTTTTGTTAATACTGCATCCAAGCATAAAACTGCCTAAATTAATCACCATAATTGTCTACGGCCATATCACGTTGAAAACGCCAGTTCTCGTCCGATCACTGAAGCTAAGCAACGTCGAGCCCAGTTAGTACTTGGATGGGTGACCGCCTGGGAATACTGGGTGCTGTAGACTTTTGATTATTTTCCGTTTTTGCAACTTAAAGTCATGTTACATTCTTTGCCCTACCATCAATATGAGCTGCTTGAAGTGAATTTTTTTGGGCTCAGTACCCCTCCCCCCTCCCTTCCTCACTCCCCCCCCCCCCCCAATTATTCCCAAACGGCAGCATATGCAAGCTTGTTTCTTGCAACAAAAAAGACAACGAAAAGAGCGATTTTTGAGCAGATGAATCCAAGAAAATCCTGCGTTTCGTGTAAATCCCCATTTGAATTAGGCAGCTGCGCAGCAGCGATTCTTGGGAAGGTCAGCATAGGGGATTGCCGGCACTATGAGAGGTTTGTCCCCCATGCCAAGAAGAGGATGCCGGGAAATATGTTAGATTGGTGCTGCATTGCTATTACTTTTGGACAATACTCTAGAAATGATAAACAGTATAGAAGCTAGCGAAACTGGAAAATTGAAGTCGGCATTACCGGCTATTGTTATCGACAACACAAATTATGACCTTTAGGTGGTAATCCACAGTCCAGTGGTCCAGTCTAGTGCTTAGATCACTGCTGACACTGTCATAATCAAACAAAAGAGTAACTCACCAGAGCCCGCTACTTGCTGCCAGCTTTCAACTGGCGTGTTGTACCCTGCTCTGTGAGCGCAGCGTTTAGTCCGGCAGAATGCTAAACAATGAAGCTAAGCACGATGTCGCGTCGAAAAGATTGTTGCCACATGGTTCATGGCATGCTACAAATGTTGAGCCCAATCCCAAAAAGTCCAGCACGAATAGATGTTTCTATGAGCCATCGAACCGGGCAGGCCCTCCATCCTCAAATAAAAACAGTAGCAAAATTGGAAACTTTGAATGTGATGGAGAAGAATTATATGTTTGATAATAGATGGTAGAAATTTTGAAGATGGAGAAGCATAATTTTTGTGTCAAGTAAAGTAACAAGTTAAAATGAGTCTAGATGAAAGACTATAAACATGCAAAAGAAAAATAAGAGTTGCATGCACTTGTTTTGTTAATACTGCATCCAAGCATAAAACTGCCTAAATTAATCACCATAATTGTCTACGGCCATATCACGTTGAAAACGCCAGTTCTCGTCCGATCACTGAAGCTAAGCAACGTCGAGCCCAGTTAGTACTTGGATGGGTGACCGCCTGGGAATACTGGGTGCTGTAGACTTTTGATTATTTTCCGTTTTTGCAACTTAAAGTCATGTTACATTCTTTGCCCTACCATCAATATGAGCTGCTTGAAGTGAATTTTTTTGGGCTCAGTACCCCTCCCCCCTCCCTTCCTCACTCCCCCCCCCCCAATTATTCCCAAACGGCAGCATATGCAAGCTTGTTTCTTGCAACAAAAAAGACAACGAAAAGAGCGATTTTTGAGCAGATGAATCCAAGAAAATCCTGCGTTTCGTGTAAATCCCCATTTGAATTAGGCAGCTGCGCAGCAGCGATTCTTGGGAAGGTCAGCATAGGGGATTGCCGGCACTATGAGAGGTTTGTCCCCCATGCCAAGAAGAGGATGCCGGGAAATATGTTAGATTGGTGCTGCATTGCTATTACTTTTGGACAATACTCTAGAAATGATAAACAGTATAGAAGCTAGCGAAACTGGAAAATTGAAGTCGGCATTACCGGCTATTGTTATCGACAACACAAATTATGACCTTTAGGTGGTAATCCACAGTCCAGTGGTCCAGTCTAGTGCTTAGATCACTGCTGACACTGTCATAATCAAACAAAAGAGTAACTCACCAGAGCCCGCTACTTGCTGCCAGCTTTCAACTGGCGTGTTGTACCCTGCTCTGTGAGCGCAGCGTTTAGTCCGGCAGAATGCTAAACAATGAAGCTAAGCACGATGTCGCGTCGAAAAGATTGTTGCCACATGGTTCATGGCATGCTACAAATGTTGAGCCCAATCCCAAAAAGTCCAGCACGAATAGATGTTTCTATGAGCCATCGAACCGGGCAGGCCCTCCATCCTCAAATAAAAACAGTAGCAAAATTGGAAACTTTGAATGTGATGGAGAAGAATTATATGTTTGATAATAGATGGTAGAAATTTTGAAGATGGAGAAGCATAATTTTTGTGTCAAGTAAAGTAACAAGTTAAAATGAGTCTAGATGAAAGACTATAAACATGCAAAAGAAAAATAAGAGTTGCATGCACTTGTTTTGTTAATACTGCATCCAAGCATACTGCCTAAATTAATCACCATAATTGTCTACGGCCATATCACGTTGAAAACGCCAGTTCTCGTCCGATCACTGAAGCTAAGCAACGTCGAGCCCAGTTAGTACTTGGATGGGTGACCGCCTGGGAATACTGGGTGCTGTAGACTTTTGATTATTTTCCGTTTTTGCAACTTAAAGTCATGTTACATTCTTTGCCCTACCATCAATATGAGCTGCTTGAAGTGAATTTTTTTGGGCTCAGTACCCCTCCCCCCTCCCCTTCCTCACTCCCCCCCCCCCCCAATTATTCCCAAACGGCAGCATATGCAAGCTTGTTTCTTGCAACAAAAAAGACAACGAAAAGAGCGATTTTTGAGCAGATGAATCCAAGAAAATCCTGCGTTTCGTGTAAATCCCCCATTTGAATTAGGCAGCTGCGCAGCAGCGATTCTTGGGAAGGTCAGCATAGGGGATTGCCGGCACTATGAGAGGTTTGTCCCCCATGCCAAGAAGAGGATGCCGGGAAATATGTTAGATTGGTGCTGCATTGCTATTACTTTTGGACAATACTCTAGAAATGATAAACAGTATAGAAGCTAGCGAAACTGGAAAATTGAAGTCGGCATTACCGGCTATTGTTATCGACAACACAAATTATGACCTTTAGGTGGTAATCCACAGTCCAGTGGTCCAGTCTAGTGCTTAGATCACTGCTGACACTGTCATAATCAAACAAAAGAGTAACTCACCAGAGCCCGCTACTTGCTGCCAGCTTTCAACTGGCGTGTTGTACCCTGCTCTGTGAGCGCAGCGTTTAGTCCGGCAGAATGCTAAACAATGAAGCTAAGCACGATGTCGCGTCGAAAAGATTGTTGCCACATGGTTCATGGCATGCTACAAATGTTGAGCCCAATCCCAAAAAGTCCAGCACGAATAGACACGAATAGATGTTTCTATGAGCCATCGAACCGGGCAGGCCCTCCATCCTCAAATAAAAACAGTAGCAAAATTGGAAACTTTGAATGTGATGGAGAAGAATTATATGTTTGATAATAGATGGTAGAAATTTTGAAGATGGAGAAGCATAATTTTTGTGTCAAGTAAAGTAACAAGTTAAAATGAGTCTAGATGAAAGACTATAAACATGCAAAAGAAAAATAAGAGTTGCATGCACTTGTTTTGTTAATACTGCATCCAAGCATAAAACTGCCTAAATTAATCACCATAATTGTCTACGGCCATATCACGTTGAAAACGCCAGTTCTCGTCCGATCACTGAAGCTAAGCAACGTCGAGCCCAGTTAGTACTTGGATGGGTGACCGCCTGGGAATACTGGGTGCTGTAGACTTTTGATTATTTTCCGTTTTTGCAACTTAAAGTCATGTTACATTCTTTGCCCTACCATCAATATGAGCTGCTTGAAGTGAATTTTTTTGGGCTCAGTACCCCTCCCCCCCTCCCTTCCTCACTCCCCCCCCCCCCAATTATTCCCAAACGGCAGCATATGCAAGCTTGTTTCTTGCAACAAAAAAGACAACGAAAAGAGCGATTTTTGAGCAGATGAATCCAAGAAAATCCTGCGTTTCGTGTAAATCCCCATTTGAATTAGGCAGCTGCGCAGCAGCGATTCTTGGGAAGGTCAGCATAGGGGATTGCCGGCACTATGAGAGGTTTGTCCCCCATGCCAAGAAGAGGATGCCGGGAAATATGTTAGATTGGTGCTGCATTGCTATTACTTTTGGACAATACTCTAGAAATGATAAACAGTATAGAAGCTAGCGAAACTGGAAAATTGAAGTCGGCATTACCGGCTATTGTTATCGACAACACAAATTATGACCTTTAGGTGGTAATCCACAGTCCAGTGGTCCAGTCTAGTGCTTAGATCACTGCTGACACTGTCATAATCAAACAAAAGAGTAACTCACCAGAGCCCGCTACTTGCTGCCAGCTTTCAACTGGCGTGTTGTACCCTGCTCTGTGAGCGCAGCGTTTAGTCCGGCAGAATGCTAAACAATGAAGCTAAGCACGATGTCGCGTCGAAAAGATTGTTGCCACATGGTTCATGGCATGCTACAAATGTTGAGCCCAATCCCAAAAAGTCCAGCACGAATAGATGTTTCTATGAGCCATCGAACCGGGCAGGCCCTCCATCCTCAAATAAAAACAGTAGCAAAATTGGAAACTTTGAATGTGATGGAGAAGAATTATATGTTTGATAATAGATGGTAGAAATTTTGAAGATGGAGAAGCATAATTTTTGTGTCAAGTAAAGTAACAAGTTAAAATGAGTCTAGATGAAAGACTATAAACATGCAAAAGAAAAATAAGAGTTGCATGCACTTGTTTTGTTAATACTGCATCCAAGCATAAAACTGCCTAAATTAATCACCATAATTGTCTACGGCCATATCACGTTGAAAACGCCAGTTCTCGTCCGATCACTGAAGCTAAGCAACGTCGAGCCCAGTTAGTACTTGGATGGGTGACCGCCTGGGAATACTGGGTGCTGTAGACTTTTGATTATTTTCCGTTTTTGCAACTTAAAGTCATGTTACATTCTTTGCCCTACCATCAATATGAGCTGCTTGAAGTGAATTTTTTTGGGCTCAGTACCCCTCCCCCCCTCCCCTTCCTCACTCCCCCCCCCCCCCAATTATTCCCAAACGGCAGCATATGCAAGCTTGTTTCTTGCAACAAAAAAGACAACGAAAAGAGCGATTTTTGAGCAGATGAATCCAAGAAAATCCTGCGTTTCGTGTAAATCCCCATTTGAATTAGGCAGCTGCGCAGCAGCGATTCTTGGGAAGGTCAGCATAGGGGATTGCCGGCACTATGAGAGGTTTGTCCCCCATGCCAAGAAGAGGATGCCGGGAAATATGTTAGATTGGTGCTGCATTGCTATTACTTTTGGACAATACTCTAGAAATGATAAACAGTATAGAAGCTAGCGAAACTGGAAAATTGAAGTCGGCATTACCGGCTATTGTTATCGACAACACAAATTATGACCTTTAGGTGGTAATCCACAGTCCAGTGGTCCAGTCTAGTGCTTAGATCACTGCTGACACTGTCATAATCAAACAAAAGAGTAACTCACCAGAGCCCGCTACTTGCTGCCAGCTTTCAACTGGCGTGTTGTACCCTGCTCTGTGAGCGCAGCGTTTAGTCCGGCAGAATGCTAAACAATGAAGCTAAGCACGATGTCGCGTCGAAAAGATTGTTGCCACATGGTTCATGGGGCATGCTACAAATGTTGAGCCCAATCCCAAAAAGTCCAGCACGAATAGATGTTTCTATGAGCCATCGAACCGGGCAGGCCCTCCATCCTCAAATAAAAACAGTAGCAAAATTGGAAACTTTGAATGTGATGGAGAAGAATTATATGTTTGATAATAGATGGTAGAAATTTTGAAGATGGAGAAGCATAATTTTTGTGTCAAGTAAAGTAACAAGTTAAAATGAGTCTAGATGAAAGACTATAAACATGCAAAAGAAAAATAAGAGTTGCATGCACTTGTTTTGTTAATACTGCATCCAAGCATAAAACTGCCTAAATTAATCACCATAATTGTCTACGGCCATATCACGTTGAAAACGCCAGTTCTCGTCCGATCACTGAAGCTAAGCAACGTCGAGCCCAGTTAGTACTTGGATGGGTGACCGCCTGGGAATACTGGGTGCTGTAGACTTTTGATTATTTTCCGTTTTTGCAACTTAAAGTCATGTTACATTCTTTGCCCTACCATCAATATGAGCTGCTTGAAGTGAATTTTTTTGGGCTCAGTACCCCTCCCCCCTCCCTTCCTCACTCCCCCCCCCCCCAATTATTCCCAAACGGCAGCATATGCAAGCTTGTTTCTTGCAACAAAAAAGACAACGAAAAGAGCGATTTTTGAGCAGATGAATCCAAGAAAATCCTGCGTTTCGTGTAAATCCCCATTTGAATTAGGCAGCTGCGCAGCAGCGATTCTTGGGAAGGTCAGCATAGGGGATTGCCGGCACTATGAGAGGTTTGTCCCCCATGCCAAGAAGAGGATGCCGGGAAATATGTTAGATTGGTGCTGCATTGCTATTACTTTTGGACAATACTCTAGAAATGATAAACAGTATAGAAGCTAGCGAAACTGGAAAATTGAAGTCGGCATTACCGGCTATTGTTATCGACAACACAAATTATGACCTTTAGGTGGTAATCCACAGTCCAGTGGTCCAGTCTAGTGCTTAGATCACTGCTGACACTGTCATAATCAAACAAAAGAGTAACTCACCAGAGCCCGCTACTTGCTGCCAGCTTTCAACTGGCGTGTTGTACCCTGCTCTGTGAGCGCAGCGTTTAGTCCGGCAGAATGCTAAACAATGAAGCTAAGCACGATGTCGCGTCGAAAAGATTGTTGCCACATGGTTCATGGCATGCTACAAATGTTGAGCCCAATCCCAAAAAGTCCAGCACGAATAGATGTTTCTATGAGCCATCGAACCGGGCAGGCCCTCCATCCTCAAATAAAAACAGTAGCAAAATTGGAAACTTTGAATGTGATGGAGAAGAATTATATGTTTGATAATAGATGGTAGAAATTTTGAAGATGGAGAAGCATAATTTTTGTGTCAAGTAAAGTAACAAGTTAAAATGAGTCTAGATGAAAGACTATAAACATGCAAAAGAAAAATAAGAGTTGCATGCACTTGTTTTGTTAATACTGCATCCAAGCATAAAACTGCCTAAATTAATCACCATAATTGTCTACGGCCATATCACGTTGAAAACGCCAGTTCTCGTCCGATCACTGAAGCTAAGCAACGTCGAGCCCAGTTAGTACTTGGATGGGTGACCGCCTGGGAATACTGGGTGCTGTAGACTTTTGATTATTTTCCGTTTTTGCAACTTAAAGTCATGTTACATTCTTTGCCCTACCATCAATATGAGCTGCTTGAAGTGAATTTTTTTGGGCTCAGTACCCCTCCCCCCTCCCTTCCTCACTCCCCCCCCCCCCCCAATTATTCCAAACGGCAGCATATGCAAGCTTGTTTCTTGCAACAAAAAAGACAACGAAAAGAGCGATTTTTGAGCAGATGAATCCAAGAAAATCCTGCGTTTCGTGTAAATCCCCATTTGAATTAGGCAGCTGCGCAGCAGCGATTCTTGGGAAGGTCAGCATAGGGGATTGCCGGCACTATGAGAGGTTTGTCCCCCATGCCAAGAAGAGGATGCCGGGAAATATGTTAGATTGGTGCTGCATTGCTATTACTTTTGGACAATACTCTAGAAATGATAAACAGTATAGAAGCTAGCGAAACTGGAAAATTGAAGTCGGCATTACCGGCTATTGTTATCGACAACACAAATTATGACCTTTAGGTGGTAATCCACAGTCCAGTGGTCCAGTCTAGTGCTTAGATCACTGCTGACACTGTCATAATCAAACAAAAGAGTAACTCACCAGAGCCCGCTACTTGCTGCCAGCTTTCAACTGGCGTGTTGTACCCTGCTCTGTGAGCGCAGCGTTTAGTCCGGCAGAATGCTAAACAATGAAGCTAAGCACGATGTCGCGTCGAAAAGATTGTTGCCACATGGTTCATGGCATGCTACAAATGTTGAGCCCAATCCCAAAAAGTCCAGCACGAATAGATGTTTCTATGAGCCATCGAACCGGGCAGGCCCTCCATCCTCAAATAAAAACAGTAGCAAAATTGGAAACTTTGAATGTGATGGAGAAGAATTATATGTTTGATAATAGATGGTAGAAATTTTGAAGATGGAGAAGCATAATTTTTGTGTCAAGTAAAGTAACAAGTTAAAATGAGTCTAGATGAAAGACTATAAACATGCAAAAGAAAAATAAGAGTTGCATGCACTTGTTTTGTTAATACTGCATCCAAGCATAAAACTGCCTAAATTAATCACCATAATTGTCTACGGCCATATCACGTTGAAAACGCCAGTTCTCGTCCGATCACTGAAGCTAAGCAACGTCGAGCCCAGTTAGTACTTGGATGGGTGACCGCCTGGGAATACTGGGTGCTGTAGACTTTTGATTATTTTCCGTTTTTGCAACTTAAAGTCATGTTACATTCTTTGCCCTACCATCAATATGAGCTGCTTGAAGTGAATTTTTTTGGGCTCAGTACCCCTCCCCCCTCCCTTCCTCACTCCCCCCCCCCCCCCCCAATTATTCCCAAACGGCAGCATATGCAAGCTTGTTTCTTGCAACAAAAAAGACAACGAAAAGAGCGATTTTTGAGCAGATGAATCCAAGAAAATCCTGCGTTTCGTGTAAATCCCCATTTGAATTAGGCAGCTGCGCAGCAGCGATTCTTGGGAAGGTCAGCATAGGGGATTGCCGGCACTATGAGAGGTTTGTCCCCCATGCCAAGAAGAGGATGCCGGGAAATATGTTAGATTGGTGCTGCATTGCTATTACTTTTGGACAATACTCTAGAAATGATAAACAGTATAGAAGCTAGCGAAACTGGAAAATTGAAGTCGGCATTACCGGCTATTGTTATCGACAACACAAATTATGACCTTTAGGTGGTAATCCACAGTCCAGTGGTCCAGTCTAGTGCTTAGATCACTGCTGACACTGTCATAATCAAACAAAAGAGTAACTCACCAGAGCCCGCTACTTGCTGCCAGCTTTCAACTGGCGTGTTGTACCCTGCTCTGTGAGCGCAGCGTTTAGTCCGGCAGAATGCTAAACAATGAAGCTAAGCACGATGTCGCGTCGAAAAGATTGTTGCCACATGGTTCATGGCATGCTACAAATGTTGAGCCCAATCCCAAAAAGTCCAGCACGAATAGATGTTTCTATGAGCCATCGAACCGGGCAGGCCCTCCATCCTCAAATAAAAACAGTAGCAAAATTGGAAACTTTGAATGTGATGGAGAAGAATTATATGTTTGATAATAGATGGTAGAAATTTTGAAGATGGAGAAGCATAATTTTTGTGTCAAGTAAAGTAACAAGTTAAAATGAGTCTAGATGAAAGACTATAAACATGCAAAAGAAAAATAAGAGTTGCATGCACTTGTTTTGTTAATACTGCATCCAAGCATAAAACTGCCTAAATTAATCACCATAATTGTCTACGGCCATATCACGTTGAAAACGCCAGTTCTCGTCCGATCACTGAAGCTAAGCAACGTCGAGCCCAGTTAGTACTTGGATGGGTGACCGCCTGGGAATACTGGGTGCTGTAGACTTTTGATTATTTTCCGTTTTTGCAACTTAAAGTCATGTTACATTCTTTGCCCTACCATCAATATGAGCTGCTTGAAGTGAATTTTTTTGGGCTCAGTACCCCTCCCCCCTCCCTTCCTCACTCCCCCCCCCCCAATTATTCCCAAACGGCAGCATATGCAAGCTTGTTTCTTGCAACAAAAAAGACAACGAAAAGAGCGATTTTTGAGCAGATGAATCCAAGAAAATCCTGCGTTTCGTGTAAATCCCCATTTGAATTAGGCAGCTGCGCAGCAGCGATTCTTGGGAAGGTCAGCATAGGGGATTGCCGGCACTATGAGAGGTTTGTCCCCCATGCCAAGAAGAGGATGCCGGGAAATATGTTAGATTGGTGCTGCATTGCTATTACTTTTGGACAATACTCTAGAAATGATAAACAGTATAGAAGCTAGCGAAACTGGAAAATTGAAGTCGGCATTACCGGCTATTGTTATCGACAACACAAATTATGACCTTTAGGTGGTAATCCACAGTCCAGTGGTCCAGTCTAGTGCTTAGATCACTGCTGACACTGTCATAATCAAACAAAAGAGTAACTCACCAGAGCCCGCTACTTGCTGCCAGCTTTCAACTGGCGTGTTGTACCCTGCTCTGTGAGCGCAGCGTTTAGTCCGGCAGAATGCTAAACAATGAAGCTAAGCACGATGTCGCGTCGAAAAGATTGTTGCCACATGGTTCATGGCATGCTACAAATGTTGAGCCCAATCCCAAAAAGTCCAGCACGAATAGATGTTTCTATGAGCCATCGAACCGGGCAGGCCCTCCATCCTCAAATAAAAACAGTAGCAAAATTGGAAACTTTGAATGTGATGGAGAAGAATTATATGTTTGATAATAGATGGTAGAAATTTTGAAGATGGAGAAGCATAATTTTTGTGTCAAGTAAAGTAACAAGTTAAAATGAGTCTAGATGAAAGACTATAAACATGCAAAAGAAAAATAAGAGTTGCATGCACTTGTTTTGTTAATACTGCATCCAAGCATAAAACTGCCTAAATTAATCACCATAATTGTCTACGGCCATATCACGTTGAAAACGCCAGTTCTCGTCCGATCACTGAAGCTAAGCAACGTCGAGCCCAGTTAGTACTTGGATGGGTGACCGCCTGGGAATACTGGGTGCTGTAGACTTTTGATTATTTTCCGTTTTTGCAACTTAAAGTCATGTTACATTCTTTGCCCTACCATCAATATGAGCTGCTTGAAGTGAATTTTTTTGGGCTCAGTACCCCTCCCCCCTCCCTTCCTCACTCCCCCCCCCCCCAATTATTCCCAAACGGCAGCATATGCAAGCTTGTTTCTTGCAACAAAAAAGACAACGAAAAGAGCGATTTTTGAGCAGATGAATCCAAGAAAATCCTGCGTTTCGTGTAAATCCCCATTTGAATTAGGCAGCTGCGCAGCAGCGATTCTTGGGAAGGTCAGCATAGGGGATTGCCGGCACTATGAGAGGTTTGTCCCCCATGCCAAGAAGAGGATGCCGGGAAATATGTTAGATTGGTGCTGCATTGCTATTACTTTTGGACAATACTCTAGAAATGATAAACAGTATAGAAGCTAGCGAAACTGGAAAATTGAAGTCGGCATTACCGGCTATTGTTATCGACAACACAAATTATGACCTTTAGGTGGTAATCCACAGTCCAGTGGTCCAGTCTAGTGCTTAGATCACTGCTGACACTGTCATAATCAAACAAAAGAGTAACTCACCAGAGCCCGCTACTTGCTGCCAGCTTTCAACTGGCGTGTTGTACCCTGCTCTGTGAGCGCAGCGTTTAGTCCGGCAGAATGCTAAACAATGAAGCTAAGCACGATGTCGCGTCGAAAAGATTGTTGCCACATGGTTCATGGCATGCTACAAATGTTGAGCCCAATCCCAAAAAGTCCAGCACGAATAGATGTTTCTATGAGCCATCGAACCGGGCAGGCCCTCCATCCTCAAATAAAAACAGTAGCAAAATTGGAAACTTTGAATGTGATGGAGAAGAATTATATGTTTGATAATAGATGGTAGAAATTTTGAAGATGGAGAAGCATAATTTTTGTGTCAAGTAAAGTAACAAGTTAAAATGAGTCTAGATGAAAGACTATAAACATGCAAAAGAAAAATAAGAGTTGCATGCACTTGTTTTGTTAATACTGCATCCAAGCATAAAACTGCCTAAATTAATCACCATAATTGTCTACGGCCATATCACGTTGAAAACGCCAGTTCTCGTCCGATCACTGAAGCTAAGCAACGTCGAGCCCAGTTAGTACTTGGATGGGTGACCGCCTGGGAATACTGGGTGCTGTAGACTTTTGATTATTTTCCGTTTTTGCAACTTAAAGTCATGTTACATTCTTTGCCCTACCATCAATATGAGCTGCTTGAAGTGAATTTTTTTGGGCTCAGTACCCCTCCCCCCTCCCTTCCTCACTCCCCCCCCCCCCCCAATTATTCCCAAACGGCAGCATATGCAAGCTTGTTTCTTGCAACAAAAAAGACAACGAAAAGAGCGATTTTTGAGCAGATGAATCCAAGAAAATCCTGCGTTTCGTGTAAATCCCCATTTGAATTAGGCAGCTGCGCAGCAGCGATTCTTGGGAAGGTCAGCATAGGGGATTGCCGGCACTATGAGAGGTTTGTCCCCCATGCCAAGAAGAGGATGCCGGGAAATATGTTAGATTGGTGCTGCATTGCTATTACTTTTGGACAATACTCTAGAAATGATAAACAGTATAGAAGCTAGCGAAACTGGAAAATTGAAGTCGGCATTACCGGCTATTGTTATCGACAACACAAATTATGACCTTTAGGTGGTAATCCACAGTCCAGTGGTCCAGTCTAGTGCTTAGATCACTGCTGACACTGTCATAATCAAACAAAAGAGTAACTCACCAGAGCCCGCTACTTGCTGCCAGCTTTCAACTGGCGTGTTGTACCCTGCTCTGTGAGCGCAGCGTTTAGTCCGGCAGAATGCTAAACAATGAAGCTAAGCACGATGTCGCGTCGAAAAGATTGTTGCCACATGGTTCATGGCATGCTACAAATGTTGAGCCCAATCCCAAAAAGTCCAGCACGAATAGATGTTTCTATGAGCCATCGAACCGGGCAGGCCCTCCATCCTCAAATAAAAACAGTAGCAAAATTGGAAACTTTGAATGTGATGGAGAAGAATTATATGTTTGATAATAGATGGTAGAAATTTTGAAGATGGAGAAGCATAATTTTTGTGTCAAGTAAAGTAACAAGTTAAAATGAGTCTAGATGAAAGACTATAAACATGCAAAAGAAAAATAAGAGTTGCATGCACTTGTTTTGTTAATACTGCATCCAAGCATAAAACTGCCTAAATTAATCACCATAATTGTCTACGGCCATATCACGTTGAAAACGCCAGTTCTCGTCCGATCACTGAAGCTAAGCAACGTCGAGCCCAGTTAGTACTTGGATGGGTGACCGCCTGGGAATACTGGGTGCTGTAGACTTTTGATTATTTTCCGTTTTTGCAACTTAAAGTCATGTTACATTCTTTGCCCTACCATCAATATGAGCTGCTTGAAGTGAATTTTTTTGGGCTCAGTACCCCTCCCCCCTCCCTTCCTCACTCCCCCCCCCCCCCCAATTATTCCCAAACGGCAGCATATGCAAGCTTGTTTCTTGCAACAAAAAAGACAACGAAAAGAGCGATTTTTGAGCAGATGAATCCAAGAAAATCCTGCGTTTCGTGTAAATCCCCATTTGAATTAGGCAGCTGCGCAGCAGCGATTCTTGGGAAGGTCAGCATAGGGGATTGCCGGCACTATGAGAGGTTTGTCCCCCATGCCAAGAAGAGGATGCCGGGAAATATGTTAGATTGGTGCTGCATTGCTATTACTTTTGGACAATACTCTAGAAATGATAAACAGTATAGAAGCTAGCGAAACTGGAAAATTGAAGTCGGCATTACCGGCTATTGTTATCGACAACACAAATTATGACCTTTAGGTGGTAATCCACAGTCCAGTGGTCCAGTCTAGTGCTTAGATCACTGCTGACACTGTCATAATCAAACAAAAGAGTAACTCACCAGAGCCCGCTACTTGCTGCCAGCTTTCAACTGGCGTGTTGTACCCTGCTCTGTGAGCGCAGCGTTTAGTCCGGCAGAATGCTAAACAATGAAGCTAAGCACGATGTCGCGTCGAAAAGATTGTTGCCACATGGTTCATGGCATGCTACAAATGTTGAGCCCAATCCCAAAAAGTCCAGCACGAATAGATGTTTCTATGAGCCATCGAACCGGGCAGGCCCTCCATCCTCAAATAAAAACAGTAGCAAAATTGGAAACTTTGAATGTGATGGAGAAGAATTATATGTTTGATAATAGATGGTAGAAATTTTGAAGATGGAGAAGCATAATTTTTGTGTCAAGTAAAGTAACAAGTTAAAATGAGTCTAGATGAAAGACTATAAACATGCAAAAGAAAAATAAGAGTTGCATGCACTTGTTTTGTTAATACTGCATCCAAGCATAAAACTGCCTAAATTAATCACCATAATTGTCTACGGCCATATCACGTTGAAAACGCCAGTTCTCGTCCGATCACTGAAGCTAAGCAACGTCGAGCCCAGTTAGTACTTGGATGGGTGACCGCCTGGGAATACTGGGTGCTGTAGACTTTTGATTATTTTCCGTTTTTGCAACTTAAAGTCATGTTACATTCTTTGCCCTACCATCAATATGAGCTGCTTGAAGTGAATTTTTTTGGGCTCAGTACCCCTCCCCCCTCCCTTCCTCACTCCCCCCCCCCCCCCAATTATTCCCAAACGGCAGCATATGCAAGCTTGTTTCTTGCAACAAAAAAGACAACGAAAAGAGCGATTTTTGAGCAGATGAATCCAAGAAAATCCTGCGTTTCGTGTAAATCCCCATTTGAATTAGGCAGCTGCGCAGCAGCGATTCTTGGGAAGGTCAGCATAGGGGATTGCCGGCACTATGAGAGGTTTGTCCCCCATGCCAAGAAGAGGATGCCGGGAAATATGTTAGATTGGTGCTGCATTGCTATTACTTTTGGACAATACTCTAGAAATGATAAACAGTATAGAAGCTAGCGAAACTGGAAAATTGAAGTCGGCATTACCGGCTATTGTTATCGACAACACAAATTATGACCTTTAGGTGGTAATCCACAGTCCAGTGGTCCAGTCTAGTGCTTAGATCACTGCTGACACTGTCATAATCAAACAAAAGAGTAACTCACCAGAGCCCGCTACTTGCTGCCAGCTTTCAACTGGCGTGTTGTACCCTGCTCTGTGAGCGCAGCGTTTAGTCCGGCAGAATGCTAAACAATGAAGCTAAGCACGATGTCGCGTCGAAAAGATTGTTGCCACATGGTTCATGGCATGCTACAAATGTTGAGCCCAATCCCAAAAAGTCCAGCACGAATAGATGTTTCTATGAGCCATCGAACCGGGCAGGCCCTCCATCCTCAAATAAAAACAGTAGCAAAATTGGAAACTTTGAATGTGATGGAGAAGAATTATATGTTTGATAATAGATGGTAGAAATTTTGAAGATGGAGAAGCATAATTTTTGTGTCAAGTAAAGTAACAAGTTAAAATGAGTCTAGATGAAAGACTATAAACATGCAAAAGAAAAATAAGAGTTGCATGCACTTGTTTTGTTAATACTGCATCCAAGCATAAAACTGCCTAAATTAATCACCATAATTGTCTACGGCCATATCACGTTGAAAACGCCAGTTCTCGTCCGATCACTGAAGCTAAGCAACGTCGAGCCCAGTTAGTACTTGGATGGGTGACCGCCTGGGAATACTGGGTGCTGTAGACTTTTGATTATTTTCCGTTTTTGCAACTTAAAGTCATGTTACATTCTTTGCCCTACCATCAATATGAGCTGCTTGAAGTGAATTTTTTTGGGCTCAGTACCCCTCCCCCCTCCCTTCCTCACTCCCCCCCCCCCCCAATTATTCCCAAACGGCAGCATATGCAAGCTTGTTTCTTGCAACAAAAAAGACAACGAAAAGAGCGATTTTTGAGCAGATGAATCCAAGAAAATCCTGCGTTTCGTGTAAATCCCCATTTGAATTAGGCAGCTGCGCAGCAGCGATTCTTGGGAAGGTCAGCATAGGGGATTGCCGGCACTATGAGAGGTTTGTCCCCCATGCCAAGAAGAGGATGCCGGGAAATATGTTAGATTGGTGCTGCATTGCTATTACTTTTGGACAATACTCTAGAAATGATAAACAGTATAGAAGCTAGCGAAACTGGAAAATTGAAGTCGGCATTACCGGCTATTGTTATCGACAACACAAATTATGACCTTTAGGTGGTAATCCACAGTCCAGTGGTCCAGTCTAGTGCTTAGATCACTGCTGACACTGTCATAATCAAACAAAAGAGTAACTCACCAGAGCCCGCTACTTGCTGCCAGCTTTCAACTGGCGTGTTGTACCCTGCTCTGTGAGCGCAGCGTTTAGTCCGGCAGAATGCTAAACAATGAAGCTAAGCACGATGTCGCGTCGAAAAGATTGTTGCCACATGGTTCATGGCATGCTACAAATGTTGAGCCCAATCCCAAAAAGTCCAGCACGAATAGATGTTTCTATGAGCCATCGAACCGGGCAGGCCCTCCATCCTCAAATAAAAACAGTAGCAAAATTGGAAACTTTGAATGTGATGGAGAAGAATTATATGTTTGATAATAGATGGTAGAAATTTTGAAGATGGAGAAGCATAATTTTTGTGTCAAGTAAAGTAACAAGTTAAAATGAGTCTAGATGAAAGACTATAAACATGCAAAAGAAAAATAAGAGTTGCATGCACTTGTTTTGTTAATACTGCATCCAAGCATAAAACTGCCTAAATTAATCACCATAATTGTCTACGGCCATACCACGTTGAAAACACCAGTTCTCGTCCGATCACTGAAGTTAAGCAACGTCGGGCCCGGTCAGTACTTGGATGGGTGACCGCCTGGGAACACCGGGTGCTGTAGACTTTTGATTATTTTCCGTTTTTGCAACTTAAAGTCATGTTACATTCTTTGCCCTACCATCAATATGAGCTGCTTGAAGTGAATTTTTTTGGGCTCAGTACCCCTCCCCCCTCCCTTCCTCACTCCCCCCCCCCAATTATTCCCAAACGGCAGCATATGCAAGCTTGTTTCTTGCAACAAAAAAGACAACGAAAAGAGCGATTTTTGAGCAGATGAATCCAAGAAAATCCTGCGTTTCGTGTAAATCCCCATTTGAATTAGGCAGCTGCGCAGCAGCGATTCTTGGGAAGGTCAGCATAGGGGATTGCCGGCACTATGAGAGGTTTGTCCCCCATGCCAAGAAGAGGATGCCGGGAAATATGTTAGATTGGTGCTGCATTGCTATTACTTTTGGACAATACTCTAGAAATGATAAACAGTATAGAAGCTAGCGAAACTGGAAAATTGAAGTCGGCATTACCGGCTATTGTTATCGACAACACAAATTATGACCTTTAGGTGGTAATCCACAGTCCAGTGGTCCAGTCTAGTGCTTAGATCACTGCTGACACTGTCATAATCAAACAAAAGAGTAACTCACCAGAGCCCGCTACTTGCTGCCAGCTTTCAACTGGCGTGTTGTACCCTGCTCTGTGAGCGCAGCGTTTAGTCCGGCAGAATGCTAAACAATGAAGCTAAGCACGATGTCGCGTCGAAAAGATTGTTGCCACATGGTTCATGGCATGCTACAAATGTTGAGCCCAATCCCAAAAAGTCCAGCACGAATAGATGTTTCTATGAGCCATCGAACCGGGCAGGCCCTCCATCCTCAAATAAAAACAGTAGCAAAATTGGAAACTTTGAATGTGATGGAGAAGAATTATATGTTTGATAATAGATGGTAGAAATTTTGAAGATGGAGAAGCATAATTTTTGTGTCAAGTAAAGTAACAAGTTAAAATGAGTCTAGATGAAAGACTATAAACATGCAAAAGAAAAATAAGAGTTGCATGCACTTGTTTTGTTAATACTGCATCCAAGCATAAAACTGCCTAAATTAATCACCATAATTGTCTACGGCCATACCACGTTGAAAACACCAGTTCTCGTCCGATCACTGAAGTTAAGCAACGTCGGGCCCGGTCAGTACTTGGATGGGTGACCGCCTGGGAACACCGGGTGCTGTAGACTTTTGATTATTTTCCGTTTTTGCAACTTAAAGTCATGTTACATTCTTTGCCCTACCATCAATATGAGCTGCTTGAAGTGAATTTTTTTGGGCTCAGTACCCCTCCCCCCTCCCTTCCTCACTCCCCCCCCCCAATTATTCCCAAACGGCAGCATATGCAAGCTTGTTTCTTGCAACAAAAAAGACAACGAAAAGAGCGATTTTTGAGCAGATGAATCCAAGAAAATCCTGCGTTTCGTGTAAATCCCCATTTGAATTAGGCAGCTGCGCAGCAGCGATTCTTGGGAAGGTCAGCATAGGGGATTGCCGGCACTATGAGAGGTTTGTCCCCCATGCCAAGAAGAGGATGCCGGGAAATATGTTAGATTGGTGCTGCATTGCTATTACTTTTGGACAATACTCTAGAAATGATAAACAGTATAGAAGCTAGCGAAACTGGAAAATTGAAGTCGGCATTACCGGCTATTGTTATCGACAACACAAATTATGACCTTTAGGTGGTAATCCACAGTCCAGTGGTCCAGTCTAGTGCTTAGATCACTGCTGACACTGTCATAATCAAACAAAAGAGTAACTCACCAGAGCCCGCTACTTGCTGCCAGCTTTCAACTGGCGTGTTGTACCCTGCTCTGTGAGCGCAGCGTTTAGTCCGGCAGAATGCTAAACAATGAAGCTAAGCACGATGTCGCGTCGAAAAGATTGTTGCCACATGGTTCATGGCATGCTACAAATGTTGAGCCCAATCCCAAAAAGTCCAGCACGAATAGATGTTTCTATGAGCCATCGAACCGGGCAGGCCCTCCATCCTCAAATAAAAACAGTAGCAAAATTGGAAACTTTGAATGTGATGGAGAAGAATTATATGTTTGATAATAGATGGTAGAAATTTTGAAGATGGAGAAGCATAATTTTTGTGTCAAGTAAAGTAACAAGTTAAAATGAGTCTAGATGAAAGACTATAAACATGCAAAAGAAAAATAAGAGTTGCATGCACTTGTTTTGTTAATACTGCATCCAAGCATAAAACTGCCTAAATTAATCACCATAATTGTCTACGGCCATATCACGTTGAAAACGCCAGTTCTCGTCCGATCACTGAAGCTAAGCAACGTCGAGCCCAGTTAGTACTTGGATGGGTGACCGCCTGGGAATACTGGGTGCTGTAGACTTTTGATTATTTTCCGTTTTTGCAACTTAAAGTCATGTTACATTCTTTGCCCTACCATCAATATGAGCTGCTTGAAGTGAATTTTTTTGGGCTCAGTACCCCTCCCCCCTCCCTTCCTCACTCCCCCCCCCCCCAATTATTCCCAAACGGCAGCATATGCAAGCTTGTTTCTTGCAACAAAAAAGACAACGAAAAGAGCGATTTTTGAGCAGATGAATCCAAGAAAATCCTGCGTTTCGTGTAAATCCCCATTTGAATTAGGCAGCTGCGCAGCAGCGATTCTTGGGAAGGTCAGCATAGGGGATTGCCGGCACTATGAGAGGTTTGTCCCCCATGCCAAGAAGAGGATGCCGGGAAATATGTTAGATTGGTGCTGCATTGCTATTACTTTTGGACAATACTCTAGAAATGATAAACAGTATAGAAGCTAGCGAAACTGGAAAATTGAAGTCGGCATTACCGGCTATTGTTATCGACAACACAAATTATGACCTTTAGGTGGTAATCCACAGTCCAGTGGTCCAGTCTAGTGCTTAGATCACTGCTGACACTGTCATAATCAAACAAAAGAGTAACTCACCAGAGCCCGCTACTTGCTGCCAGCTTTCAACTGGCGTGTTGTACCCTGCTCTGTGAGCGCAGCGTTTAGTCCGGCAGAATGCTAAACAATGAAGCTAAGCACGATGTCGCGTCGAAAAGATTGTTGCCACATGGTTCATGGCATGCTACAAATGTTGAGCCCAATCCCAAAAAGTCCAGCACGAATAGATGTTTCTATGAGCCATCGAACCGGGCAGGCCCTCCATCCTCAAATAAAAACAGTAGCAAAATTGGAAACTTTGAATGTGATGGAGAAGAATTATATGTTTGATAATAGATGGTAGAAATTTTGAAGATGGAGAAGCATAATTTTTGTGTCAAGTAAAGTAACAAGTTAAAATGAGTCTAGATGAAAGACTATAAACATGCAAAAGAAAAATAAGAGTTGCATGCACTTGTTTTGTTAATACTGCATCCAAGCATAAAACTGCCTAAATTAATCACCATAATTGTCTACGGCCATATCACGTTGAAAACGCCAGTTCTCGTCCGATCACTGAAGCTAAGCAACGTCGAGCCCAGTTAGTACTTGGATGGGTGACCGCCTGGGAATACTGGGTGCTGTAGACTTTTGATTATTTTCCGTTTTTGCAACTTAAAGTCATGTTACATTCTTTGCCCTACCATCAATATGAGCTGCTTGAAGTGAATTTTTTTGGGCTCAGTACCCCTCCCCCCTCCCTTCCTCACTCCCCCCCCCCCCCCAATTATTCCCAAACGGCAGCATATGCAAGCTTGTTTCTTGCAACAAAAAAGACAACGAAAAGAGCGATTTTTGAGCAGATGAATCCAAGAAAATCCTGCGTTTCGTGTAAATCCCCATTTGAATTAGGCAGCTGCGCAGCAGCGATTCTTGGGAAGGTCAGCATAGGGGATTGCCGGCACTATGAGAGGTTTGTCCCCCATGCCAAGAAGAGGATGCCGGGAAATATGTTAGATTGGTGCTGCATTGCTATTACTTTTGGACAATACTCTAGAAATGATAAACAGTATAGAAGCTAGCGAAACTGGAAAATTGAAGTCGGCATTACCGGCTATTGTTATCGACAACACAAATTATGACCTTTAGGTGGTAATCCACAGTCCAGTGGTCCAGTCTAGTGCTTAGATCACTGCTGACACTGTCATAATCAAACAAAAGAGTAACTCACCAGAGCCCGCTACTTGCTGCCAGCTTTCAACTGGCGTGTTGTACCCTGCTCTGTGAGCGCAGCGTTTAGTCCGGCAGAATGCTAAACAATGAAGCTAAGCACGATGTCGCGTCGAAAAGATTGTTGCCACATGGTTCATGGCATGCTACAAATGTTGAGCCCAATCCCAAAAAGTCCAGCACGAATAGATGTTTCTATGAGCCATCGAACCGGGCAGGCCCTCCATCCTCAAATAAAAACAGTAGCAAAATTGGAAACTTTGAATGTGATGGAGAAGAATTATATGTTTGATAATAGATGGTAGAAATTTTGAAGATGGAGAAGCATAATTTTTGTGTCAAGTAAAGTAACAAGTTAAAATGAGTCTAGATGAAAGACTATAAACATGCAAAAGAAAAATAAGAGTTGCATGCACTTGTTTTGTTAATACTGCATCCAAGCATAAAACTGCCTAAATTAATCACCATAATTGTCTACGGCCATATCACGTTGAAAACGCCAGTTCTCGTCCGATCACTGAAGCTAAGCAACGTCGAGCCCAGTTAGTACTTGGATGGGTGACCGCCTGGGAATACTGGGTGCTGTAGACTTTTGATTATTTTCCGTTTTTGCAACTTAAAGTCATGTTACATTCTTTGCCCTACCATCAATATGAGCTGCTTGAAGTGAATTTTTTTGGGCTCAGTACCCCTCCCCCCTCCCTTCCTCACTCCCCCCCCCCCCAATTAATCCCAAACGGCAGCATATGCAAGCTTGTTTCTTGCAACAAAAAAGACAACGAAAAGAGCGATTTTTGAGCAGATGAATCCAAGAAAATCCTGCGTTTCGTGTAAATCCCCATTTGAATTAGGCAGCTGCGCAGCAGCGATTCTTGGGAAGGTCAGCATAGGGGATTGCCGGCACTATGAGAGGTTTGTCCCCCATGCCAAGAAGAGGATGCCGGGAAATATGTTAGATTGGTGCTGCATTGCTATTACTTTTGGACAATACTCTAGAAATGATAAACAGTATAGAAGCTAGCGAAACTGGAAAATTGAAGTCGGCATTACCGGCTATTGTTATCGACAACACAAATTATGACCTTTAGGTGGTAATCCACAGTCCAGTGGTCCAGTCTAGTGCTTAGATCACTGCTGACACTGTCATAATCAAACAAAAGAGTAACTCACCAGAGCCCGCTACTTGCTGCCAGCTTTCAACTGGCGTGTTGTACCCTGCTCTGTGAGCGCAGCGTTTAGTCCGGCAGAATGCTAAACAATGAAGCTAAGCACGATGTCGCGTCGAAAAGATTGTTGCCACATGGTTCATGGCATGCTACAAATGTTGAGCCCAATCCCAAAAAGTCCAGCACGAATAGATGTTTCTATGAGCCATCGAACCGGGCAGGCCCTCCATCCTCAAATAAAAACAGTAGCAAAATTGGAAACTTTGAATGTGATGGAGAAGAATTATATGTTTGATAATAGATGGTAGAAATTTTGAAGATGGAGAAGCATAATTTTTGTGTCAAGTAAAGTAACAAGTTAAAATGAGTCTAGATGAAAGACTATAAACATGCAAAAGAAAAATAAGAGTTGCATGCACTTGTTTTGTTAATACTGCATCCAAGCATAAAACTGCCTAAATTAATCACCATAATTGTCTACGGCCATATCACGTTGAAAACGCCAGTTCTCGTCCGATCACTGAAGCTAAGCAACGTCGAGCCCAGTTAGTACTTGGATGGGTGACCGCCTGGGAATACTGGGTGCTGTAGACTTTTGATTATTTTCCGTTTTTGCAACTTAAAGTCATGTTACATTCTTTGCCCTACCATCAATATGAGCTGCTTGAAGTGAATTTTTTTGGGCTCAGTACCCCTCCCCCCCTCCCTTCCTCACTCCCCCCCCCCCCAATTATTCCCAAACGGCAGCATATGCAAGCTTGTTTCTTGCAACAAAAAAGACAACGAAAAGAGCGATTTTTGAGCAGATGAATCCAAGAAAATCCTGCGTTTCGTGTAAATCCCCATTTGAATTAGGCAGCTGCGCAGCAGCGATTCTTGGGAAGGTCAGCATAGGGGATTGCCGGCACTATGAGAGGTTTGTCCCCCATGCCAAGAAGAGGATGCCGGGAAATATGTTAGATTGGTGCTGCATTGCTATTACTTTTGGACAATACTCTAGAAATGATAAACAGTATAGAAGCTAGCGAAACTGGAAAATTGAAGTCGGCATTACCGGCTATTGTTATCGACAACACAAATTATGACCTTTAGGTGGTAATCCACAGTCCAGTGGTCCAGTCTAGTGCTTAGATCACTGCTGACACTGTCATAATCAAACAAAAGAGTAACTCACCAGAGCCCGCTACTTGCTGCCAGCTTTCAACTGGCGTGTTGTACCCTGCTCTGTGAGCGCAGCGTTTAGTCCGGCAGAATGCTAAACAATGAAGCTAAGCACGATGTCGCGTCGAAAAGATTGTTGCCACATGGTTCATGGCATGCTACAAATGTTGAGCCCAATCCCAAAAAGTCCAGCACGAATAGATGTTTCTATGAGCCATCGAACCGGGCAGGCCCTCCATCCTCAAATAAAAACAGTAGCAAAATTGGAAACTTTGAATGTGATGGAGAAGAATTATATGTTTGATAATAAATGGTAGAAATTTTGAAGATGGAGAAGCATAATTTTTGTGTCAAGTAAAGTAACAAGTTAAAATGAGTCTAGATGAAAGACTATAAACATGCAAAAGAAAAATAAGAGTTGCATGCACTTGTTTTGTTAATACTGCATCCAAGCATAAAACTGCCTAAATTAATCACCATAATTGTCTACGGCCATATCACGTTGAAAACGCCAGTTCTCGTCCGATCACTGAAGCTAAGCAACGTCGAGCCCAGTTAGTACTTGGATGGGTGACCGCCTGGGAATACTGGGTGCTGTAGACTTTTGATTATTTTCCGTTTTTGCAACTTAAAGTCATGTTACATTCTTTGCCCTACCATCAATATGAGCTGCTTGAAGTGAATTTTTTTGGGCTCAGTACCCCTCCCCCCTCCCTTCCTCACTCCCCCCCCCCCCAATTATTCCCAAACGGCAGCATATGCAAGCTTGTTTCTTGCAACAAAAAAGACAACGAAAAGAGCGATTTTTGAGCAGATGAATCCAAGAAAATCCTGCGTTTCGTGTAAATCCCCATTTGAATTAGGCAGCTGCGCAGCAGCGATTCTTGGGAAGGTCAGCATAGGGGATTGCCGGCACTATGAGAGGTTTGTCCCCCATGCCAAGAAGAGGATGCCGGGAAATATGTTAGATTGGTGCTGCATTGCTATTACTTTTGGACAATACTCTAGAAATGATAAACAGTATAGAAGCTAGCGAAACTGGAAAATTGAAGTCGGCATTACCGGCTATTGTTATCGACAACACAAATTATGACCTTTAGGTGGTAATCCACAGTCCAGTGGTCCAGTCTAGTGCTTAGATCACTGCTGACACTGTCATAATCAAACAAAAGAGTAACTCACCAGAGCCCGCTACTTGCTGCCAGCTTTCAACTGGCGTGTTGTACCCTGCTCTGTGAGCGCAGCGTTTAGTCCGGCAGAATGCTAAACAATGAAGCTAAGCACGATGTCGCGTCGAAAAGATTGTTGCCACATGGTTCATGGCATGCTACAAATGTTGAGCCCAATCCCAAAAAGTCCAGCACGAATAGATGTTTCTATGAGCCATCGAACCGGGCAGGCCCTCCATCCTCAAATAAAAACAGTAGCAAAATTGGAAACTTTGAATGTGATGGAGAAGAATTATATGTTTGATAATAGATGGTAGAAATTTTGAAGATGGAGAAGCATAATTTTTGTGTCAAGTAAAGTAACAAGTTAAAATGAGTCTAGATGAAAGACTATAAACATGCAAAAGAAAAATAAGAGTTGCATGCACTTGTTTTGTTAATACTGCATCCAAGCATAAAACTGCCTAAATTAATCACCATAATTGTCTACGGCCATATCACGTTGAAAACGCCAGTTCTCGTCCGATCACTGAAGCTAAGCAACGTCGAGCCCAGTTAGTACTTGGATGGGTGACCGCCTGGGAATACTGGGTGCTGTAGACTTTTGATTATTTTCCGTTTTTGCAACTTAAAGTCATGTTACATTCTTTGCCCTACCATCAATATGAGCTGCTTGAAGTGAATGTTTTTGGGCTCAGTACCCCTCCCCCCTCCCTTCCTCACTCCCCCCCCCCCCAATTATTCCCAAACGGCAGCATATGCAAGCTTGTTTCTTGCAACAAAAAAGACAACGAAAAGAGCGATTTTTGAGCAGATGAATCCAAGAAAATCCTGCGTTTCGTGTAAATCCCCATTTGAATTAGGCAGCTGCGCAGCAGCGATTCTTGGGAAGGTCAGCATAGGGGATTGCCGGCACTATGAGAGGTTTGTCCCCCATGCCAAGAAGAGGATGCCGGGAAATATGTTAGATTGGTGCTGCATTGCTATTACTTTTGGACAATACTCTAGAAATGATAAACAGTATAGAAGCTAGCGAAACTGGAAAATTGAAGTCGGCATTACCGGCTATTGTTATCGACAACACAAATTATGACCTTTAGGTGGTAATCCACAGTCCAGTGGTCCAGTCTAGTGCTTAGATCACTGCTGACACTGTCATAATCAAACAAAAGAGTAACTCACCAGAGCCCGCTACTTGCTGCCAGCTTTCAACTGGCGTGTTGTACCCTGCTCTGTGAGCGCAGCGTTTAGTCCGGCAGAATGCTAAACAATGAAGCTAAGCACGATGTCGCGTCGAAAAGATTGTTGCCACATGGTTCATGGCATGCTACAAATGTTGAGCCCAATCCCAAAAAGTCCAGCACGAATAGATGTTTCTATGAGCCATCGAACCGGGCAGGCCCTCCATCCTCAAATAAAAACAGTAGCAAAATTGGAAACTTTGAATGTGATGGAGAAGAATTATATGTTTGATAATAGATGGTAGAAATTTTGAAGATGGAGAAGCATAATTTTTGTGTCAAGTAAAGTAACAAGTTAAAATGAGTCTAGATGAAAGACTATAAACATGCAAAAGAAAAATAAGAGTTGCATGCACTTGTTTTGTTAATACTGCATCCAAGCATAAAACTGCCTAAATTAATCACCATAATTGTCTACGGCCATATCACGTTGAAAACGCCAGTTCTCGTCCGATCACTGAAGCTAAGCAACGTCGAGCCCAGTTAGTACTTGGATGGGTGACCGCCTGGGAATACTGGGTGCTGTAGACTTTTGATTATTTTCCGTTTTTGCAACTTAAAGTCATGTTACATTCTTTGCCCTACCATCAATATGAGCTGCTTGAAGTGAATTTTTTTGGGCTCAGTACCCCTCCCCCCTCCCTTCCTCACTCCCCCCCCCCAATTATTCCCAAACGGCAGCATATGCAAGCTTGTTTCTTGCAACAAAAAAGACAACGAAAAGAGCGATTTTTGAGCAGATGAATCCAAGAAAATCCTGCGTTTCGTGTAAATCCCCATTTGAATTAGGCAGCTGCGCAGCAGCGATTCTTGGGAAGGTCAGCATAGGGGATTGCCGGCACTATGAGAGGTTTGTCCCCCATGCCAAGAAGAGGATGCCGGGAAATATGTTAGATTGGTGCTGCATTGCTATTACTTTTGGACAATACTCTAGAAATGATAAACAGTATAGAAGCTAGCGAAACTGGAAAATTGAAGTCGGCATTACCGGCTATTGTTATCGACAACACAAATTATGACCTTTAGGTGGTAATCCACAGTCCAGTGGTCCAGTCTAGTGCTTAGATCACTGCTGACACTGTCATAATCAAACAAAAGAGTAACTCACCAGAGCCCGCTACTTGCTGCCAGCTTTCAACTGGCGTGTTGTACCCTGCTCTGTGAGCGCAGCGTTTAGTCCGGCAGAATGCTAAACAATGAAGCTAAGCACGATGTCGCGTCGAAAAGATTGTTGCCACATGGTTCATGGCATGCTACAAATGTTGAGCCCAATCCCAAAAAGTCCAGCACGAATAGATGTTTCTATGAGCCATCGAACCGGGCAGGCCCTCCATCCTCAAATAAAAACAGTAGCAAAATTGGAAACTTTGAATGTGATGGAGAAGAATTATATGTTTGATAATAGATGGTAGAAATTTTGAAGATGGAGAAGCATAATTTTTGTGTCAAGTAAAGTAACAAGTTAAAATGAGTCTAGATGAAAGACTATAAACATGCAAAAGAAAAATAAGAGTTGCATGCACTTGTTTTGTTAATACTGCATCCAAGCATAAAACTGCCTAAATTAATCACCATAATTGTCTACGGCCATATCACGTTGAAAACGCCAGTTCTCGTCCGATCACTGAAGCTAAGCAACGTCGAGCCCAGTTAGTACTTGGATGGGTGACCGCCTGGGAATACTGGGTGCTGTAGACTTTTGATTATTTTCCGTTTTTGCAACTTAAAGTCATGTTACATTCTTTGCCCTACCATCAATATGAGCTGCTTGAAGTGAATTTTTTTGGGCTCAGTACCCCTCCCCCCCTCCCTTCCTCACTCCCCCCCCCCCCAATTATTCCCAAACGGCAGCATATGCAAGCTTGTTTCTTGCAACAAAAAAGACAACGAAAAGAGCGATTTTTGAGCAGATGAATCCAAGAAAATCCTGCGTTTCGTGTAAATCCCCATTTGAATTAGGCAGCTGCGCAGCAGCGATTCTTGGGAAGGTCAGCATAGGGGATTGCCGGCACTATGAGAGGTTTGTCCCCCATGCCAAGAAGAGGATGCCGGGAAATATGTTAGATTGGTGCTGCATTGCTATTACTTTTGGACAATACTCTAGAAATGATAAACAGTATAGAAGCTAGCGAAACTGGAAAATTGAAGTCGGCATTACCGGCTATTGTTATCGACAACACAAATTATGACCTTTAGGTGGTAATCCACAGTCCAGTGGTCCAGTCTAGTGCTTAGATCACTGCTGACACTGTCATAATCAAACAAAAGAGTAACTCACCAGAGCCCGCTACTTGCTGCCAGCTTTCAACTGGCGTGTTGTACCCTGCTCTGTGAGCGCAGCGTTTAGTCCGGCAGAATGCTAAACAATGAAGCTAAGCACGATGTCGCGTCGAAAAGATTGTTGCCACATGGTTCATGGCATGCTACAAATGTTGAGCCCAATCCCAAAAAGTCCAGCACGAATAGATGTTTCTATGAGCCATCGAACCGGGCAGGCCCTCCATCCTCAAATAAAAACAGTAGCAAAATTGGAAACTTTGAATGTGATGGAGAAGAATTATATGTTTGATAATAGATGGTAGAAATTTTGAAGATGGAGAAGCATAATTTTTGTGTCAAGTAAAGTAACAAGTTAAAATGAGTCTAGATGAAAGACTATAAACATGCAAAAGAAAAATAAGAGTTGCATGCACTTGTTTTGTTAATACTGCATCCAAGCATAAAACTGCCTAAATTAATCACCATAATTGTCTACGGCCATATCACGTTGAAAACGCCAGTTCTCGTCCGATCACTGAAGCTAAGCAACGTCGAGCCCAGTTAGTACTTGGATGGGTGACCGCCTGGGAATACTGGGTGCTGTAGACTTTTGATTATTTTCCGTTTTTGCAACTTAAAGTCATGTTACATTCTTTGCCCTACCATCAATATGAGCTGCTTGAAGTGAATTTTTTTGGGCTCAGTACCCCTCCCCCCTCCCTTCCTCACTCCCCCCCCCCAATTATTCCCAAACGGCAGCATATGCAAGCTTGTTTCTTGCAACAAAAAAGACAACGAAAAGAGCGATTTTTGAGCAGATGAATCCAAGAAAATCCTGCGTTTCGTGTAAATCCCCATTTGAATTAGGCAGCTGCGCAGCAGCGATTCTTGGGAAGGTCAGCATAGGGGATTGCCGGCACTATGAGAGGTTTGTCCCCCATGCCAAGAAGAGGATGCCGGGAAATATGTTAGATTGGTGCTGCATTGCTATTACTTTTGGACAATACTCTAGAAATGATAAACAGTATAGAAGCTAGCGAAACTGGAAAATTGAAGTCGGCATTACCGGCTATTGTTATCGACAACACAAATTATGACCTTTAGGTGGTAATCCACAGTCCAGTGGTCCAGTCTAGTGCTTAGATCACTGCTGACACTGTCATAATCAAACAAAAGAGTAACTCACCAGAGCCCGCTACTTGCTGCCAGCTTTCAACTGGCGTGTTGTACCCTGCTCTGTGAGCGCAGCGTTTAGTCCGGCAGAATGCTAAACAATGAAGCTAAGCACGATGTCGCGTCGAAAAGATTGTTGCCACATGGTTCATGGCATGCTACAAATGTTGAGCCCAATCCCAAAAAGTCCAGCACGAATAGATGTTTCTATGAGCCATCGAACCGGGCAGGCCCTCCATCCTCAAATAAAAACAGTAGCAAAATTGGAAACTTTGAATGTGATGGAGAAGAATTATATGTTTGATAATAGATGGTAGAAATTTTGAAGATGGAGAAGCATAATTTTTGTGTCAAGTAAAGTAACAAGTTAAAATGAGTCTAGATGAAAGACTATAAACATGCAAAAGAAAAATAAGAGTTGCATGCACTTGTTTTGTTAATACTGCATCCAAGCATAAAACTGCCTAAATTAATCACCATAATTGTCTACGGCCATATCACGTTGAAAACGCCAGTTCTCGTCCGATCACTGAAGCTAAGCAACGTCGAGCCCAGTTAGTACTTGGATGGGTGACCGCCTGGGAATACTGGGTGCTGTAGACTTTTGATTATTTTCCGTTTTTGCAACTTAAAGTCATGTTACATTCTTTGCCCTACCATCAATATGAGCTGCTTGAAGTGAATTTTTTTGGGCTCAGTACCCCTCCCCCCCTCCCTTCCTCACTCCCCCCCCCCCCAATTATTCCCAAACGGCAGCATATGCAAGCTTGTTTCTTGCAACAAAAAAGACAACGAAAAGAGCAATTTTTGAGCAGATGAATCCAAGAAAATCCTGCGTTTCGTGTAAATCCCCATTTGAATTAGGCAGCTGCGCAGCAGCGATTCTTGGGAAGGTCAGCATAGGGGATTGCCGGCACTATGAGAGGTTTGTCCCCCATGCCACGAAGAGGATGCCGGGAAATATGTTAGATTGGTGCTGCATTGCTATTACTTTTGGACAATACTCTAGAAATGATAAACAGTATAGAAGCTAGCGAAACTGGAAAATTGAAGTCGGCATTACCGGCTATTGTTATCGACAACACAAATTATGACCTTTAGGTGGTAATCCACAGTCCAGTGGTCCAGTCTAGTGCTTAGATCACTGCTGACACTGTCATAATCAAACAAAAGAGTAACTCACCAGAGCCCGCTACTTGCTGCCAGCTTTCAACTGGCGTGTTGTACCCTGCTCTGTGAGCGCAGCGTTTAGTCCGGCAGAATGCTAAACAATGAAGCTAAGCACGATGTCGCGTCGAAAAGATTGTTGCCACATGGTTCATGGCATGCTACAAATGTTGAGCCCAATCCCAAAAAGTCCAGCACGAATAGATGTTTCTATGAGCCATCGAACCGGGCAGGCCCTCCATCCTCAAATAAAAACAGTAGCAAAATTGGAAACTTTGAATGTGATGGAGAAGAATTATATGTTTGATAATAGATGGTAGAAATTTTGAAGATGGAGAAGCATAATTTTTGTGTCAAGTAAAGTAACAAGTTAAAATGAGTCTAGATGAAAGACTATAAACATGCAAAAGAAAAATAAGAGTTGCATGCACTTGTTTTGTTAATACTGCATCCAAGCATAAAACTGCCTAAATTAATCACCATAATTGTCTACGGCCATATCACGTTGAAAACGCCAGTTCTCGTCCGATCACTGAAGCTAAGCAACGTCGAGCCCAGTTAGTACTTGGATGGGTGACCGCCTGGGAATACTGGGTGCTGTAGACTTTTGATTATTTTCCGTTTTTGCAACTTAAAGTCATGTTACATTCTTTGCCCTACCATCAATATGAGCTGCTTGAAGTGAATTTTTTTGGGCTCAGTACCCCTCCCCCCTCCCTTCCTCACTCCCCCCCCCCCCCAATTATTCCCAAACGGCAGCATATGCAAGCTTGTTTCTTGCAACAAAAAAGACAACGAAAAGAGCGATTTTTGAGCAGATGAATCCAAGAAAATCCTGCGTTTCGTGTAAATCCCCATTTGAATTAGGCAGCTGCGCAGCAGCGATTCTTGGGAAGGTCAGCATAGGGGATTGCCGGCACTATGAGAGGTTTGTCCCCCATGCCAAGAAGAGGATGCCGGGAAATATGTTAGATTGGTGCTGCATTGCTATTACTTTTGGACAATACTCTAGAAATGATAAACAGTATAGAAGCTAGCGAAACTGGAAAATTGAAGTCGGCATTACCGGCTATTGTTATCGACAACACAAATTATGACCTTTAGGTGGTAATCCACAGTCCAGTGGTCCAGTCTAGTGCTTAGATCACTGCTGACACTGTCATAATCAAACAAAAGAGTAACTCACCAGAGCCCGCTACTTGCTGCCAGCTTTCAACTGGCGTGTTGTACCCTGCTCTGTGAGCGCAGCGTTTAGTCCGGCAGAATGCTAAACAATGAAGCTAAGCACGATGTCGCGTCGAAAAGATTGTTGCCACATGGTTCATGGCATGCTACAAATGTTGAGCCCAATCCCAAAAAGTCCAGCACGAATAGATGTTTCTATGAGCCATCGAACCGGGCAGGCCCTCCATCCTCAAATAAAAACAGTAGCAAAATTGGAAACTTTGAATGTGATGGAGAAGAATTATATGTTTGATAATAGATGGTAGAAATTTTGAAGATGGAGAAGCATAATTTTTGTGTCAAGTAAAGTAACAAGTTAAAATGAGTCTAGATGAAAGACTATAAACATGCAAAAGAAAAATAAGAGTTGCATGCACTTGTTTTGTTAATACTGCATCCAAGCATAAAACTGCCTAAATTAATCACCATAATTGTCTACGGCCATATCACGTTGAAAACGCCAGTTCTCGTCCGATCACTGAAGCTAAGCAACGTCGAGCCCAGTTAGTACTTGGATGGGTGACCGCCTGGGAATACTGGGTGCTGTAGACTTTTGATTATTTTCCGTTTTTGCAACTTAAAGTCATGTTACATTCTTTGCCCTACCATCAATATGAGCTGCTTGAAGTGAATTTTTTTGGGCTCAGTACCCCTCCCCCCTCCCTTCCTCACTCCCCCCCCCCCAATTATTCCCAAACGGCAGCATATGCAAGCTTGTTTCTTGCAACAAAAAAGACAACGAAAAGAGCGATTTTTGAGCAGATGAATCCAAGAAAATCCTGCGTTTCGTGTAAATCCCCATTTGAATTAGGCAGCTGCGCAGCAGCGATTCTTGGGAAGGTCAGCATAGGGGATTGCCGGCACTATGAGAGGTTTGTCCCCCATGCCAAGAAGAGGATGCCGGGAAATATGTTGGATTGGTGCTGCATTGCTATTACTTTTGGACAATACTCTAGAAATGATAAACAGTATAGAAGCTAGCGAAACTGGAAAATTGAAGTCGGCATTACCGGCTATTGTTATCGACAACACAAATTATGACCTTTAGGTGGTAATCCACAGTCCAGTGGTCCAGTCTAGTGCTTAGATCACTGCTGACACTGTCATAATCAAACAAAAGAGTAACTCACCAGAGCCCGCTACTTGCTGCCAGCTTTCAACTGGCGTGTTGTACCCTGCTCTGTGAGCGCAGCGTTTAGTCCGGCAGAATGCTAAACAATGAAGCTAAGCACGATGTCGCGTCGAAAAGATTGTTGCCACATGGTTCATGGCATGCTACAAATGTTGAGCCCAATCCCAAAAAGTCCAGCACGAATAGATGTTTCTATGAGCCATCGAACCGGGCAGGCCCTCCATCCTCAAATAAAAACAGTAGCAAAATTGGAAACTTTGAATGTGATGGAGAAGAATTATATGTTTGATAATAGATGGTAGAAATTTTGAAGATGGAGAAGCATAATTTTTGTGTCAAGTAAAGTAACAAGTTAAAATGAGTCTAGATGAAAGACTATAAACATGCAAAAGAAAAATAAGAGTTGCATGCACTTGTTTTGTTAATACTGCATCCAAGCATAAAACTGCCTAAATTAATCACCATAATTGTCTACGGCCATATCACGTTGAAAACGCCAGTTCTCGTCCGATCACTGAAGCTAAGCAACGTCGAGCCCAGTTAGTACTTGGATGGGTGACCGCCTGGGAATACTGGGTGCTGTAGACTTTTGATTATTTTCCGTTTTTGCAACTTAAAGTCATGTTACATTCTTTGCCCTACCATCAATATGAGCTGCTTGAAGTGAATTTTTTTGGGCTCAGTACCCCTCCCCCCTCCCTTCCTCACTCCCCCCCCCCCAATTATTCCCAAACGGCAGCATATGCAAGCTTGTTTCTTGCAACAAAAAAGACAACGAAAAGAGCGATTTTTGAGCAGATGAATCCAAGAAAATCCTGCGTTTCGTGTAAATCCCCATTTGAATTAGGCAGCTGCGCAGCAGCGATTCTTGGGAAGGTCAGCATAGGGGATTGCCGGCACTATGAGAGGTTTGTCCCCCATGCCAAGAAGAGGATGCCGGGAAATATGTTAGATTGGTGCTGCATTGCTATTACTTTTGGACAATACTCTAGAAATGATAAACAGTATAGAAGCTAGCGAAACTGGAAAATTGAAGTCGGCATTACCGGCTATTGTTATCGACAACACAAATTATGACCTTTAGGTGGTAATCCACAGTCCAGTGGTCCAGTCTAGTGCTTAGATCACTGCTGACACTGTCATAATCAAACAAAAGAGTAACTCACCAGAGCCCGCTACTTGCTGCCAGCTTTCAACTGGCGTGTTGTACCCTGCTCTGTGAGCGCAGCGTTTAGTCCGGCAGAATGCTAAACAATGAAGCTAAGCACGATGTCGCGTCGAAAAGATTGTTGCCACATGGTTCATGGCATGCTACAAATGTTGAGCCCAATCCCAAAAAGTCCAGCACGAATAGATGTTTCTATGAGCCATCGAACCGGGCAGGCCCTCCATCCTCAAATAAAAACAGTAGCAAAATTGGAAACTTTGAATGTGATGGAGAAGAATTATATGTTTGATAATAGATGGTAGAAATTTTGAAGATGGAGAAGCATAATTTTTGTGTCAAGTAAAGTAACAAGTTAAAATGAGTCTAGATGAAAGACTATAAACATGCAAAAGAAAAATAAGAGTTGCATGCACTTGTTTTGTTAATACTGCATCCAAGCATAAAACTGCCTAAATTAATCACCATAATTGTCTACGGCCATATCACGTTGAAAACGCCAGTTCTCGTCCGATCACTGAAGCTAAGCAACGTCGAGCCCAGTTAGTACTTGGATGGGTGACCGCCTGGGAATACTGGGTGCTGTAGACTTTTGATTATTTTCCGTTTTTGCAACTTAAAGTCATGTTACATTCTTTGCCCTACCATCAATATGAGCTGCTTGAAGTGAATTTTTTTGGGCTCAGTACCCCTCCCCCCCTCCCTTCCTCACTCCCCCCCCCAATTATTCCCAAACGGCAGCATATGCAAGCTTGTTTCTTGCAACAAAAAAGACAACGAAAAGAGCGATTTTTGAGCAGATGAATCCAAGAAAATCCTGCGTTTCGTGTAAATCCCCATTTGAATTAGGCAGCTGCGCAGCAGCGATTCCTGGGAAGGTCAGCATAGGGGATTGCCGGCACTATGAGAGGTTTGTCCCCCATGCCAAGAAGAGGATGCCGGGAAATATGTTAGATTGGTGCTGCATTGCTATTACTTTTGGACAATACTCTAGAAATGATAAACAGTATAGAAGCTAGCGAAACTGGAAAATTGAAGTCGGCATTACCGGCTATTGTTATCGACAACACAAATTATGACCTTTAGGTGGTAATCCACAGTCCAGTGGTCCAGTCTAGTGCTTAGATCACTGCTGACACTGTCATAATCAAACAAAAGAGTAACTCACCAGAGCCCGCTACTTGCTGCCAGCTTTCAACTGGCGTGTTGTACCCTGCTCTGTGAGCGCAGCGTTTAGTCCGGCAGAATGCTAAACAATGAAGCTAAGCACGATGTCGCGTCGAAAAGATTGTTGCCACATGGTTCATGGCATGCTACAAATGTTGAGCCCAATCCCAAAAAGTCCAGCACGAATAGATGTTTCTATGAGCCATCGAACCGGGCAGGCCCTCCATCCTCAAATAAAAACAGTAGCAAAATTGGAAACTTTGAATGTGATGGAGAAGAATTATATGTTTGATAATAGATGGTAGAAATTTTGAAGATGGAGAAGCATAATTTTTGTGTCAAGTAAAGTAACAAGTTAAAATGAGTCTAGATGAAAGACTATAAACATGCAAAAGAAAAATAAGAGTTGCATGCACTTGTTTTGTTAATACTGCATCCAAGCATAAAACTGCCTAAATTAATCACCATAATTGTCTACGGCCATATCACGTTGAAAACGCCAGTTCTCGTCCGATCACTGAAGCTAAGCAACGTCGAGCCCAGTTAGTACTTGGATGGGTGACCGCCTGGGAATACTGGGTGCTGTAGACTTTTGATTATTTTCCGTTTTTGCAACTTAAAGTCATGTTACATTCTTTGCCCTACCATCAATATGAGCTGCTTGAAGTGAATTTTTTTGGGCTCAGTACCCCTCCCCCCTCCCTTCCTCACTCCCCCCCCCCCCCAATTATTCCCAAACGGCAGCATATGCAAGCTTGTTTCTTGCAACAAAAAAGACAACGAAAAGAGCGATTTTTGAGCAGATGAATCCAAGAAAATCCTGCGTTTCGTGTAAATCCCCATTTGAATTAGGCAGCTGCGCAGCAGCGATTCTTGGGAAGGTCAGCATAGGGGATTGCCGGCACTATGAGAGGTTTGTCCCCCATGCCAAGAAGAGGATGCCGGGAAATATGTTAGATTGGTGCTGCATTGCTATTACTTTTGGACAATACTCTAGAAATGATAAACAGTATAGAAGCTAGCGAAACTGGAAAATTGAAGTCGGCATTACCGGCTATTGTTATCGACAACACAAATTATGACCTTTAGGTGGTAATCCACAGTCCAGTGGTCCAGTCTAGTGCTTAGATCACTGCTGACACTGTCATAATCAAACAAAAGAGTAACTCACCAGAGCCCGCTACTTGCTGCCAGCTTTCAACTGGCGTGTTGTACCCTGCTCTGTGAGCGCAGCGTTTAGTCCGGCAGAATGCTAAACAATGAAGCTAAGCACGATGTCGCGTCGAAAAGATTGTTGCCACATGGTTCATGGCATGCTACAAATGTTGAGCCCAATCCCAAAAAGTCCAGCACGAATAGATGTTTCTATGAGCCATCGAACCGGGCAGGCCCTCCATCCTCAAATAAAAACAGTAGCAAAATTGGAAACTTTGAATGTGATGGAGAAGAATTATATGTTTGATAATAGATGGTAGAAATTTTGAAGATGGAGAAGCATAATTTTTGTGTCAAGTAAAGTAACAAGTTAAAATGAGTCTAGATGAAAGACTATAAACATGCAAAAGAAAAATAAGAGTTGCATGCACTTGTTTTGTTAATACTGCATCCAAGCATAAAACTGCCTAAATTAATCACCATAATTGTCTACGGCCATATCACGTTGAAAACGCCAGTTCTCGTCCGATCACTGAAGCTAAGCAACGTCGAGCCCAGTTAGTACTTGGATGGGTGACCGCCTGGGAATACTGGGTGCTGTAGACTTTTGATTATTTTCCGTTTTTGCAACTTAAAGTCATGTTACATTCTTTGCCCTACCATCAATATGAGCTGCTTGAAGTGAATTTTTTTGGGCTCAGTACCCCTCCCCCCTCCCTTCCTCACTCCCCCCCCCCCCAATTATTCCCAAACGGCAGCATATGCAAGCTTGTTTCTTGCAACAAAAAAGACAACGAAAAGAGCGATTTTTGAGCAGATGAATCCAAGAAAATCCTGCGTTTCGTGTAAATCCCCATTTGAATTAGGCAGCTGCGCAGCAGCGATTCTTGGGAAGGTCAGCATAGGGGATTGCCGGCACTATGAGAGGTTTGTCCCCCATGCCAAGAAGAGGATGCCGGGAAATATGTTAGATTGGTGCTGCATTGCTATTACTTTTGGACAATACTCTAGAAATGATAAACAGTATAGAAGCTAGCGAAACTGGAAAATTGAAGTCGGCATTACCGGCTATTGTTATCGACAACACAAATTATGACCTTTAGGTGGTAATCCACAGTCCAGTGGTCCAGTCTAGTGCTTAGATCACTGCTGACACTGTCATAATCAAACAAAAGAGTAACTCACCAGAGCCCGCTACTTGCTGCCAGCTTTCAACTGGCGTGTTGTACCCTGCTCTGTGAGCGCAGCGTTTAGTCCGGCAGAATGCTAAACAATGAAGCTAAGCACGATGTCGCGTCGAAAAGATTGTTGCCACATGGTTCATGGCATGCTACAAATGTTGAGCCCAATCCCAAAAAGTCCAGCACGAATAGATGTTTCTATGAGCCATCGAACCGGGCAGGCCCTCCATCCTCAAATAAAAACAGTAGCAAAATTGGAAACTTTGAATGTGATGGAGAAGAATTATATGTTTGATAATAGATGGTAGAAATTTTGAAGATGGAGAAGCATAATTTTTGTGTCAAGTAAAGTAACAAGTTAAAATGAGTCTAGATGAAAGACTATAAACATGCAAAAGAAAAATAAGAGTTGCATGCACTTTTTTTGTTAATACTGCATCCAAGCATAAAACTGCCTAAATTAATCACCATAATTGTCTACGGCCATATCACGTTGAAAACGCCAGTTCTCGTCCGATCACTGAAGCTAAGCAACGTCGAGCCCAGTTAGTACTTGGATGGGTGACCGCCTGGGAATACTGGGTGCTGTAGACTTTTGATTATTTTCCGTTTTTGCAACTTAAAGTCATGTTACATTCTTTGCCCTACCATCAATATGAGCTGCTTGAAGTGAATTTTTTTGGGCTCAGTACCCCTCCCCCCCCTCCCTTCCTCACTCCCCCCCCCCAATTATTCCCAAACGGCAGCATATGCAAGCTTGTTTCTTGCAACAAAAAAGACAACGAAAAGAGCGATTTTTGAGCAGATGAATCCAAGAAAATCCTGCGTTTCGTGTAAATCCCCATTTGAATTAGGCAGCTGCGCAGCAGCGATTCTTGGGAAGGTCAGCATAGGGGATTGCCGGCACTATGAGAGGTTTGTCCCCCATGCCAAGAAGAGGATGCCGGGAAATATGTTAGATTGGTGCTGCATTGCTATTACTTTTGGACAATACTCTAGAAATGATAAACAGTATAGAAGCTAGCGAAACTGGAAAATTGAAGTCGGCATTACCGGCTATTGTTATCGACAACACAAATTATGACCTTTAGGTGGTAATCCACAGTCCAGTGGTCCAGTCTAGTGCTTAGATCACTGCTGACACTGTCATAATGAAACAAAAGAGTAACTCACCAGAGCCCGCTACTTGCTGCCAGCTTTCAACTGGCGTGTTGTACCCTGCTCTGTGAGCGCAGCGTTTAGTCCGGCAGAATGCTAAACAATGAAGCTAAGCACGATGTCGCGTCGAAAAGATTGTTGCCACATGGTTCATGGCATGCTACAAATGTTGAGCCCAATCCCAAAAAGTCCAGCACGAATAGATGTTTCTATGAGCCATCGAACCGGGCAGGCCCTCCATCCTCAAATAAAAACAGTAGCAAAATTGGAAACTTTGAATGTGATGGAGAAGAATTATATGTTTGATAATAGATGGTAGAAATTTTGAAGATGGAGAAGCATAATTTTTGTGTCAAGTAAAGTAACAAGTTAAAATGAGTCTAGATGAAAGACTATAAACATGCAAAAGAAAAATAAGAGTTGCATGCACTTGTTTTGTTAATACTGCATCCAAGCATAAAACTGCCTAAATTAATCACCATAATTGTCTACGGCCATATCACGTTGAAAACGCCAGTTCTCGTCCGATCACTGAAGCTAAGCAACGTCGAGCCCAGTTAGTACTTGGATGGGTGACCGCCTGGGAATACTGGGTGCTGTAGACTTTTGATTATTTTCCGTTTTTGCAACTTAAAGTCATGTTACATTCTTTGCCCTACCATCAATATGAGCTGCTTGAAGTGAATTTTTTTGGGCTCAGTACCCCTCCCCCTCCCTTCCTCACTCCCCCCCCCCCCAATTATTCCCAAACGGCAGCATATGCAAGCTTGTTTCTTGCAACAAAAAAGACAACGAAAAGAGCGATTTTTGAGCAGATGAATCCAAGAAAATCCTGCGTTTCGTGTAAATCCCCATTTGAATTAGGCAGCTGCGCAGCAGCGATTCTTGGGAAGGTCAGCATAGGGGATTGCCGGCACTATGAGAGGTTTGTCCCCCATGCCAAGAAGAGGATGCCGGGAAATATGTTAGATTGGTGCTGCATTGCTATTACTTTTGGACAATACTCTAGAAATGATAAACAGTATAGAAGCTAGCGAAACTGGAAAATTGAAGTCGGCATTACCGGCTATTGTTATCGACAACACAAATTATGACCTTTAGGTGGTAATCCACAGTCCAGTGGTCCAGTCTAGTGCTTAGATCACTGCTGACACTGTCATAATCAAACAAAAGAGTAACTCACCAGAGCCCGCTACTTGCTGCCAGCTTTCAACTGGCGTGTTGTACCCTGCTCTGTGAGCGCAGCGTTTAGTCCGGCAGAATGCTAAACAATGAAGCTAAGCACGATGTCGCGTCGAAAAGATTGTTGCCACATGGTTCATGGCATGCTACAAATGTTGAGCCCAATCCCAAAAAGTCCAGCACGAATAGATGTTTCTATGAGCCATCGAACCGGGCAGGCCCTCCATCCTCAAATAAAAACAGTAGCAAAATTGGAAACTTTGAATGTGATGGAGAAGAATTATATGTTTGATAATAGATGGTAGAAATTTTGAAGATGGAGAAGCATAATTTTTGTGTCAAGTAAAGTAACAAGTTAAAATGAGTCTAGATGAAAGACTATAAACATGCAAAAGAAAAATAAGAGTTGCATGCACTTGTTTTGTTAATACTGCATCCAAGCATAAAACTGCCTAAATTAATCACCATAATTGTCTACGGCCATATCACGTTGAAAACGCCAGTTCTCGTCCGATCACTGAAGCTAAGCAACGTCGAGCCCAGTTAGTACTTGGATGGGTGACCGCCTGGGAATACTGGGTGCTGTAGACTTTTGATTATTTTCGTTTTTGCAACTTAAAGTCATGTTACATTCTTTGCCCTACCATCAATATGAGCTGCTTGAAGTGAATTTTTTTGGGCTCAGTACCCCTCCCCCCTCCCTTCCTCACTCCCCCCCCCCCCAATTATTCCCAAACGGCAGCATATGCAAGCTTGTTTCTTGCAACAAAAAAGACAACGAAAAGAGCGATTTTTGAGCAGATGAATCCAAGAAAATCCTGCGTTTCGTGTAAATCCCCATTTGAATTAGGCAGCTGCGCAGCAGCGATTCTTGGGAAGGTCAGCATAGGGGATTGCCGGCACTATGAGAGGTTTGTCCCCCATGCCAAGAAGAGGATGCCGGGAAATATGTTAGATTGGTGCTGCATTGCTATTACTTTTGGACAATACTCTAGAAATGATAAACAGTATAGAAGCTAGCGAAACTGGAAAATTGAAGTCGGCATTACCGGCTATTGTTATCGACAACACAAATTATGACCTTTAGGTGGTAATCCACAGTCCAGTGGTCCAGTCTAGTGCTTAGATCACTGCTGACACTGTCATAATCAAACAAAAGAGTAACTCACCAGAGCCCGCTACTTGCTGCCAGCTTTCAACTGGCGTGTTGTACCCTGCTCTGTGAGCGCAGCGTTTAGTCCGGCAGAATGCTAAACAATGAAGCTAAGCACGATGTCGCGTCGAAAAGATTGTTGCCACATGGTTCATGGCATGCTACAAATGTTGAGCCCAATCCCAAAAAGTCCAGCACGAATAGATGTTTCTATGAGCCATCGAACCGGGCAGGCCCTCCATCCTCAAATAAAAACAGTAGCAAAATTGGAAACTTTGAATGTGATGGAGAAGAATTATATGTTTGATAATAGATGGTAGAAATTTTGAAGATGGAGAAGCATAATTTTTGTGTCAAGTAAAGTAACAAGTTAAAATGAGTCTAGATGAAAGACTATAAACATGCAAAAGAAAAATAAGAGTTGCATGCACTTGTTTTGTTAATACTGCATCCAAGCATAAAACTGCCTAAATTAATCACCATAATTGTCTACGGCCATATCACGTTGAAAACGCCAGTTCTCGTCCGATCACTGAAGCTAAGCAACGTCGAGCCCAGTTAGTACTTGGATGGGTGACCGCCTGGGAATACTGGGTGCTGTAGACTTTTGATTATTTTCCGTTTTTGCAACTTAAAGTCATGTTACATTCTTTGCCCTACCATCAATATGAGCTGCTTGAAGTGAATTTTTTTGGGCTCAGTACCCCTCCCCCCTCCCTTCCTCACTCCCCCCCCCCCCAATTATTCCCAAACGGCAGCATATGCAAGCTTGTTTCTTGCAACAAAAAAGACAACGAAAAGAGCGATTTTTGAGCAGATGAATCCAAGAAAATCCTGCGTTTCGTGTAAATCCCCATTTGAATTAGGCAGCTGCGCAGCAGCGATTCTTGGGAAGGTCAGCATAGGGGATTGCCGGCACTATGAGAGGTTTGTCCCCCATGCCAAGAAGAGGATGCCGGGAAATATGTTAGATTGGTGCTGCATTGCTATTACTTTTGGACAATACTCTAGAAATGATAAACAGTATAGAAGCTAGCGAAACTGGAAACTTGAAGTCGGCATTACCGGCTATTGTTATCGACAACACAAATTATGACCTTTAGGTGGTAATCCACAGTCCAGTGGTCCAGTCTAGTGCTTAGATCACTGCTGACACTGTCATAATCAAACAAAAGAGTAACTCACCAGAGCCCGCTACTTGCTGCCAGCTTTCAACTGGCGTGTTGTACCCTGCTCTGTGAGCGCAGCGTTTAGTCCGGCAGAATGCTAAACAATGAAGCTAAGCACGATGTCGCGTCGAAAAGATTGTTGCCACATGGTTCATGGCATGCTACAAATGTTGAGCCCAATCCCAAAAAGTCCAGCACGAATAGATGTTTCTATGAGCCATCGAACCGGGCAGGCCCTCCATCCTCAAATAAAAACAGTAGCAAAATTGGAAACTTTGAATGTGATGGAGAAGAATTATATGTTTGATAATAGATGGTAGAAATTTTGAAGATGGAGAAGCATAATTTTTGTGTCAAGTAAAGTAACAAGTTAAAATGAGTCTAGATGAAAGACTATAAACATGCAAAAGAAAAATAAGAGTTGCATGCACTTGTTTTGTTAATACTGCATCCAAGCATAAAACTGCCTAAATTAATCACCATAATTGTCTACGGCCATATCACGTTGAAAACGCCAGTTCTCGTCCGATCACTGAAGCTAAGCAACGTCGAGCCCAGTTAGTACTTGGATGGGTGACCGCCTGGGAATACTGGGTGCTGTAGACTTTTGATTATTTTCCGTTTTTGCAACTTAAAGTCATGTTACATTCTTTGCCCTACCATCAATATGAGCTGCTTGAAGTGAATTTTTTTGGGCTCAGTACCCCTCCCCCCCCTCCCTTCCTCACTCCCCCCCCCCAATTATTCCCAAACGGCAGCATATGCAAGCTTGTTTCTTGCAACAAAAAAGACAACGAAAAGAGCGATTTTTGAGCAGATGAATCCAAGAAAATCCTGCGTTTCGTGTAAATCCCCATTTGAATTAGGCAGCTGCGCAGCAGCGATTCTTGGGAAGGTCAGCATAGGGGATTGCCGGCACTATGAGAGGTTTGTCCCCCATGCCAAGAAGAGGATGCCGGGAAATATGTTAGATTGGTGCTGCATTGCTATTACTTTTGGACAATACTCTAGAAATGATAAACAGTATAGAAGCTAGCGAAACTGGAAAATTGAAGTCGGCATTACCGGCTATTGTTATCGACAACACAAATTATGACCTTTAGGTGGTAATCCACAGTCCAGTGGTCCAGTCTAGTGCTTAGATCACTGCTGACACTGTCATAATCAAACAAAAGAGTAACTCACCAGAGCCCGCTACTTGCTGCCAGCTTTCAACTGGCGTGTTGTACCCTGCTCTGTGAGCGCAGCGTTTAGTCCGGCAGAATGCTAAACAATGAAGCTAAGCACGATGTCGCGTCGAAAAGATTGTTGCCACATGGTTCATGGCATGCTACAAATGTTGAGCCCAATCCCAAAAAGTCCAGCACGAATAGATGTTTCTATGAGCCATCGAACCGGGCAGGCCCTCCATCCTCAAATAAAAACAGTAGCAAAATTGGAAACTTTGAATGTGATGGAGAAGAATTATATGTTTGATAATAGATGGTAGAAATTTTGAAGATGGAGAAGCATAATTTTTGTGTCAAGTAAAGTAACAAGTTAAAATGAGTCTAGATGAAAGACTATAAACATGCAAAAGAAAAATAAGAGTTGCATGCACTTGTTTTGTTAATACTGCATCCAAGCATAAAACTGCCTAAATTAATCACCATAATTGTCTACGGCCATATCACGTTGAAAACGCCAGTTCTCGTCCGATCACTGAAGCTAAGCAACGTCGAGCCCAGTTAGTACTTGGATGGGTGACCGCCTGGGAATACTGGGTGCTGTAGACTTTTGATTATTTTCCGTTTTTGCAACTTAAAGTCATGTTACATTCTTTGCCCTACCATCAATATGAGCTGCTTGAAGTGAATTTTTTTGGGCTCAGTACCCCTCCCCCCTCCCTTCCTCACTCCCCCCCCCCCAATTATTCCCAAACGGCAGCATATGCAAGCTTGTTTCTTGCAACAAAAAAGACAACGAAAAGAGCGATTTTTGAGCAGATGAATCCAAGAAAATCCTGCGTTTCGTGTAAATCCCCATTTGAATTAGGCAGCTGCGCAGCAGCGATTCTTGGGAAGGTCAGCATAGGGGATTGCCGGCACTATGAGAGGTTTGTCCCCCATGCCAAGAAGAGGATGCCGGGAAATATGTTAGATTGGTGCTGCATTGCTATTACTTTTGGACAATACTCTAGAAATGATAAACAGTATAGAAGCTAGCGAAACTGGAAAATTGAAGTCGGCATTACCGGCTATTGTTATCGACAACACAAATTATGACCTTTAGGTGGTAATCCACAGTCCAGTGGTCCAGTCTAGTGCTTAGATCACTGCTGACACTGTCATAATCAAACAAAAGAGTAACTCACCAGAGCCCGCTACTTGCTGCCAGCTTTCAACTGGCGTGTTGTACCCTGCTCTGTGAGCGCAGCGTTTAGTCCGGCAGAATGCTAAACAATGAAGCTAAGCACGATGTCGCGTCGAAAAGATTGTTGCCACATGGTTCATGGCATGCTACAAATGTTGAGCCCAATCCCAAAAAGTCCAGCACGAATAGATGTTTCTATGAGCCATCGAACCGGGCAGGCCCTCCATCCTCAAATAAAAACAGTAGCAAAATTGGAAACTTTGAATGTGATGGAGAAGAATTATATGTTTGATAATAGATGGTAGAAATTTTGAAGATGGAGAAGCATAATTTTTGTGTCAAGTAAAGTAACAAGTTAAAATGAGTCTAGATGAAAGACTATAAACATGCAAAAGAAAAATAAGAGTTGCATGCACTTGTTTTGTTAATACTGCATCCAAGCATAAAACTGCCTAAATTAATCACCATAATTGTCTACGGCCATATCACGTTGAAAACGCCAGTTCTCGTCCGATCACTGAAGCTAAGCAACGTCGAGCCCAGTTAGTACTTGGATGGGTGACCGCCTGGGAATACTGGGTGCTGTAGACTTTTGATTATTTTCCGTTTTTGCAACTTAAAGTCATGTTACATTCTTTGCCCTACCATCAATATGAGCTGCTTGAAGTGAATTTTTTTGGGCTCAGTACCCCTCCCCCCCTCCCTTCCTCACTCCCCCCCCCCCAATTATTCCCAAACGGCAGCATATGCAAGCTTGTTTCTTGCAACAAAAAAGACAACGAAAAGAGCGATTTTTGAGCAGATGAATCCAAGAAAATCCTGCGTTTCGTGTAAATCCCCATTTGAATTAGGCAGCTGCGCAGCAGCGATTCTTGGGAAGGTCAGCATAGGGGATTGCCGGCACTATGAGAGGTTTGTCCCCCATGCCAAGAAGAGGATGCCGGGAAATATGTTAGATTGGTGCTGCATTGCTATTACTTTTGGACAATACTCTAGAAATGATAAACAGTATAGAAGCTAGCGAAACTGGAAAATTGAAGTCGGCATTACCGGCTATTGTTATCGACAACACAAATTATGACCTTTAGGTGGTAATCCACAGTCCAGTGGTCCAGTCTAGTGCTTAGATCACTGCTGACACTGTCATAATCAAACAAAAGAGTAACTCACCAGAGCCCGCTACTTGCTGCCAGCTTTCAACTGGCGTGTTGTACCCTGCTCTGTGAGCGCAGCGTTTAGTCCGGCAGAATGCTAAACAATGAAGCTAAGCACGATGTCGCGTCGAAAAGATTGTTGCCACATGGTTCATGGCATGCTACAAATGTTGAGCCCAATCCCAAAAAGTCCAGCACGAATAGATGTTTCTATGAGCCATCGAACCGGGCAGGCCCTCCATCCTCAAATAAAAACAGTAGCAAAATTGGAAACTTTGAATGTGATGGAGAAGAATTATATGTTTGATAATAGATGGTAGAAATTTTGAAGATGGAGAAGCATAATTTTTGTGTCAAGTAAAGTAACAAGTTAAAATGAGTCTAGATGAAAGACTATAAACATGCAAAAGAAAAATAAGAGTTGCATGCACTTGTTTTGTTAATACTGCATCCAAGCATAAAACTGCCTAAATTAATCACCATAATTGTCTACGGCCATATCACGTTGAAAACGCCAGTTCTCGTCCGATCACTGAAGCTAAGCAACGTCGAGCCCAGTTAGTACTTGGATGGGTGACCGCCTGGGAATACTGGGTGCTGTAGACTTTTGATTATTTTCCGTTTTTGCAACTTAAAGTCATGTTACATTCTTTGCCCTACCATCAATATGAGCTGCTTGAAGTGAATTTTTTTGGGCTCAGTACCCCTCCCCCCCTCCCTTCCTCACTCCCCCCCCCCAATTATTCCCAAACGGCAGCATATGCAAGCTTGTTTCTTGCAACAAAAAAGACAACGAAAAGAGCGATTTTTGAGCAGATGAATCCAAGAAAATCCTGCGTTTCGTGTAAATCCCCATTTGAATTAGGCAGCTGCGCAGCAGCGATTCTTGGGAAGGTCAGCATAGGGGATTGCCGGCACTATGAGAGGTTTGTCCCCCATGCCAAGAAGAGGATGCCGGGAAATATGTTAGATTGGTGCTGCATTGCTATTACTTTTGGACAATACTCTAGAAATGATAAACAGTATAGAAGCTAGCGAAACTGGAAAATTGAAGTCGGCATTACCGGCTATTGTTATCGACAACACAAATTATGACCTTTAGGTGGTAATCCACAGTCCAGTGGTCCAGTCTAGTGCTTAGATCACTGCTGACACTGTCATAATCAAACAAAAGAGTAACTCACCAGAGCCCGCTACTTGCTGCCAGCTTTCAACTGGCGTGTTGTACCCTGCTCTGTGAGCGCAGCGTTTAGTCCGGCAGAATGCTAAACAATGAAGCTAAGCACGATGTCGCGTCGAAAAGATTGTTGCCACATGGTTCATGGCATGCTACAAATGTTGAGCCCAATCCCAAAAAGTCCAGCACGAATAGATGTTTCTATGAGCCATCGAACCGGGCAGGCCCTCCATCCTCAAATAAAAACAGTAGCAAAATTGGAAACTTTGAATGTGATGGAGAAGAATTATATGTTTGATAATAGATGGTAGAAATTTTGAAGATGGAGAAGCATAATTTTTGTGTCAAGTAAAGTAACAAGTTAAAATGAGTCTAGATGAAAGACTATAAACATGCAAAAGAAAAATAAGAGTTGCATGCACTTGTTTTGTTAATACTGCATCCAAGCATAAAACTGCCTAAATTAATCACCATAATTGTCTACGGCCATATCACGTTGAAAACGCCAGTTCTCGTCCGATCACTGAAGCTAAGCAACGTCGAGCCCAGTTAGTACTTGGATGGGTGACCGCCTGGGAATACTGGGTGCTGTAGACTTTTGATTATTTTCCGTTTTTGCAACTTAAAGTCATGTTACATTCTTTGCCCTACCATCAATATGAGCTGCTTGAAGTGAATTTTTTTGGGCTCAGTACCCCTCCCCCCCTCCCTTCCTCACTCCCCCCCCCCCCCAATTATTCCCAAACGGCAGCATATGCAAGCTTGTTTCTTGCAACAAAAAAGACAACGAAAAGAGCGATTTTTGAGCAGATGAATCCAAGAAAATCCTGCGTTTCGTGTAAATCCCCATTTGAATTAGGCAGCTGCGCAGCAGCGATTCTTGGGAAGGTCAGCATAGGGGATTGCCGGCACTATGAGAGGTTTGTCCCCCATGCCAAGAAGAGGATGCCGGGAAATATGTTAGATTGGTGCTGCATTGCTATTACTTTTGGACAATACTCTAGAAATGATAAACAGTATAGAAGCTAGCGAAACTGGAAAATTGAAGTCGGCATTACCGGCTATTGTTATCGACAACACAAATTATGACCTTTAGGTGGTAATCCACAGTCCAGTGGTCCAGTCTAGTGCTTAGATCACTGCTGACACTGTCATAATCAAACAAAAGAGTAACTCACCAGAGCCCGCTACTTGCTGCCAGCTTTCAACTGGCGTGTTGTACCCTGCTCTGTGAGCGCAGCGTTTAGTCCGGCAGAATGCTAAACAATGAAGCTAAGCACGATGTCGCGTCGAAAAGATTGTTGCCACATGGTTCATGGCATGCTACAAATGTTGAGCCCAATCCCAAAAAGTCCAGCACGAATAGATGTTTCTATGAGCCATCGAACCGGGCAGGCCCTCCATCCTCAAATAAAAACAGTAGCAAAATTGGAAACTTTGAATGTGATGGAGAAGAATTATATGTTTGATAATAGATGGTAGAAATTTTGAAGATGGAGAAGCATAATTTTTGTGTCAAGTAAAGTAACAAGTTAAAATGAGTCTAGATGAAAGACTATAAACATGCAAAAGAAAAATAAGAGTTGCATGCACTTGTTTTGTTAATACTGCATCCAAGCATAAAACTGCCTAAATTAATCACCATAATTGTCTACGGCCATATCACGTTGAAAACGCCAGTTCTCGTCCGATCACTGAAGCTAAGCAACGTCGAGCCCAGTTAGTACTTGGATGGGTGACCGCCTGGGAATACTGGGTGCTGTAGACTTTTGATTATTTTCCGTTTTTGCAACTTAAAGTCATGTTACATTCTTTGCCCTACCATCAATATGAGCTGCTTGAAGTGAATTTTTTTGGGCTCAGTACCCCTCCCCCCTCCCTTCCTCACTCCCCCCCCCCCCAATTATTCCCAAACGGCAGCATATGCAAGCTTGTTTCTTGCAACAAAAAAGACAACGAAAAGAGCGATTTTTGAGCAGATGAATCCAAGAAAATCCTGCGTTTCGTGTAAATCCCCCTTTGAATTAGGCAGCTGCGCAGCAGCGATTCTTGGGAAGGTCAGCATAGGGGATTGCCGGCACTATGAGAGGTTTGTCCCCCATGCCAAGAAGAGGATGCCGGGAAATATGTTAGATTGGTGCTGCATTGCTATTACTTTTGGACAATACTCTAGAAATGATAAACAGTATAGAAGCTAGCGAAACTGGAAAATTGAAGTCGGCATTACCGGCTATTGTTATCGACAACACAAATTATGACCTTTAGGTGGTAATCCACAGTCCAGTGGTCCAGTCTAGTGCTTAGATCACTGCTGACACTGTCATAATCAAACAAAAGAGTAACTCACCAGAGCCCGCTACTTGCTGCCAGCTTTCAACTGGCGTGTTGTACCCTGCTCTGTGAGCGCAGCGTTTAGTCCGGCAGAATGCTAAACAATGAAGCTAAGCACGATGTCGCGTCGAAAAGATTGTTGCCACATGGTTCATGGCATGCTACAAATGTTGAGCCCAATCCCAAAAAGTCCAGCACGAATAGATGTTTCTATGAGCCATCGAACCGGGCAGGCCCTCCATCCTCAAATAAAAACAGTAGCAAAATTGGAAACTTTGAATGTGATGGAGAAGAATTATATGTTTGATAATAGATGGTAGAAATTTTGAAGATGGAGAAGCATAATTTTTGTGTCAAGTAAAGTAACAAGTTAAAATGAGTCTAGATGAAAGACTATAAACATGCAAAAGAAAAATAAGAGTTGCATGCACTTGTTTTGTTAATACTGCATCCAAGCATAAAACTGCCTAAATTAATCACCATAATTGTCTACGGCCATATCACACGCCAGTTCTCGTCCGATCACTGAAGCTAAGCAACGTCGAGCCCAGTTAGTACTTGGATGGGTGACCGCCTGGGAATACTGGGTGCTGTAGACTTTTGATTATTTTCCGTTTTTGCAACTTAAAGTCATGTTACATTCTTTGCCCTACCATCAATATGAGCTGCTTGAAGTGAATTTTTTTGGGCTCAGTACCCCTCCCCCCCTCCCTTCCTCACTCCCCCCCCCCCAATTATTCCCAAACGGCAGCATATGCAAGCTTGTTTCTTGCAACAAAAAAGACAACGAAAAGAGCGATTTTTGAGCAGATGAATCCAAGAAAATCCTGCGTTTCGTGTAAATCCCCATTTGAATTAGGCAGCTGCGCAGCAGCGATTCTTGGGAAGGTCAGCATAGGGGATTGCCGGCACTATGAGAGGTTTGTCCCCCATGCCAAGAAGAGGATGCCGGGAAATATGTTAGATTGGTGCTGCATTGCTATTACTTTTGGACAATACTCTAGAAATGATAAACAGTATAGAAGCTAGCGAAACTGGAAAATTGAAGTCGGCATTACCGGCTATTGTTATCGACAACACAAATTATGACCTTTAGGTGGTAATCCACAGTCCAGTGGTCCAGTCTAGTGCTTAGATCACTGCTGACACTGTCATAATCAAACAAAAGAGTAACTCACCAGAGCCCGCTACTTGCTGCCAGCTTTCAACTGGCGTGTTGTACCCTGCTCTGTGAGCGCAGCGTTTAGTCCGGCAGAATGCTAAACAATGAAGCTAAGCACGATGTCGCGTCGAAAAGATTGTTGCCACATGGTTCATGGCATGCTACAAATGTTGAGCCCAATCCCAAAAAGTCCAGCACGAATAGATGTTTCTATGAGCCATCGAACCGGGCAGGCCCTCCATCCTCAAATAAAAACAGTAGCAAAATTGGAAACTTTGAATGTGATGGAGAAGAATTATATGTTTGATAATAGATGGTAGAAATTTTGAAGATGGAGAAGCATAATTTTTGTGTCAAGTAAAGTAACAAGTTAAAATGAGTCTAGATGAAAGACTATAAACATGCAAAAGAAAAATAAGAGTTGCATGCACTTGTTTTGTTAATACTGCATCCAAGCATAAAACTGCCTAAATTAATCACCATAATTGTCTACGGCCATATCACACGCCAGTTCTCGTCCGATCACTGAAGCTAAGCAACGTCGAGCCCAGTTAGTACTTGGATGGGTGACCGCCTGGGAATACTGGGTGCTGTAGACTTTTGATTATTTTCCGTTTTTGCAACTTAAAGTCATGTTACATTCTTTGCCCTACCATCAATATGAGCTGCTTGAAGTGAATTTTTTTGGGCTCAGTACCCCTCCCCCCTCCCTTCCTCACTCCCCCCCCCCCCAATTATTCCCAAACGGCAGCATATGCAAGCTTGTTTCTTGCAACAAAAAAGACAACGAAAAGAGCGATTTTTGAGCAGATGAATCCAAGAAAATCCTGCGTTTCGTGTAAATCCCCATTTGAATTAGGCAGCTGCGCAGCAGCGATTCTTGGGAAGGTCAGCATAGGGGATTGCCGGCACTATGAGAGGTTTGTCCCCCATGCCAAGAAGAGGATGCCGGGAAATATGTTAGATTGGTGCTGCATTGCTATTACTTTTGGACAATACTCTAGAAATGATAAACAGTATAGAAGCTAGCGAAACTGGAAAATTGAAGTCGGCATTACCGGCTATTGTTATCGACAACACAAATTATGACCTTTAGGTGGTAATCCACAGTCCAGTGGTCCAGTCTAGTGCTTAGATCACTGCTGACACTGTCATAATCAAACAAAAGAGTAACTCACCAGAGCCCGCTACTTGCTGCCAGCTTTCAACTGGCGTGTTGTACCCTGCTCTGTGAGCGCAGCGTTTAGTCCGGCAGAATGCTAAACAATGAAGCTAAGCACGATGTCGCGTCGAAAAGATTGTTGCCACATGGTTCATGGCATGCTACAAATGTTGAGCCCAATCCCAAAAAGTCCAGCACGAATAGATGTTTCTATGAGCCATCGAACCGGGCAGGCCCTCCATCCTCAAATAAAAACAGTAGCAAAATTGGAAACTTTGAATGTGATGGAGAAGAATTATATGTTTGATAATAGATGGTAGAAATTTTGAAGATGGAGAAGCATAATTTTTGTGTCAAGTAAAGTAACAAGTTAAAATGAGTCTAGATGAAAGACTATAAACATGCAAAAGAAAAATAAGAGTTGCATGCACTTGTTTTGTTAATACTGCATCCAAGCATAAAACTGCCTAAATTAATCACCATAATTGTCTACGGCCATATCACGTTGAAAACGCCAGTTCTCGTCCGATCACTGAAGCTAAGCAACGTCGAGCCCAGTTAGTACTTGGATGGGTGACCGCCTGGGAATACTGGGTGCTGTAGACTTTTGATTATTTTCCGTTTTTGCAACTTAAAGTCATGTTACATTCTTTGCCCTACCATCAATATGAGCTGCTTGAAGTGAATTTTTTTGGGCTCAGTACCCCTCCCCCCTCCCGTCCACACTCCCCCCCCCCCCCCCAATTATTCCCAAACGGCAGCATATGCAAGCTTGTTTCTTGCAACAAAAAAGACAACGAAAAGAGCGATTTTTGAGCAGATGAATCCAAGATAATCCTGCGTTTCGTGTAAATCCCCATTTGAATTAGGCAGCTGCGCAGCAGCGATTCTTGGGAAGGTCAGCATAGGGGATTGCCGGCACTATGAGAGGTTTGTCCCCCATGCCAAGAAGAGGATGCCGGGAAATATGTTAGATTGGTGCTGCATTGCTATTACTTTTGGACAATACTCTAGAAATGATAAACAGTATAGAAGCTAGCGAAACTGGAAAATTGAAGTCGGCATTACCGGCTATTGTTATCGACAACACAAATTATGACCTTTAGGTGGTAATCCACAGTCCAGTGGTCCAGTCTAGTGCTTAGATCACTGCTGACACTGTCATAATCAAACAAAAGAGTAACTCACCAGAGCCCGCTACTTGCTGCCAGCTTTCAACTGGCGTGTTGTACCCTGCTCTGTGAGCGCAGCGTTTAGTCCGGCAGAATGCTAAACAATGAAGCTAAGCACGATGTCGCGTCGAAAAGATTGTTGCCACATGGTTCATGGCATGCTACAAATGTTGAGCCCAATCCCAAAAAGTCCAGCACGAATAGATGTTTCTATGAGCCATCGAACCGGGCAGGCCCTCCATCCTCAAATAAAAACAGTAGCAAAATTGGAAACTTTGAATGTGATGGAGAAGAATTATATGTTTGATAATAGATGGTAGAAATTTTGAAGATGGAGAAGCATAATTTTTGTGTCAAGTAAAGTAACAAGTTAAAATGAGTCTAGATGAAAGACTATAAACATGCAAAAGAAAAATAAGAGTTGCATGCACTTGTTTTGTTAATACTGCATCCAAGCATAAAACTGCCTAAATTAATCACCATAATTGTCTACGGCCATATCACGTTGAAAACGCCAGTTCTCGTCCGATCACTGAAGCTAAGCAACGTCGAGCCCAGTTAGTACTTGGATGGGTGACCGCCTGGGAATACTGGGTGCTGTAGACTTTTGATTATTTTCCGTTTTTGCAACTTAAAGTCATGTTACATTCTTTGCCCTACCATCAATATGAGCTGCTTGAAGTGAATTTTTTTGGGCTCAGTACCCCTCCCCCCCTCCCTTCCTCACTCCCCCCCCCCCCAATTATTCCCAAACGGCAGCATATGCAAGCTTGTTTCTTGCAACAAAAAAGACAACGAAAAGAGCGATTTTTGAGCAGATGAATCCAAGAAAATCCTGCGTTTCGTGTAAATCCCCATTTGAATTAGGCAGCTGCGCAGCAGCGATTCTTGGGAAGGTCAGCATAGGGGATTGCCGGCACTATGAGAGGTTTGTCCCCCATGCCAAGAAGAGGATGCCGGGAAATATGTTAGATTGGTGCTGCATTGCTATTACTTTTGGACAATACTCTAGAAATGATAAACAGTATAGAAGCTAGCGAAACTGGAAAATTGAAGTCGGCATTACCGGCTATTGTTATCGACAACACAAATTATGACCTTTAGGTGGTAATCCACAGTCCAGTGGTCCAGTCTAGTGCTTAGATCACTGCTGACACTGTCATAATCAAACAAAAGAGTAACTCACCAGAGCCCGCTACTTGCTGCCAGCTTTCAACTGGCGTGTTGTACCCTGCTCTGTGAGCGCAGCGTTTAGTCCGGCAGAATGCTAAACAATGAAGCTAAGCACGATGTCGCGTCGAAAAGATTGTTGCCACATGGTTCATGGCATGCTACAAATGTTGAGCCCAATCCCAAAAAGTCCAGCACGAATAGATGTTTCTATGAGCCATCGAACCGGGCAGGCCCTCCATCCTCAAATAAAAACAGTAGCAAAATTGGAAACTTTGAATGTGATGGAGAAGAATTATATGTTTGATAAATGATGGTAGAAATTTTGAAGATGGAGAAGCATAATTTTTGTGTCAAGTAAAGTAACAAGTTAAAATGAGTCTAGATGAAAGACTATAAACATGCAAAAGAAAAATAAGAGTTGCATGCACTTGTTTTGTTAATACTGCATCCAAGCATAAAACTGCCTAAATTAATCACCATAATTGTCTACGGCCATATCACGTTGAAAACGCCAGTTCTCGTCCGATCACTGAAGCTAAGCAACGTCGAGCCCAGTTAGTACTTGGATGGGTGACCGCCTGGGAATACTGGGTGCTGTAGACTTTTGATTATTTTCCGTTTTTGCAACTTAAAGTCATGTTACATTCTTTGCCCTACCATCAATATGAGCTGCTTGAAGTGAATTTTTTTGGGCTCAGTACCCCTCCCCCCCTCCCTTCCTCACTCCCCCCCCCCCAATTATTCCCAAACGGCAGCATATGCAAGCTTGTTTCTTGCAACAAAAAAGACAACGAAAAGAGCGATTTTTGAGCAGATGAATCCAAGAAAATCCTGCGTTTCGTGTAAATCCCCATTTGAATTAGGCAGCTGCGCAGCAGCGATTCTTGGGAAGGTCAGCATAGGGGATTGCCGGCACTATGAGAGGTTTGTCCCCCATGCCAAGAAGAGGATGCCGGGAAATATGTTAGATTGGTGCTGCATTGCTATTACTTTTGGACAATACTCTAGAAATGATAAACAGTATAGAAGCTAGCGAAACTGGAAAATTGAAGTCGGCATTACCGGCTATTGTTATCGACAACACAAATTATGACCTTTAGGTGGTAATCCACAGTCCAGTGGTCCAGTCTAGTGCTTAGATCACTGCTGACACTGTCATAATCAAACAAAAGAGTAACTCACCAGAGCCCGCTACTTGCTGCCAGCTTTCAACTGGCGTGTTGTACCCTGCTCTGTGAGCGCAGCGTTTAGTCCGGCAGAATGCTAAACAATGAAGCTAAGCACGATGTCGCGTCGAAAAGATTGTTGCCACATGGTTCATGGCATGCTACAAATGTTGAGCCCAATCCCAAAAAGTCCAGCACGAATAGATGTTTCTATGAGCCATCGAACCGGGCAGGCCCTCCATCCTCAAATAAAAACAGTAGCAAAATTGGAAACTTTGAATGTGATGGAGAAGAATTATATGTTTGATAATAGATGGTAGAAATTTTGAAGATGGAGAAGCATAATTTTTGTGTCAAGTAAAGTAACAAGTTAAAATGAGTCTAGATGAAAGACTATAAACATGCAAAAGAAAAATAAGAGTTGCATGCACTTGTTTTGTTAATACTGCATCCAAGCATAAAACTGCCTAAATTAATCACCATAATTGTCTACGGCCATATCACGTTGAAAACGCCAGTTCTCGTCCGATCACTGAAGCTAAGCAACGTCGAGCCCAGTTAGTACTTGGATGGGTGACCGCCTGGGAATACTGGGTGCTGTAGACTTTTGATTATTTTCCGTTTTTGCAACTTAAAGTCATGTTACATTCTTTGCCCTACCATCAATATGAGCTGCTTGAAGTGAATTTTTTTGGGCTCAGTACCCCTCCCCCCTCCCTTCCTCACTCCCCCCCCCCCAATTATTCCCAAACGGCAGCATATGCAAGCTTGTTTCTTGCAACAAAAAAGACAACGAAAAGAGCAATTTTTGAGCAGATGAATCCAAGAAAATCCTGCGTTTCGTGTAAATCCCCATTTGAATTAGGCAGCTGCGCAGCAGCGATTCTTGGGAAGGTCAGCATAGGGGATTGCCGGCACTATGAGAGGTTTGTCCCCCATGCCAAGAAGAGGATGCCGGGAAATATGTTAGATTGGTGCTGCATTGCTATTACTTTTGGACAATACTCTAGAAATGATAAACAGTATAGAAGCTAGCGAAACTGGAAAATTGAAGTCGGCATTACCGGCTATTGTTATCGACAACACAAATTATGACCTTTAGGTGGTAATCCACAGTCCAGTGGTCCAGTCTAGTGCTTAGATCACTGCTGACACTGTCATAATCAAACAAAAGAGTAACTCACCAGAGCCCGCTACTTGCTGCCAGCTTTCAACTGGCGTGTTGTACCCTGCTCTGTGAGCGCAGCGTTTAGTCCGGCAGAATGCTAAACAATGAAGCTAAGCACGATGTCGCGTCGAAAAGATTGTTGCCACATGGTTCATGGCATGCTACAAATGTTGAGCCCAATCCCAAAAAGTCCAGCACGAATAGATGTTTCTATGAGCCATCGAACCGGGCAGGCCCTCCATCCTCAAATAAAAACAGTAGCAAAATTGGAAACTTTGAATGTGATGGAGAAGAATTATATGTTTGATAATAGATGGTAGAAATTTTGAAGATGGAGAAGCATAATTTTTGTGTCAAGTAAAGTAACAAGTTAAAATGAGTCTAGATGAAAGACTATAAACATGCAAAAGAAAAATAAGAGTTGCATGCACTTGTTTTGTTAATACTGCATCCAAGCATAAAACTGCCTAAATTAATCACCATAATTGTCTACGGCCATATCACGTTGAAAACGCCAGTTCTCGTCCGATCACTGAAGCTAAGCAACGTCGAGCCCAGTTAGTACTTGGATGGGTGACCGCCTGGGAATACTGGGTGCTGTAGACTTTTGATTATTTTCCGTTTTTGCAACTTAAAGTCATGTTACATTCTTTGCCCTACCATCAATATGAGCTGCTTGAAGTGAATTTTTTTGGGCTCAGTACCCCTCCCCCCCTCCCTTCCTCACTCCCCCCCCCCCAATTATTCCCAAACGGCAGCATATGCAAGCTTGTTTCTTGCAACAAAAAAGACAACGAAAAGAGCGATTTTTGAGCAGATGAATCCAAGAAAATCCTGCGTTTCGTGTAAATCCCCATTTGAATTAGGCAGCTGCGCAGCAGCGATTCTTGGGAAGGTCAGCATAGGGGATTGCCGGCACTATGAGAGGTTTGTCCCCCATGCCAAGAAGAGGATGCCGGGAAATATGTTAGATTGGTGCTGCATTGCTATTACTTTTGGACAATACTCTAGAAATGATAAACAGTATAGAAGCTAGCGAAACTGGAAAATTGAAGTCGGCATTACCGGCTATTGTTATCGACAACACAAATTATGACCTTTAGGTGGTAATCCACAGTCCAGTGGTCCAGTCTAGTGCTTAGATCACTGCTGACACTGTCATAATCAAACAAAAGAGTAACTCACCAGAGCCCGCTACTTGCTGCCAGCTTTCAACTGGCGTGTTGTACCCTGCTCTGTGAGCGCAGCGTTTAGTCCGGCAGAATGCTAAACAATGAAGCTAAGCACGATGTCGCGTCGAAAAGATTGTTGCCACATGGTTCATGGCATGCTACAAATGTTGAGCCCAATCCCAAAAAGTCCAGCACGAATAGATGTTTCTATGAGCCATCGAACCGGGCAGGCCCTCCATCCTCAAATAAAAACAGTAGCAAAATTGGAAACTTTGAATGTGATGGAGAAGAATTATATGTTTGATAATAGATGGTAGAAATTTTGAAGATGGAGAAGCATAATTTTTGTGTCAAGTAAAGTAACAAGTTAAAATGAGTCTAGATGAAAGACTATAAACATGCAAAAGAAAAATAAGAGTTGCATGCACTTGTTTTGTTAATACTGCATCCAAGCATAAAACTGCCTAAATTAATCACCATAATTGTCTACGGCCATATCACACGCCAGTTCTCGTCCGATCACTGAAGCTAAGCAACGTCGAGCCCAGTTAGTACTTGGATGGGTGACCGCCTGGGAATACTGGGTGCTGTAGACTTTTGATTATTTTCCGTTTTTGCAACTTAAAGTCATGTTACATTCTTTGCCCTACCATCAATATGAGCTGCTTGAAGTGAATTTTTTTGGGCTCAGTACCCCTCCCCCCTCCCTTCCTCACTCCCCCCCCCCCCAATTATTCCCAAACGGCAGCATATGCAAGCTTGTTTCTTGCAACAAAAAAGACAACGAAAAGAGCGATTTTTGAGCAGATGAATCCAAGAAAATCCTGCGTTTCGTGTAAATCCCCATTTGAATTAGGCAGCTGCGCAGCAGCGATTCTTGGGAAGGTCAGCATAGGGGATTGCCGGCACTATGAGAGGTTTGTCCCCCATGCCAAGAAGAGGATGCCGGGAAATATGTTAGATTGGTGCTGCATTGCTATTACTTTTGGACAATACTCTAGAAATGATAAACAGTATAGAAGCTAGCGAAACTGGAAAATTGAAGTCGGCATTACCGGCTATTGTTATCGACAACACAAATTATGACCTTTAGGTGGTAATCCACAGTCCAGTGGTCCAGTCTAGTGCTTAGATCACTGCTGACACTGTCATAATCAAACAAAAGAGTAACTCACCAGAGCCCGCTACTTGCTGCCAGCTTTCAACTGGCGTGTTGTACCCTGCTCTGTGAGCGCAGCGTTTAGTCCGGCAGAATGCTAAACAATGAAGCTAAGCACGATGTCGCGTCGAAAAGATTGTTGCCACATGGTTCATGGCATGCTACAAATGTTGAGCCCAATCCCAAAAAGTCCAGCACGAATAGATGTTTCTATGAGCCATCGAACCGGGCAGGCCCTCCATCCTCAAATAAAAACAGTAGCAAAATTGGAAACTTTGAATGTGATGGAGAAGAATTATATGTTTGATAAATGATGGTAGAAATTTTGAAGATGGAGAAGCATAATTTTTGTGTCAAGTAAAGTAACAAGTTAAAATGAGTCTAGATGAAAGACTATAAACATGCAAAAGAAAAATAAGAGTTGCATGCACTTGTTTTGTTAATACTGCATCCAAGCATAAAACTGCCTAAATTAATCACCATAATTGTCTACGGCCATATCACGTTGAAAACGCCAGTTCTCGTCCGATCACTGAAGCTAAGCAACGTCGAGCCCAGTTAGTACTTGGATGGGTGACCGCCTGGGAATACTGGGTGCTGTAGACTTTTGATTATTTTCCGTTTTTGCAACTTAAAGTCATGTTACATTCTTTGCCCTACCATCAATATGAGCTGCTTGAAGTGAATTTTTTTGGGCTCAGTACCCCTCCCCCCCTCCCTTCCTCACTCCCCCCCCCCCCAATTATTCCCAAACGGCAGCATATGCAAGCTTGTTTCTTGCAACAAAAAAGACAACGAAAAGAGCGATTTTTGAGCAGATGAATCCAAGAAAATCCTGCGTTTCGTGTAAATCCCCATTTGAATTAGGCAGCTGCGCAGCAGCGATTCTTGGGAAGGTCAGCATAGGGGATTGCCGGCACTATGAGAGGTTTGTCCCCCATGCCAAGAAGAGGATGCCGGGAAATATGTTAGATTGGTGCTGCATTGCTATTACTTTTGGACAATACTCTAGAAATGATAAACAGTATAGAAGCTAGCGAAACTGGAAAATTGAAGTCGGCATTACCGGCTATTGTTATCGACAACACAAATTATGACCTTTAGGTGGTAATCCACAGTCCAGTGGTCCAGTCTAGTGCTTAGATCACTGCTGACACTGTCATAATCAAACAAAAGAGTAACTCACCAGAGCCCGCTACTTGCTGCCAGCTTTCAACTGGCGTGTTGTACCCTGCTCTGTGAGCGCAGCGTTTAGTCCGGCAGAATGCTAAACAATGAAGCTAAGCACGATGTCGCGTCGAAAAGATTGTTGCCACATGGTTCATGGCATGCTACAAATGTTGAGCCCAATCCCAAAAAGTCCAGCACGAATAGATGTTTCTATGAGCCATCGAACCGGGCAGGCCCTCCATCCTCAAATAAAAACAGTAGCAAAATTGGAAACTTTGAATGTGATGGAGAAGAATTATATGTTTGATAATAGATGGTAGAAATTTTGAAGATGGAGAAGCATAATTTTTGTGTCAAGTAAAGTAACAAGTTAAAATGAGTCTAGATGAAAGACTATAAACATGCAAAAGAAAAATAAGAGTTGCATGCACTTGTTTTGTTAATACTGCATCCAAGCATAAAACTGCCTAAATTAATCACCATAATTGTCTACGGCCATATCACACGCCAGTTCTCGTCCGATCACTGAAGCTAAGCAACGTCGAGCCCAGTTAGTACTTGGATGGGTGACCGCCTGGGAATACTGGGTGCTGTAGACTTTTGATTATTTTCCGTTTTTGCAACTTAAAGTCATGTTACATTCTTTGCCCTACCATCAATATGAGCTGCTTGAAGTGAATTTTTTTGGGCTCAGTACCCCTCCCCCCTCCCTTCCTCACTCCCCCCCCCCCCAATTATTCCCAAACGGCAGCATATGCAAGCTTGTTTCTTGCAACAAAAAAGACAACGAAAAGAGCGATTTTTGAGCAGATGAATCCAAGAAAATCCTGCGTTTCGTGTAAATCCCCATTTGAATTAGGCAGCTGCGCAGCAGCGATTCTTGGGAAGGTCAGCATAGGGGATTGCCGGCACTATGAGAGGTTTGTCCCCCATGCCAAGAAGAGGATGCCGGGAAATATGTTAGATTGGTGCTGCATTGCTATTACTTTTGGACAATACTCTAGAAATGATAAACAGTATAGAAGCTAGCGAAACTGGAAAATTGAAGTCGGCATTACCGGCTATTGTTATCGACAACACAAATTATGACCTTTAGGTGGTAATCCACAGTCCAGTGGTCCAGTCTAGTGCTTAGATCACTGCTGACACTGTCATAATCAAACAAAAGAGTAACTCACCAGAGCCCGCTACTTGCTGCCAGCTTTCAACTGGCGTGTTGTACCCTGCTCTGTGAGCGCAGCGTTTAGTCCGGCAGAATGCTAAACAATGAAGCTAAGCACGATGTCGCGTCGAAAAGATTGTTGCCACATGGTTCATGGCATGCTACAAATGTTGAGCCCAATCCCAAAAAGTCCAGCACGAATAGATGTTTCTATGAGCCATCGAACCGGGCAGGCCCTCCATCCTCAAATAAAAACAGTAGCAAAATTGGAAACTTTGAATGTGATGGAGAAGAATTATATGTTTGATAATAGATGGTAGAAATTTTGAAGATGGAGAAGCATAATTTTTGTGTCAAGTAAAGTAACAAGTTAAAATGAGTCTAGATGAAAGACTATAAACATGCAAAAGAAAAATAAGAGTTGCATGCACTTGTTTTGTTAATACTGCATCCAAGCATAAAACTGCCTAAATTAATCACCATAATTGTCTACGGCCATATCACGTTGAAAACGCCAGTTCTCGTCCGATCACTGAAGCTAAGCAACGTCGAGCCCAGTTAGTACTTGGATGGGTGACCGCCTGGGAATACTGGGTGCTGTAGACTTTTGATTATTTTCCGTTTTTGCAACTTAAAGTCATGTTACATTCTTTGCCCTACCATCAATATGAGCTGCTTGAAGTGAATTTTTTTGGGCTCAGTACCCCTCCCCCCTCCCTTCCTCACTCCCCCCCCCCCCAATTATTCCCAAACGGCAGCATATGCAAGCTTGTTTCTTGCAACAAAAAAGACAACGAAAAGAGCGATTTTTGAGCAGATGAATCCAAGAAAATCCTGCGTTTCGTGTAAATCCCCATTTGAATTAGGCAGCTGCGCAGCAGCGATTCTTGGGAAGGTCAGCATAGGGGATTGCCGGCACTATGAGAGGTTTGTCCCCCATGCCAAGAAGAGGATGCCGGGAAATATGTTAGATTGGTGCTGCATTGCTATTACTTTTGGACAATACTCTAGAAATGATAAACAGTATAGAAGCTAGCGAAACTGGAAAATTGAAGTCGGCATTACCGGCTATTGTTATCGACAACACAAATTATGACCTTTAGGTGGTAATCCACAGTCCAGTGGTCCAGTCTAGTGCTTAGATCACTGCTGACACTGTCATAATCAAACAAAAGAGTAACTCACCAGAGCCCGCTACTTGCTGCCAGCTTTCAACTGGCGTGTTGTACCCTGCTCTGTGAGCGCAGCGTTTAGTCCGGCAGAATGCTAAACAATGAAGCTAAGCACGATGTCGCGTCGAAAAGATTGTTGCCACATGGTTCATGGCATGCTACAAATGTTGAGCCCAATCCCAAAAAGTCCAGCACGAATAGATGTTTCTATGAGCCATCGAACCGGGCAGGCCCTCCATCCTCAAATAAAAACAGTAGCAAAATTGGAAACTTTGAATGTGATGGAGAAGAATTATATGTTTGATAAATGATGGTAGAAATTTTGAAGATGGAGAAGCATAATTTTTGTGTCAAGTAAAGTAACAAGTTAAAATGAGTCTAGATGAAAGACTATAAACATGCAAAAGAAAAATAAGAGTTGCATGCACTTGTTTTGTTAATACTGCATCCAAGCATAAAACTGCCTAAATTAATCACCATAATTGTCTACGGCCATATCACGTTGAAAACGCCAGTTCTCGTCCGATCACTGAAGCTAAGCAACGTCGAGCCCAGTTAGTACTTGGATGGGTGACCGCCTGGGAATACTGGGTGCTGTAGACTTTTGATTATTTTCCGTTTTTGCAACTTAAAGTCATGTTACATTCTTTGCCCTACCATCAATATGAGCTGCTTGAAGTGAATTTTTTTGGGCTCAGTACCCCTCCCCCCCTCCCTTCCTCACTCCCCCCCCCCCCAATTATTCCCAAACGGCAGCATATGCAAGCTTGTTTCTTGCAACAAAAAAGACAACGAAAAGAGCGATTTTTGAGCAGATGAATCCAAGAAAATCCTGCGTTTCGTGTAAATCCCCATTTGAATTAGGCAGCTGCGCAGCAGCGATTCTTGGGAAGGTCAGCATAGGGGATTGCCGGCACTATGAGAGGTTTGTCCCCCATGCCAAGAAGAGGATGCCGGGAAATATGTTAGATTGGTGCTGCATTGCTATTACTTTTGGACAATACTCTAGAAATGATAAACAGTATAGAAGCTAGCGAAACTGGAAAATTGAAGTCGGCATTACCGGCTATTGTTATCGACAACACAAATTATGACCTTTAGGTGGTAATCCACAGTCCAGTGGTCCAGTCTAGTGCTTAGATCACTGCTGACACTGTCATAATCAAACAAAAGAGTAACTCACCAGAGCCCGCTACTTGCTGCCAGCTTTCAACTGGCGTGTTGTACCCTGCTCTGTGAGCGCAGCGTTTAGTCCGGCAGAATGCTAAACAATGAAGCTAAGCACGATGTCGCGTCGAAAAGATTGTTGCCACATGGTTCATGGCATGCTACAAATGTTGAGCCCAATCCCAAAAAGTCCAGCACGAATAGATGTTTCTATGAGCCATCGAACCGGGCAGGCCCTCCATCCTCAAATAAAAACAGTAGCAAAATTGGAAACTTTGAATGTGATGGAGAAGAATTATATGTTTGATAATAGATGGTAGAAATTTTGAAGATGGAGAAGCATAATTTTTGTGTCAAGTAAAGTAACAAGTTAAAATGAGTCTAGATGAAAGACTATAAACATGCAAAAGAAAAATAAGAGTTGCATGCACTTGTTTTGTTAATACTGCATCCAAGCATAAAACTGCCTAAATTAATCACCATAATTGTCTACGGCCATATCACACGCCAGTTCTCGTCCGATCACTGAAGCTAAGCAACGTCGAGCCCAGTTAGTACTTGGATGGGTGACCGCCTGGGAATACTGGGTGCTGTAGACTTTTGATTATTTTCCGTTTTTGCAACTTAAAGTCATGTTACATTCTTTGCCCTACCATCAATATGAGCTGCTTGAAGTGAATTTTTTTGGGCTCAGTACCCCTCCCCCCCTCCCTTCCTCACTCCCCCCCCCCCAATTATTCCCAAACGGCAGCATATGCAAGCTTGTTTCTTGCAACAAAAAAGACAACGAAAAGAGCGATTTTTGAGCAGATGAATCCAAGAAAATCCTGCGTTTCGTGTAAATCCCCATTTGAATTAGGCAGCTGCGCAGCAGCGATTCTTGGGAAGGTCAGCATAGGGGATTGCCGGCACTATGAGAGGTTTGTCCCCCATGCCAAGAAGAGGATGCCGGGAAATATGTTAGATTGGTGCTGCATTGCTATTACTTTTGGACAATACTCTAGAAATGATAAACAGTATAGAAGCTAGCGAAACTGGAAAATTGAAGTCGGCATTACCGGCTATTGTTATCGACAACACAAATTATGACCTTTAGGTGGTAATCCACAGTCCAGTGGTCCAGTCTAGTGCTTAGATCACTGCTGACACTGTCATAATCAAACAAAAGAGTAACTCACCAGAGCCCGCTACTTGCTGCCAGCTTTCAACTGGCGTGTTGTACCCTGCTCTGTGAGCGCAGCGTTTAGTCCGGCAGAATGCTAAACAATGAAGCTAAGCACGATGTCGCGTCGAAAAGATTGTTGCCACATGGTTCATGGCATGCTACAAATGTTGAGCCCAATCCCAAAAAGTCCAGCACGAATAGATGTTTCTATGAGCCATCGAACCGGGCAGGCCCTCCATCCTCAAATAAAAACAGTAGCAAAATTGGAAACTTTGAATGTGATGGAGAAGAATTATATGTTTGATAATAGATGGTAGAAATTTTGAAGATGGAGAAGCATAATTTTTGTGTCAAGTAAAGTAACAAGTTAAAATGAGTCTAGATGAAAGACTATAAACATGCAAAAGAAAAATAAGAGTTGCATGCACTTGTTTTGTTAATACTGCATCCAAGCATAAAACTGCCTAAATTAATCACCATAATTGTCTACGGCCATATCACGTTGAAAACGCCAGTTCTCGTCCGATCACTGAAGCTAAGCAACGTCGAGCCCAGTTAGTACTTGGATGGGTGACCGCCTGGGAATACTGGGTGCTGTAGACTTTTGATTATTTTCCGTTTTTGCAACTTAAAGTCATGTTACATTCTTTGCCCTACCATCAATATGAGCTGCTTGAAGTGAATTTTTTTGGGCTCAGTACCCCTCCCCCCTCCCTTCCTCACTCCCCCCCCCCCCAATTATTCCCAAACGGCAGCATATGCAAGCTTGTTTCTTGCAACAAAAAAGACAACGAAAAGAGCGATTTTTGAGCAGATGAATCCAAGAAAATCCTGCGTTTCGTGTAAATCCCCATTTGAATTAGGCAGCTGCGCAGCAGCGATTCTTGGGAAGGTCAGCATAGGGGATTGCCGGCACTATGAGAGGTTTGTCCCCCATGCCAAGAAGAGGATGCCGGGAAATATGTTAGATTGGTGCTGCATTGCTATTACTTTTGGACAATACTCTAGAAATGATAAACAGTATAGAAGCTAGCGAAACTGGAAAATTGAAGTCGGCATTACCGGCTATTGTTATCGACAACACAAATTATGACCTTTAGGTGGTAATCCACAGTCCAGTGGTCCAGTCTAGTGCTTAGATCACTGCTGACACTGTCATAATCAAACAAAAGAGTAACTCACCAGAGCCCGCTACTTGCTGCCAGCTTTCAACTGGCGTGTTGTACCCTGCTCTGTGAGCGCAGCGTTTAGTCCGGCAGAATGCTAAACAATGAAGCTAAGCACGATGTCGCGTCGAAAAGATTGTTGCCACATGGTTCATGGCATGCTACAAATGTTGAGCCCAATCCCAAAAAGTCCAGCACGAATAGATGTTTCTATGAGCCATCGAACCGGGCAGGCCCTCCATCCTCAAATAAAAACAGTAGCAAAATTGGAAACTTTGAATGTGATGGAGAAGAATTATATGTTTGATAATAGATGGTAGAAATTTTGAAGATGGAGAAGCATAATTTTTGTGTCAAGTAAAGTAACAAGTTAAAATGAGTCTAGATGAAAGACTATAAACATGCAAAAGAAAAATAAGAGTTGCATGCACTTGTTTTGTTAATACTGCATCCAAGCATAAAACTGCCTAAATTAATCACCATAATTGTCTACGGCCATATCACACGCCAGTTCTCGTCCGATCACTGAAGCTAAGCAACGTCGAGCCCAGTTAGTACTTGGATGGGTGACCGCCTGGGAATACTGGGTGCTGTAGACTTTTGATTATTTTCCGTTTTTGCAACTTAAAGTCATGTTACATTCTTTGCCCTACCATCAATATGAGCTGCTTGAAGTGAATTTTTTTGGGCTCAGTACCCCTCCCCCCTCCCTTCCTCACTCCCCCCCCCCCAATTATTCCCAAACGGCAGCATATGCAAGCTTGTTTCTTGCAACAAAAAAGACAACGAAAAGAGCGATTTTTGAGCAGATGAATCCAAGAAAATCCTGCGTTTCGTGTAAATCCCCATTTGAATTAGGCAGCTGCGCAGCAGCGATTCTTGGGAAGGTCAGCATAGGGGATTGCCGGCACTATGAGAGGTTTGTCCCCCATGCCAAGAAGAGGATGCCGGGAAATATGTTAGATTGGTGCTGCATTGCTATTACTTTTGGACAATACTCTAGAAATGATAAACAGTATAGAAGCTAGCGAAACTGGAAAATTGAAGTCGGCATTACCGGCTATTGTTATCGACAACACAAATTATGACCTTTAGGTGGTAATCCACAGTCCAGTGGTCCAGTCTAGTGCTTAGATCACTGCTGACACTGTCATAATCAAACAAAAGAGTAACTCACCAGAGCCCGCTACTTGCTGCCAGCTTTCAACTGGCGTGTTGTACCCTGCTCTGTGAGCGCAGCGTTTAGTCCGGCAGAATGCTAAACAATGAAGCTAAGCACGATGTCGCGTCGAAAAGATTGTTGCCACATGGTTCATGGCATGCTACAAATGTTGAGCCCAATCCCAAAAAGTCCAGCACGAATAGATGTTTCTATGAGCCATCGAACCGGGCAGGCCCTCCATCCTCAAATAAAAACAGTAGCAAAATTGGAAACTTTGAATGTGATGGAGAAGAATTATATGTTTGATAAAAGATGGTAGAAATTTTGAAGATGGAGAAGCATAATTTTTGTGTCAAGTAAAGTAACAAGTTAAAATGAGTCTAGATGAAAGACTATAAACATGCAAAAGAAAAATAAGAGTTGCATGCACTTGTTTTGTTAATACTGCATCCAAGCATAAAACTGCCTAAATTAATCACCATAATTGTCTACGGCCATATCACGTTGAAAACGCCAGTTCTCGTCCGATCACTGAAGCTAAGCAACGTCGAGCCCAGTTAGTACTTGGATGGGTGACCGCCTGGGAATACTGGGTGCTGTAGACTTTTGATTATTTTCCGTTTTTGCAACTTAAAGTCATGTTACATTCTTTGCCCTACCATCAATATGAGCTGCTTGAAGTGAATTTTTTTGGGCTCAGTACCCCTCCCCCCTCCCTTCCTCACTCCCCCCCCCCCAATTATTCCCAAACGGCAGCATATGCAAGCTTGTTTCTTGCAACAAAAAAGACAACGAAAAGAGCGATTTTTGAGCAGATGAATCCAAGAAAATCCTGCGTTTCGTGTAAAACCCCCTTTGAATTAGGCAGCTGCGCAGCAGCGATTCTTGGGAAGGTCAGCATAGGGGATTGCCGGCACTATGAGAGGTTTGTCCCCCATGCCAAGAAGAGGATGCCGGGAAATATGTTAGATTGGTGCTGCATTGCTATTACTTTTGGACAATACTCTAGAAATGATAAACAGTATAGAAGCTAGCGAAACTGGAAAATTGAAGTCGGCATTACCGGCTATTGTTATCGACAACACAAATTATGACCTTTAGGTGGTAATCCACAGTCCAGTGGTCCAGTCTAGTGCTTAGATCACTGCTGACACTGTCATAATCAAACAAAAGAGTAACTCACCAGAGCCCGCTACTTGCTGCCAGCTTTCAACTGGCGTGTTGTACCCTGCTCTGTGAGCGCAGCGTTTAGTCCGGCAGAATGCTAAACAATGAAGCTAAGCACGATGTCGCGTCGAAAAGATTGTTGCCACATGGTTCATGGCATGCTACGAATGTTGAGCCCAATCCCAAAAAGTCCAGCACGAATAGATGTTTCTATGAGCCATCGAACCGGGCAGGCCCTCCATCCTCAAATAAAAACAGTAGCAAAATTGGAAACTTTGAATGTGATGGAGAAGAATTATATGTTTGATAATAGATGGTAGAAATTTTGAAGATGGAGAAGCATAATTTTTGTGTCAAGTAAAGTAACAAGTTAAAATGAGTCTAGATGAAAGACTATAAACATGCAAAAGAAAAATAAGAGTTGCATGCACTTGTTTTGTTAATACTGCATCCAAGCATAAAACTGCCTAAATTAATCACCATAATTGTCTACGGCCATATCACGTTGAAAACGCCAGTTCTCGTCCGATCACTGAAGCTAAGCAACGTCGAGCCCAGTTAGTACTTGGATGGGTGACCGCCTGGGAATACTGGGTGCTGTAGACTTTTGATTATTTTCCGTTTTTGCAACTTAAAGTCATGTTACATTCTTTGCCCTACCATCAATATGAGCTGCTTGAAGTGAATTTTTTTGGGCTCAGTACCCCTCCCCCCCTCCCTTCCTCACTCCCCCCCCCCCCAATTATTCCCAAACGGCAGCATATGCAAGCTTGTTTCTTGCAACAAAAAAGACAACGAAAAGAGCGATTTTTGAGCAGATGAATCCAAGAAAATCCTGCGTTTCGTGTAAATCCCCATTTGAATTAGGCAGCTGCGCAGCAGCGATTCTTGGGAAGGTCAGCATAGGGGATTGCCGGCACTATGAGAGGTTTGTCCCCCATGCCAAGAAGAGGATGCCGGGAAATATGTTAGATTGGTGCTGCATTGCTATTACTTTTGGACAATACTCTAGAAATGATAAACAGTATAGAAGCTAGCGAAACTGGAAAATTGAAGTCGGCATTACCGGCTATTGTTATCGACAACACAAATTATGACCTTTAGGTGGTAATCCACAGTCCAGTGGTCCAGTCTAGTGCTTAGATCACTGCTGACACTGTCATAATCAAACAAAAGAGTAACTCACCAGAGCCCGCTACTTGCTGCCAGCTTTCAACTGGCGTGTTGTACCCTGCTCTGTGAGCGCAGCGTTTAGTCCGGCAGAATGCTAAACAATGAAGCTAAGCACGATGTCGCGTCGAAAAGATTGTTGCCACATGGTTCATGGCATGCTACAAATGTTGAGCCCAATCCCAAAAAGTCCAGCACGAATAGATGTTTCTATGAGCCATCGAACCGGGCAGGCCCTCCATCCTCAAATAAAAACAGTAGCAAAATTGGAAACTTTGAATGTGATGGAGAAGAATTATATGTTTGATAAATGATGGTAGAAATTTTGAAGATGGAGAAGCATAATTTTTGTGTCAAGTAAAGTAACAAGTTAAAATGAGTCTAGATGAAAGACTATAAACATGCAAAAGAAAAATAAGAGTTGCATGCACTTGTTTTGTTAATACTGCATCCAAGCATAAAACTGCCTAAATTAATCACCATAATTGTCTACGGCCATATCACGTTGAAAACGCCAGTTCTCGTCCGATCACTGAAGCTAAGCAACGTCGAGCCCAGTTAGTACTTGGATGGGTGACCGCCTGGGAATACTGGGTGCTGTAGACTTTTGATTATTTTCCGTTTTTGCAACTTAAAGTCATGTTACATTCTTTGCCCTACCATCAATATGAGCTGCTTGAAGTGAATTTTTTTGGGCTCAGTACCCCTCCCCCCCCTCCCTTCCTCACTCCCCCCCCCCCAATTATTCCCAAACGGCAGCATATGCAAGCTTGTTTCTTGCAACAAAAAAGACAACGAAAAGAGCGATTTTTGAGCAGATGAATCCAAGAAAATCCTGCGTTTCGTGTAAATCCCCACTTGAATTAGGCAGCTGCGCAGCAGCGATTCTTGGGAAGGTCAGCATAGGGGATTGCCGGCACTATGAGAGGTTTGTCCCCCATGCCAAGAAGAGGATGCCGGGAAATATGTTAGATTGGTGCTGCATTGCTATTACTTTTGGACAATACTCTAGAAATGATAAACAGTATAGAAGCTAGCGAAACTGGAAAATTGAAGTCGGCATTACCGGCTATTGTTATCGACAACACAAATTATGACCTTTAGGTGGTAATCCACAGTCCAGTGGTCCAGTCTAGTGCTTAGATCACTGCTGACACTGTCATAATCAAACAAAAGAGTAACTCACCAGAGCCCGCTACTTGCTGCCAGCTTTCAACTGGCGTGTTGTACCCTGCTCTGTGAGCGCAGCGTTTAGTCCGGCAGAATGCTAAACAATGAAGCTAAGCACGATGTCGCGTCGAAAAGATTGTTGCCACATGGTTCATGGCATGCTACAAATGTTGAGCCCAATCCCAAAAAGTCCAGCACGAATAGATGTTTCTATGAGCCATCGAACCGGGCAGGCCCTCCATCCTCAAATAAAAACAGTAGCAAAATTGGAAACTTTGAATGTGATGGAGAAGAATTATATGTTTGATAATAGATGGTAGAAATTTTGAAGATGGAGAAGCATAATTTTTGTGTCAAGTAAAGTAACAAGTTAAAATGAGTCTAGATGAAAGACTATAAACATGCAAAAGAAAAATAAGAGTTGCATGCACTTGTTTTGTTAATACTGCATCCAAGCATAAAACTGCCTAAATTAATCACCATAATTGTCTACGGCCATATCACGTTGAAAACGCCAGTTCTGGTCCGATCACTGAAGCTAAGCAACGTCGAGCCCAGTTAGTACTTGGATGGGTGACCGCCTGGGAATACTGGGTGCTGTAGACTTTTGATTATTTTCCGTTTTTGCAACTTAAAGTCATGTTACATTCTTTGCCCTACCATCAATATGAGCTGCTTGAAGTGAATTTTTTTGGGCTCAGTACCCCCCCCCCCCCCCTTCCTCCCCCTTCCTCACTCCCCCCCCCTTAATTATTCCCAAACGGCAGCATATGCAAGCTTGTTTCTTACAACAAAAAAGACGACGATAAGAGCGATTTTTGAGCAGATGAATCCAAGAAAATCCTGCGATTCGCGTCAATCCCCATTTGAACTAGGCAGCTGCGCAGCAGCGATTCTTGGGAAGGTCAGCATAGGAGATTGCCGACACTATGAGAGGTTTGTCCCCCATGCCAAGAAGAGGAGGCCGGGAAATATGTTACATTTGTGCTGCATTGCTATTACTTTTGGACAATACTCTAGAAATGATAAACAGTATGAAAGCTAGCGAAACGGGAAAATTGAAGTCGGCATTATCGGCTATTGTTATCGACAACACAAATTATGACCTTTAGGTGGTAACCCACATAATGGTTGGTGTTTGCTTGTAAGGTTAAGTGTGTCGATGTGCACATAATTACCAATATTATTGCACATATTTTGCTATGGTCATTACCCTGTATTACTGAAACGCGCGAGAAGCACCAGCCCCGGCAGAAATCATCACACGACTTCTGGCCGGCGGGGAAAAGATTATCTCTGACTTTTCTGATTCACCAGATCAAGGTAACAGCTTAATTCAACTTTATCTTGTGATTAATTCTCTTGGAATAAATTAATAATTTGAATACTCAGCTTTCACTTGGCTTTTCGAGTGGCACACTCCTCAGCACTTTTATCGAGCTGTAATTTCACTGCTTTCTTTCACTCCCTCAGTTTTGGCGGGAATTTCTCTTTGTGCAATTTGCATTAAGCACTTGCAGCACACATTTGGCCTAGTTTAGGCACTCCTCTTTTTTTCACTCCCTCCATTTTGGCGGGAAATTTTCTCTGTGCAATTTGAACAAGGCTCTTGCAGCCTACTTTTGGCCTAGTTTAGGCACTTCTCTTTTTTCCCATCATGATTCCTTCTGCTGTCATCCAAAAGAGCTGCAAGTCTACTGATTTGGTATCACTTTTTTTTGCTGATCTAAAAAAGTACACGCCTCTCTCCAAAGTTAAGTCTGCCGTTCCCATTGGGGATGGCATTGAAGTTAGTTTTATTGATCAGACCAGTTTGTCGGAATTCCTTGCAAGTGCTCCTGTTGAGTGGAATATGCGTTCAGAGCTCAAGAAGGAGCTGCTCCTAACCATTTCCCCTCAGTTTGGAGAGGGTCACTTTTTGGTCCCTGATGAGGCTATGTGGGCAGCTATGTCCACATAAGGCAAAGTTTTAAAGGGAAGACGGATGAGGTTCTCAGAGTTCCCAACCATTGAGAATGGTGTGAGACAGTTTGTCATAGAGCCCAAGAAGGGGTTAATCTTTCCAGGGTCGGTCAGGTTTATCAAATCAGGGTTCAGGATCGCGTATCGAGACCAGGTCAGAACTTGCTTCAAGTGCCATTTCACAGCCCATATCGCTAGGGACTGTCCCTTTGATTATTGTACCATTTGCCATCTGACTGGCCACACTAACGAGGAGTGCGATAGAGTAAAGGTGTGTAGTATTTGCAAGGAAAAGGGTCATAGCTATGACCTTTGTGATCTTTTGGACAAAGACAGTACAGTTGCTTTAAACAAAACATGGACCAAAAAAGAATCAAGTTAAGAAAATCTTCCGGCCAGCCATATGACACCTTTAACCAGGAACTATTTCGATTCTAACCCTAACTCCAAATCTAAAGATAACTCTAGTACTAACCCACAACCAGCCGATTCGAGATCAGATTCACCACCCAAACCCAACGTGTGGGCAAGCCCGGCAGCCGCCACCCCCATCTCCCAGTCCCAGTCGATTGAGTCCACCCAGGCAGCAGGGACAGAGAAGTTGCCCTCTCTTCTGATGAGTCTTTCGAAAATGATTCTTTGCAGATTGACGTAGATAGTGATAACATCACTAACAACAATGCCTAAAGGACATCCTCTGTTCTGGATGGGGAGGGGGAAAAGGGGGTCACAGAACTAAAGAAAAAGCCAAACGTGGCCACAGATGACTGAAATTTTTTTTTTCCCAGTCCACCCTCCACTTAAAAAACCCCTCAGAGCTCCCTTTTTTTTTCTGGAGTTTTCTCCTCATCCTTCTTTTAAGCTTTCATAAACTAAACAACTCCTTCTTCAATCTATCTATTGCCGAGGTACTTAGAGTATCCTCTTTAAATGTTCGAGGCATAGCAGAATTTAAAAAAAGACAAAAAGCAATATCTATTCTCGAAAAACTTAACTCTGATCTCTTTTTAATTCAAGAGACTCATTTAGAAACCTGTAGAGAATGGAAAGGTAAATCTTTCTTTAACTTTCTCACTTCACATTCTGCCGGGGTGGCGATCCTTTTTAAACCCAATTTTTCAGGCGTCATAGACAATTTCTTCTCCAATAATGACGGCCGAATCTGCTACGTAGACTTTTCTTTTGACAACAAACAAATCAGAGTTATCTGTGTTCACGCACCAACTATACCAGCGGACATGAAGATTTTTTTTTCAACTACACTTCCACCTTTTTTTTCTTCGTCCAAAATGAACATCATTGCCGGGGATATGAACTGCGTGAGCTCAATTCTTTACGACACCTTGGGTCATAGCAGAGGAGAGGTCCTGGTAGGCTCTTCTGAGTTAGAATCACTAGTTATATCTTTCGGTTGCTCTGATCCATATAGAAGACCACCAGGAGCTTTAAAAAACGGATTTACCTGGTTTCCGGGTAGCGCTGCGTCAGACAGCAGACTCGACAAATTTTTTGTTCCCAGAGATTGTGCCTCTTCTATTAAATCTGAATTTTTTCCATATTCCGATCGTAAAATCCTACACTGTTCCATCAAAATCAATACAAGCACAATTGCCCATGGTAAATCCTTTTGGAAACTTAATAATTCAATACTACAAGATGACGTTTACATTGACTTAATTAAAAACCTAATAGAGGATTGCAGATCACTACGCCTCGCTTTTAAAACAGTCGGGGAATGGTGGGACGACATTAAAGAGAGAATTAAAAAGGTTACAATAAAACACTGCACTTTCAGAAAGCGAGAGCGCCATGAAATGGAAGACGATTTAAAAAATAAATCAGAAATGGAAACCGATCTGAACGAAATAATACACCTTAAAAGAGAACTTGAAGAACTTTATGACGAGAAATTAAAATCTCTTTTTGTAAGATCCAGGATAGAGGCAGACTTGCATGACGAAAAGTGCTCCTCTTTTGTCTACGAGAGACTTAAAGAAAGACAAGTTAATAAAGATATTAAAAAAATAACCGACCCGCATACCAATCTAAACTTCACAGAAAATACCAATATAACCAGAGTTTTTGAATCTTTCTATAAAGATTTATAAACCACTAAACAATGCAATCCACATTTTCAAACTCAGATCCTGCACCGAGTGTCACCTAAAGGGCAGGAAAATAACGAGTTTGCTATAAATAGGGAAACGTTAAAAAACATAGTCTCGTCAATGAAAAATAATAAAACTCCAGGCATGGACGGTTTAACGGCAGAATTTTACAAAAAATTTTTTGATGACATACAGGACATATTAGTTGAAGTCTATACTGAAATAAACACCGAAAATACAGTTCCTACGTCCATGACGAAGGCAGTAACCACTGTGATTCCAAAAAAATCAAAGTGTGAAACACCAGCAGACTATAGACCAATCACACTATTAAACATTGATTATGAAATTCCACTAAATACCTGAACAAAGTATATTTTTCTGAATTCCTAAAATCTAATATTTCATCAGAGCAGCTTTGCGCAGTTCCTGACAGGAACATTCATAATGGAAACATCTTCATAAGGGATGTCATCACCTTCTGCAAAAATAAAAACCAAGCTGGGATCCTTATGTCTCTAGACCAGAAGAAAGCCTTTGATCTAGTAGACAGGGACTTTCTTTTCAGGGTCATGGAGGGCTTCAACTTCAATACTGAAGTCCTTTAAATGGAACACTTTACCAGAATACTACCACCTCTGTCCAAATAAATGGCCACCTTTCTGAAGACATTGAACTACAGAGAGGGGTAAGACAAGGGTGCCCACTTTCACCATCTCTGTACATTATTTATGTAGAGTCTTTTCTTATATATATACACAGCCAAGCGGCTTTCAGGGGTATCCCTTTAACCACAAACAAAGTAGCTAAAGTTACCGCCTATGCAGACGATCTTCTTTTTTTTTGCCAAGATAACGCCGATGTAGAATATATTTTTTCTTTTTTTGCTCACATCCGGCAGGCTACAGGCAGCGAGTTAAATAGAGCAAAGACTCAGCTTTTGGCTTTGGGTACAGCGGAACTAACCAACGAGATAAAAGTGTGTGGGATCATTTTTAAAGATACCGACGGCCAAGAAATGGAAAGAATAAATGTGTTAGAATGCATCCGAAAGTTAAAAAGTAAAATAAACATCTTTCAGACTATTCCCTGTACCATCAAAGGGAAAGTCATAATAGTTAATACAATATTGTACCCAATAATATTTTACATGGCACACACCTTTTTACCCAGTGCAATACACACAGCTCTCATGAAAAAGCTTGCCTTTACCCTGATCTACAGAGAGGGGAAAACAGAATTAATTAAAAGACAATTCATAGAGCTGGCAAAAGAAAAAGGAGGCATGGGCTTATATGAACTGAAATCCTACTGTGAGGCAACTTACCTGCAGGATAACCTATGCCTACCTGTACAAGAGTCCTTCGAACACCAAAGACTTGATCTTTTTTTGTATTTTTTCTCTTTCTGGACAAGAAATCTGTTTCCACATACATATACTAAAAACAGTGCACACTGCTTCAAACTGCTGGACCAATATAAAAAAGCACCAACTGTACTAGCTAAGTTAGACGAAAAATCTAAAGACATTCTTAAAATAAGCCTTGTGTCAACCAATCAACTTTATCAATTTATCATAGAAGAGGGTGATCTCTTACCCATTAAAATTCATACAAACCGAGAGTTAAGTGAAATTGAGAAAACCCGATTAATTAAAATATGGAACAATTATAAAGTGTCATCCCAAAATTCCAGCTTTATGTGGAAGACAGCCATGAATGGCACAGTAAATGGAGCCACCCTTTTAAAATGGAAAATACACTTAGTGAAGACAACTTGTAACTTTTGCATAAAACAAGAAACAGAGACATTAGAACATGTATTTGCATCATGCAGTTCCCTCCAGGTGACAAGAAATATAATAATAGAATCTGTTAAAAAGCTGGGAACACACATTAATACGGATAAAAACAACAAACAAATTCTTTTCTGTTTAAGTTTGACCCCTAATGACCAGGGAAACACCATCAATATGAACGTGTTTGAATATGTAGCAGAGTGCAATAGGATGATATGGAACGTCAGGCATGAAATAGTTTTTGAGAAAGCGGATAGGGAAAATAAGATAATTGAAATAGAAAGGAAAATAAAAGCATTTAGTGACTTCTTCTGCAACGAGAGAATAGTCCAAGAAAGTAACTTAAAATGTAAGGGCAGGTGAGGTTGATAGAGGAGTAGCCTGTCCTGGTGACAGTAGTTGAGTAAACAGTACAACTCATGCCATGCCTTAAGCAAGTCACCGAAGACCTCTGCTCTTTTTTAGTCTTTTTTTTCAGCAGCCACAATTTATTTCTTTTTCAATGGCAAAGCAGAGGTAGTTTATTAGAGAAGTTTTACCACCATAAAAAAACACATCCTAAGATAAAAACTAGTTTCTAAAGACACAGTACAGATAAGTTAAATTTTTTGTTGCCGTTCAAGTTCCTCTAATAAACAGGATTTCTAAATACAGACGCAGACATCAGATTGTGCCAACTAATCAGGTATAGATTTAATAAAATCAGAGTATCTGTGGCTGTGTGTATGATGGATCACACACTGGTGTCACCTTGTGTATCCCTTGGCCTACGGTCCAGTCTAGTGCTTAGATCACTGCTGGCACTGTCATAATCAAACAAAAGAATAACTCACCAGAGCCCGCTACTTGCTGCCAGCTTTCAACTGGTGCGTTGTACCCTGCTCTGTGAGCGCAGCGTTTAGTCCGGCAGAATGCTAAACAATAAAGCTAAGCACGACGTCGAGTCGAAAAGATTGTTGCCACATGGTTCATGGCATGCTACAAATGTTGAGCCCAATCCCAAAAAGTCCAGCACCAATAGATGTTTCTATGAGCCATCGAACCGGGCAGGCCCTCCATCCTCAAATAAAAACAGTTAGTACAATTGGAAACTTTGAATGTGATGGAGAAGAATTATATGTTTGATAATAGATGGTAGAAATTTTGAAGATGGAGAAGCATAATTTTTGTGTCAAATAAAGTAACAAGTTAAAATGAGTCTAGATGAAAGACTTTAAACATGCAAAAGAAAAATAAGAGTTGCATGCACTTGTTTTGTTAATACTGCATCCAAGCATAAAACTACCTAAATTAATCACCATAATTGTCTACGGCCATTTCACGTTGAAAACGCCAGTTCTCCTCCGATCACTGAAGCTAAGCAACGTCGAGTCCAGTTATTACTTGGATGGGTGACCGCCTGGGAATACTGAGTGCTGTAGACTTTTGACTATTTTCCGTTTTTGCAACTTAAAGTCATGTTACATTGTTTGCCCTACCATCATTATGAGCTGCTTGAAGTGAATTTTTTTTGGGCTTAGTACACCCCCCCCCCTTTCTACACCCCCCTCAATCATTCCCAAACGGCAGCATATGCAAGCTTGTTTCTGGCAACAAAAAAGAAGACAAAAAGGCTTTGCTACAAACATCCAAGTTCATAGCTTGCAAACGTATGCTGCGATTGGACAAAGCTTCTAAAATGACCTACTAAGGGGTCGATATGGGTAGCAAGTTGTCTTCAATCCAGGGTAAGGTATACCAAGAACTAATGATTTTACCAGAGGACAAAAAAGCAAATGGCACACCCAAAGAAACTGTGTGATCCATTGCTTTTTTTCTATTTACACAGATAGCAACAGGTCACTAGTTTTGTATTGAGCTCGCAAAAATGAAAATGAGCCACTGAAATTTCCCTAAATTCGGGTACGAGCCGGGTCGAGTCGAAAAGAGCGCGTGAAATCAATTTACATTACGACTTCATAAGTTGATGTCCTATACTGTCATGGTTTTACATCTAGGAAATTGCTTCTATCTCTACACTGAATTATTTAGTCATTGTTATTGAATTATTATTATTATGATATTTAACAGTATCGAACCACAAAAATGATAAGCCCCTTATCCAGACAGGGCATTACTACATACATAATATGAACTTGAAACTAGAGATGGCAAATTGTCAGATTTTGGCAAGACGGGACAAGACCGAGATAGCATTTGAATCCGAGACGAGACCGGGACGAGACCGAGACGAGACCGAGACATATCGATGCCGATAAAACATTCTTCAGATATCATAATTTAAAAGAGTGATGGATACAGTAATCACTAGTGCCATTAGCTAACAGTACATGTTAAGTTTGATTCAATTTGTAATATATCATCTAGACATAATGAACTATGTTGAGACCAAGTTTCATCAATTTCTGTCAAGTATTTATCAAATTATAGATGTCTGAAGAAAGCTTTATGTAGTGTTGTAAGCCGTTCATAATAATGACAGCAAAAGCATGACTAATGCTATGTTTTATGATTGTATAGTCTCCATTTCCAATATCGGCAAATAATATCCATAGCATTGTGGTTTAGGTTGTGGACTGTTGGTCACAAGGTCTCAGATTCGAGTCCAGGTGTGGGCAGTATTTTGACTATCACTAGTTGAGACCTGTGAAGATGCAGGCCTCTGACCCGACTTGACCCTAACATGACCACTGAAACCCGACCCTTTGACTCGACCCTGAATAGAACTCTTACTACAGGTCACATTAATTGTACTCACAATTTTAAAATATGCTGTGATTATATTTATAAGTATTACTTTTTCTATATTTGAAAATTTTTTTTTTTTTATTCATATTATATGAATATGATGAGCAGCAGTTGTATCAAGGAGTATATAGTTGTATATAGTTGAAATTGAAATTAAATAGGACTACCACATGCTGGACCGGACAGCAGTGGGTATAAACATTTTTACAAGACAATTGGATTTAGAGCTTGAAACTTGCTATTAGTCAACAGCTTGATCAAAAACAAGCTGCTTCATCTGTCACACGTTTCGAAACCCCAAATACGATTGAATTTGATAAAGGTATCAATAATAACCTGTATTGAGGACTGCAAAGCAATGATAAACACAGCTATTACAGGATTCAGTATTGTTACATCACACACAATTATGACTACCCAAATACCAAAGCATGTTTTAAGCAGGCAGTTATTTATGATAAAGTTGTTTCCAATTTGCATGATAGAAAAAATTCAATTGTTGATGGTGGAAAGGGTGCCTTGCATGATAGAAGGTAACTCCCATTCCTTGCTTTATGATGTCATAGTCTCCCGGATATGCAATACAAGAAACAGTCATTTTATCATAAGTAACTGCCTGACTATAACTTGCTTCGGTCTTTGGGTAGTCTTTAAGTCCTTCTACATTCAATAGTAATACTCCATATACTGTCCCAAATTGGAATACTTCACTATCCAATTTCTAATTTGAAAACTGATGTTGACATATTTTTATCTCAGATATTTTAACGCCCATAACAGTTTCCATAGATGAGATAGACATTTCATACCTGACAAGTCTCCCAATTTGGTAGGGAGGCTCCCAGTTTTTAGGGGTAATTCCCATCCCCTCACTATCTCCCTTTTTCCTGCACAAATTGCTTTTAAGAAGAACTCCAGAGTCCGCTGGTTATTATTAGCCATTTTAAGTTGGGTTAATAGACCGTTTTTTATTTCTAGATTAAATAGTTTTTATTGGGTTAATTTTTATGTGTTAGGACTCTGTCTCTCATTTAACAATAATAATACTATATATATAAATACTTTTACAAAATATATATTATCTTCAAGTCTTCGAATTGATTATCCAATGCCATTTTACCTTCTTGAAAAATTGATTAACCAATTTTATTCTGCAAAACTGATAATCGATAGCCTTGTCAGATGCAACTTTTTTTTTTGAAAAAATGTGTTGTGCGTATTTTTATTGCTGTATACTTGTTTGCGGCGTTCGGTTTGCAACCTGATCCTTTTTTGACCCACAATTAGCAAATTTAGATCAACCTCTAGACCTGTAGGTATAACAGTTCCTGATGGCAGTAGCTGGTTAACATTTATTGGCCCGACATGACTAAGATGATGTAAGATTACTGCAAGTCTGAGATATCGATCGATCTGAGTCAGCTAATAACTATATTTTAACAGTATAGTCATATGAGAATACAACAAGTGTGGATGGGAAGTATAAAGTTATGTGATCTGCATTATTATAATCTCAGCTATGTGAAAGATATTTATGGGATGACTCAAATTTTTAGTAGTAAAGAATGATTAACAATGAATATAAAAAGGGTATATGAACAAAATATGTATTTATAGAAAATATATTCATGAAAAATAATATGAACAAAATCACCAATTGCAGGCTCAGCGCATCATCATCATCTGTCATTGATTTATATAAATGGAGTCATATACTTTAGAACTGCAATGTGTACAAAAATAACAGTTGTTGTCCTACTCAATTAATGCGCAATTCCATGGCACAGCAAAATATGGTTGTACATGTATGGTGCATGCATGTATCATTGACTCATCATTTAGAATATTGGGCATGACAATTTTAATTTAGAGCAGTCGGTTAGTGCAATTTTGGAACCTCACAGGGTGTGTAGCATATATGAGAGTGAGACAGGTCACACCAAATATGGCAGGCAAGAACAAGCTGACCCTGAATTTTGCACATTTTAATGAGAGAGCGCAGAAGATTGTTGCCCTGACTGCAATAGAAAAACCCTTCTGAGAAAAATTGGCAGTCACCGCTCTAAAAAATCAAAGTACATGCCTAATTTCAATATTTCAAATAATATGTCAAAGATGCATGCACTGGCCGTGCGCAGCCAGTTTTGTTGTAAGATGCATTTACGGAATAATTAAGAAGGACATTTTTAGCACTGCCATTGTCTAATATAAAGGATAATAATTATATTTTTTATAAACATAAAAAGGCCCACAGCTTTCTTCTCCTGGCTTGGCGTGACATATTTTTACGTGCTGTTATGGGTGCAGTCTTGAATCCTTTGAGGTCAGGTGAAGGTGGGTGCAATTATTCTTCTTTGCAGTAAAAATATGATGCAATTTTACCTTATTGGGGGTATAATACTCTTCACATGTAAAAATTAAACTAGTTAAACTAACAATGATCCTGTTGAAAGGTTGGTCATTGTCATAATATATATCCTGATTCTGATAATAGTAATGAGTAGGGAAAGAATCAAATAACAGTATCAAAATGCAATGGCAGCGGTTTTCTATAATGTAAAGGTGTAGCTAGACAGGCCCAGAGATTAGTATTTGTATTTAATGATGTATTCCGGGTAGGCTGAATCATCATGAAAAACACAAAATCTCTGAGGGTTTCTCAAGCTATCGACAACACAATCATACTGTTCGGTGGCTGATCCTGGCTTATATGGTGCAGACTTCATTCCTTTGCTCCCAAGGCAATATTCACCGGTAAGAACTCTGACCTGGATCATGTAACGTTCCCCTGCAGTGTTCGGTTGGGAGAATCTGTCCTGTGAGGAATATTCTACAGTTGATGCGAAATAGGAACCTCTACCGAGATATGCACCTGTAGGAAAGAAGATAACTGATAGGTTGTGACCTTGACCTTGACAAGACGTGAAATTATCCAGGCCTAAACTGTGGAAAAGCACAGGTAAAATACAGGACAATTCATTGAACTAATAGATATGATACACGTTAAAGTAGGTATTAGGGTTTCACTTTAACATACCCGTGTTTGCTATTTTCTAATGGTTGACAATTGAATAACACAAACCACTAACCATTTTCATCTCCAGCTAAACCGCGATCAAATTTAGAGCATGTTATCTTTTTCACTGCCTCTTCTTTAGCTCCATGCCACAATGGTGCTGTCTCGACCTGATCCTCTGATTTAGCCAGGTTTCTAGCTACACACTGCCTTCTCACCTCATATAAGAAGTATGTCTGAGGGTTTTGCACCCTTTTTATCTGCAGGTAAGAAAAAAATGCTAATTAGCAGTTGTGGATCAATCATGGCGTTATATCAACCACTTGCACACGGAATTAAGCACCAACAAAAAAAAAAGACTTGCAAGGATAGCTGCTTTATCGGTTAAAAAAAGTGGTATATGCATATGGTACATGCCAACTAATGCTATTCATAGAATCTACCTTGAAATGCTTTGATTTTGTTGAATTAAATGTGGATATCTTGCACAACTGTGGCAACTTCAACTGTACAACTCTACAACTCTACAATGGTTTGGGCTGAAGGTAGTTTTTGATGAAATCGTTGATGTAGTATGAACAATTTTCCATTATTGCGGCTTTGTGAGAACCCTTATAAATTAATTGAATGAGTAAACTGAAGAATGAGAGATAACTTGGGATTTCTTACGTTTATAATAGCAGCATTGCTTCGGTTGAGTGTTTTGAAAAAGTCAGTTTCGACGTCGTGCCATTCTGTAGAGCCTTTGAGTACAAATGGCTCAGTATATGTATCGACTGGTTTCTCCCATGTCATAGGTAAATCTGCACAGATTCCAGAAATTGTCAATAACACCTGACGATGTAACACTGATCATCAAGCCAGCAAGCTACTATTCACAAACCTGTATCTCCAGTCTGACATCAAAGGTACCATTTCATCATACAAATGCTCAAAAGTTCGTGGCTTCAGGGATGAACTAGACAGAAGTGCCAAGAACGGGTGTGTTTGCCAGTTTTGTAGAGTAAGCCCCTCTTGGATAAGTTGCAACAGCTTTTAATCACTTGTATCAAGCATTCATTAATAAACCTTAATTTATCCAAATCAATCGATCCTTATGGTTTGAATCGAGTACTTACCGATTTCCATTTTTGTACCATTTGTTGCCCGAAGTGGACGGGGTATCACTGGATCCTTAACTGATGGCTCAAGTTGAAGAATATCTAATAGTGTGTTGATAGTTTCCTCAAACTTCTGCATAACGTAAATACACAGATTTGATTTTAATGATAAAAAGAGCTTTGCATGACAGTGTGACATGAAGCAAATAATCCATTTCTGTTAGCATTGACCTATTTGGTGCAAGAATCAGATTACCCAACAAAAAAGTTATCTTTTCGATCAAAAATACAAAACTAATCCCCCTCATTGTCGTACATCTAAGATTATTAAAGTCAATCACAAACTGGACATAAATCAGAAATCCATCAACCAATACCAACCTTGACTGTTTTGTTGTCTTGGTCATATGCCACCACATATATGTTCTTCAGTGTACTATCTGGATATTTACTGCCATGTTGTGTGACCGCCTTGATGAAACAGATAGCTACACGATCAGCAGGATACTGAAGACGGCCCGTCCCGAGAGCACAAAAGGCCATAGTGTCAGCATTCAGTGAATCGGCCTCATCCATACATGCTCCAACGATGTCAACAAGTTTCTGCGATGAAAGATATTAACAGTAAGAGTAAGCTATTTAATTTGCCAACTAGCTGATGGTGTTAATAATAGAAAGGATATCTACCGGCTTATATCATTATCATATTGTACATCATACACTCAGCAAATAAATGATAAAATAGAGTTCACCTTTTCACTGATGTCTTTCTTCCACGGCGGACAATTGACATGGAGCACATTATCACAGTCAAGTCCATATCCGTCAGTAGCAATGACATCACCAACATTGAGAGGGGCTTTTCTGGTGCACTCTGACTGGAGAGCATAACCAGCCTTGTTTAGCAAGGCCGTTGACACTTTACCGTCCTTCAGGGACATTTGGTAGCCAGTTGAGTTAACGATCACATCAGCCTTGAAAGATTTCAATTATAATTTACCTTTGGGTATATGCTAAGTATTATATGATCAGAAGTTAATGTGTATGTTAAAACGGTTTTGATACTGATGAAGCACATTGCACATGACCCATTTATAACAGAAACAATAGGAAAAGAGTAGGCAAGTAAATCAGGAACCTTTATCAATCTGAGGACTAATGCTGTTCAGGGTTAACACCACGACAATTGTTGTCACCGCTGATATGAATTCAGACGAGTTAATGCATATATATCATAATACCCTTGTCGCTGCTAGGTCACCCTTTATGAACTTCAACTTAGCAGGAATTTCAAGCCTCTCTTCAGTTGGTGGATGTGTAACCATCAATGTCCTTAGATCAAAGTCCTTCAACAAAAGTAAGCAACAAAACATTCAAAACTTATGGCAGAACAAAAGGTTCAGTACAGTATGTAGCAAGATCAGGGTAACAATGAGTTGAGAATTTTACAAAACAACCATGGCATTGATTTCATTGATATCATACCTGTAATTGAGAAGGTTTAAGGCTTGGTTTGTGCAGATACAGTTTGATTACTCCCAACGATGTATTGGGGTTACTCTCAGCAAACACTTTGGCTGCCTGGAGCAAGGTCTCAGCAACTTTTTTTGATGGATAGCCTTTAACTCCCATGCCAACAGCAGGTAGGGCTATCGACGTAGCCTTAGTTGCTGAGGCTTTGTTCAAACATTCAGTGAGGATCTCCAAAAGTTTCTGTAAAAGAGGAGATATTGACAGCCTTTTTAAAGAGTAAGCTTCATTAATTTGACAATAAAAAGCCCCATTATACCAGGACACAAGGGTACGCTCTTTGATAGCAGGCTACCTGGTTCCTCGACTTATTTTGTATGCATCCATGTATCAACTCTCTCAAACCAAGCCCTGCCTTTGCCTTATAAATACTCATATCAGTAGATGCTGTCTGCAGATGTTATCTTTTCTAAAAAGAATTTGCGAAACTTTTAAATGTTTCCAATCAAAATATATTATTCTATTGCCTAATGTATTTCAATAGTCATACCTGACAGTCTGCATCATGTCGATAGTAATGAGAATTGCAATGTATTATATGGGCACAATGCATATCAAAGCCGCTTGTGACAACAGCAGTGCCTTCATTAAGAGGAGTGAGTGCTTCACATGCCTCCGCTAGTTTTGGACCTGCTTTTCCTGCAATTGCCTTGGCCACAGAAACTTTCAAATTGATGGAAACTCCTGTGGAATTCACCACTACATCCTCCTGCAAGATATTATGGATAACCATGAATATAACATAAAAGATAGAAATTGAACTGATGTACTGTAGGTCATAAATTTACACAAATACCTTCAAGATCAGAGGCTTGATTATCATTTGATGTTAATGTAATCCTATTGGTACATGACATTGCAATATATCTGCTTAATAGAATTGCGTTTTCAAAGACGAAGTTTACGGATTACTTATTTTTATTGATCGCATTTAGGTGACAATGTATGGAATACCAACAGCTTCATTCTTATAGTGTGAGTTTATTTTTAAACAGGTCTTAAAGACTTAGTTTGAGGCTGCTATTTTGTATCACATCTGAATCTCCATATTTTATTCTATCATGTGAGCAATTTCCAGCTTTAAAATCCAAATATTGTTATAAGTTATTGACTCTCAAACTTCCAAAGTGACGGCAGTCTATTGGAATTAAGAATCAGCTGGCACACTGTGTGGGACGTCACAATGCGCCATACTTAATATGATATACTAATAGATAGGATGATGATCAAAATGTTCAGGGATATAGATGGTCTTGAACCCAGGTCCAAATGGCCATGCAGGCAACGCCGCTAACGCTGATCTATATTGTCTACAGGCTCACAGAGCTTGACCTGTGGTGCGATGGTAGCGTCATTGCCTGCAGGTATGTAAGACCCAGGTTTGAGTCCCACCTAGGTCTGAATTTTGATCATCTTCTTATCTGTGTGATTATTAGTGTTATAACCATAAACTTAATAAGTCTATGGTAATAACTCATAATAAGTATGATGCGTTGTGACTCCCACACTGTGTGCCCGCTGATTCCCAATGCCAATTTGAAGGTGGTCACCCTGGAAGTTTGAGAGGCCATAACTTCCTCAATATCTGGATTCTAAAGCTGGAAATTGCTCACATGATAGAATAGAATATGGAGAATAAGATGTGATACAAAATAGCAGCCTCAAACTAAAGGTGCGTTTACATTGTCAACTAATCATAATTGAACAACACCGACATACCATAACTGTCGGCAGTAAATGTCGGTGTAATATAGGTTATAACGATTTTGCTTTTACACTAGATTTGTCGGTCTAACAATTCTACCCTGAATTATCAATCAAGCAACTATATTGACCAATCAGCTACAATTTTGCCACAATATTACCCCTGTACAATAGCTACAGCTAATAATATCTGTGTTTTAATTGGCTATGTATCAATGGAATCGGACCCTGTGTCGTTCATTCTGTGACATGATCACAAAGCAACGATTTCATTAAACTCCGATTAGTCTGCACACACAATGTTTACATTAGATGATTTATCTGTGTTAAATGTCGGTGTTGTTTAAATAGGCAGATTAGTTGACAATGTAAACACAGCTTAAGTCTTTAAAAGATGTCTGCTCAAAGAACACTATTAATTCTGCCTTTGCCGGTGGCAGACCAGAATGAAATCAGCGGCTCATGTTTTTTTCCCGTTTGAATAGTAAAGAGCTGAATAAAATATCATTTTGTGAAAACCAAATCTGTGAGCAGGCAGTAGAAGACCTCTATCTATCCCTTCACAATATGGATATTTCTGTGAAGCCTCATACACAAGACATGAACAAGCATTACCTGTGAGTCAGCGAGGTTCGAGAATGTGATATCAAGCTTCACACGATTAGCTATAAGAACGTGATCTCTTGTAACATCACTGATCGCTGCTTTTGAAATATGACTCCAGTTAGCTAGGGGTGAAAATAAAAAGGTTGATTGCCTGGAAGGAAAAAGGACAAATGTTGTCCAACAAGCAGGGGTTATGGTAAGGCGAAACAACACTGTATGTATTTCTTGTTCTCAGAGAGATATGGCTTGAACAATGTACGACAACTTCATATGAGTTTCACTTACCCATTTCACTTGAGAATGAAGTGGCAATGAAAAGAGACTGATCCTGATACTGACAGGAAATTGATCAGTGAGATCAGCTGATGCTGCTAAATAAAACCAAGCGTTGTAACATGGAGCATAAGAATATTTCATCGATATTATGGCCATATCGCTTTGGCTACAAAAGCTAAGTCCCACCTTGTTGACCCAAGCTTTCCATGGTTATAGACACAAACGTATCCATATTTATCACAGTTATGGCAGTCAGTATGATGTCAGTATGTGAGCACAGAGTTTGGTAGCAAATGAGAGCTCAATAAGTGTGTCTGTCAAGTCTATATACAGCCTGATCTACAGTGATGCTTTGATGGCGCAGCGGCTTGTTTGGCACGGCACAGAGGTGTTCTCAGTTCAGAGGTAAGTCTATGATAACTTGTGGTACAAAAGCCCATTAAACTGTTAATTGTGGCAGGATACAAACCCATGATCACAAATGGAGTTGGAGGACAGGCAACAAAGCTCAATCCTACTCCTGATTGGAATTGTGACAGTCCTACTAGTATAAGTAAAATATCAGTGTGACTTACCAGAATGTGTTGTAGACCACTGGATACTGACAAGGAGTTACTGTGGGTTTTGAAAGCCAAGACAAGTTGTATGCTAAAACATTTTAGTACATGAAGCTGTGCACCTGACTTTCAACGGTATGGGCTTTTTTACTAATACTACTGCCCTGCACTGAATCTTATCAATCCTGCGTACGAGATATTGATGTGAAACTCATTTTTGGATTTTCCAAATTTTGGGATTCCCCTAAACCAATTCGCAGCTAGCAAATATAAGTCTCGCATGAACAATATCACATTCAATACTAATCAATTGAACACTCATAGAATAAACTCATAAAAGGCACTTAATATGCATTCAGTATTGATAATGATAATGGCAATACAAAGTTCTGACTACGTGTGGTATTAATGAGGCGATATAAACCGGAATATGGATAAGACAGGGTAATATGTTATTCACATAAAATACAAGTAAGAAGCAAAAGCAAAAGTATTGAAATAGGACATGTTTGGCGATCCAAAAGGGGTTTGAACCAAGTGATATGCACCGATTTTAAAGATATAAATTTTATTGAAACAAAATTATAACTCATTTATTTAATTAGTCAGTTAGTTAGTTTGGTAGGTGGAGGATACGAGATTGGAGTCAATCGCCTGTTCACACCCGTTATCACCGCCACCAGAGTCATGTTGTATATTGCTATGTGGCCCCAAAGGCCAGTTGAATTTTGGTTCATCTCCTAATGGTATGCACAACCAACCATAAAAAATACTTTTTTTAATTCATCAATCAATCCTGTTTGTGAAGTTTATAATGAAGACTATGTTTATTGGTTCAAGTATCACCAAAGCACACCAATGACTCATAGTATAAGTACAAGGTATAAATAAACATTCGCAAGAATATACCACATTACAAATAAGCAAGGCAAGTGGCAACCCTCTTAGTCAGGTTATGCCAATTCAAGAATGCCACAAAAAGACAACCGCTTTGGGTTAAATCATTGACCTCTTTTCGAGATCTTCTTTTGAAGCCATACAAGGCATTGACCTCTTTTCGAGATCTTCTTTTGAAGCCATACAAGGCATTGACCTCTTTTCGAGATCTTCTTTTGAAGCCATACAAGGCATTGATCTCTTTTCGAGATCTTTTTATTTTATTTAGCCATACAGGGCATTGACCTCTTTTCGAGATCTTCTTGTGAGCCACACAAGGCATTGACCTCTTTTCGAGATCTTTTTATTTTTTAGCCATACAAGGCATTGACCTCTTTTCGAGATCTTTTTATTTTTTTAGCCATACAAGGCATTGACCTCTTTTCGAGATCTTTTTATTATTTTAGCCGTACAAGGCATTGACCTCGTTTCGAGATCTTCTTAGGAGCCACGTAAGGCATTGACCTCTTCTCGAGATCTTCTTTCCATTTTGAGGTTTGACTGATAGACTATAAGATGCCAGTATTTTCTTGAGCTGACACTTGTTGACCGAACGTGTAGTTGGGAGCTCACTAATTACTCTGGCTTAGTTCTTAGATCTGAAACCAGAAAGGAATAACGAGAGCAACCCAGTAATGACGGAGGTAAGGAAGGGGTGGTGGTGGGTAGTTCACAGTCTCAAGGCTAGCAACCAAAGGATTGATGAGTTTAAGTCTCCCACAATTCAATACAAAGTGATCACATGACTTCCTTGTTGTCAGATCAGTACTTTATAAAACACGTTGGAGTTGTCGGGGCTTGTTGGGAGGGCCAGACGACTCTAACTATTGGAGCTGCGCTGAGTTACTTGAGCATTTGTTTTGGATTAATTTCAGTCTAAAAAACAACTTTAGGAAAGTTTGATTTTTTTAATTCATCAATCAATCCTGTTTGTGAAGTTTATAATGAAGACTATGTTTATTGGTTCAAGTATCACCAAAGCACACCAATGACTCATAGTATAAGTACAAGGTATAAATAAACATTCGCAAGAATATACCACATTACAAATAAGCAAGGCAAGTGGCAACCCTCTTAGTCAGGTTATGCCAATTCAAGAATGCCACAAAAAGACAACCGCTTTGGGTTAAATCATTGACCTCTTTTCGAGATCTTCTTTTGAAGCCATACAAGGCATTGACCTCTTTTCGAGATCTTCTTTTGAAGCCATACAAGGCATTAACTATTCTCCATTTTGAGAATTCTACAAATCCCAGCGGATCTGAGTACGAGCAACGGTATTAAAAGTTGATCAGATAGAATTACCGACATTTTCTTGTGATGAGAAGCGTATATCCCTTCTGTTGTTCGGAAAGAGTGATGATCAGGACCGCTCACTCTTTCCTCTGGTTTTATTCTTAGCGAACTAAAATATATTACAATAAGAGCATGTTAGAACTAAAGGTTTTTTAGTCATTGTGCGAAAATCAGATGCCAAAAATCTGAGAACGCATTATCACCAATATTGCGTACTCTGATTTTCGCCACAATTAGGGCTTAACATAGACAAGATACGCATTGGATTTCCAGCGGCCAAAAGCTTTGAGTTTGGCATCGGTTAAACCTTGGCCGGCATACCAAGTTGCCCCCCCTCGGCGAAATGAATGTAAGGTTAGTCTGGACTTGATTCCAGCGTCGGCCACACACCGTTGTAGCCAAGAATGGGCCTCAGCGCGTGAACAATGGAATAAGACAATGCTCCCTTCCTGCTGTGCGATGCCTGAATTGGCCGACAAGTATGATTGCAACAGTAGGACCGGGCAAATATCCAAAAAGAGCTTCCTTTCTACTGTTATTGTAGTACTCCCTGAGGAGTGCTTGAATGATGAGAAAGTTATTTTAATTTTTTTTCGTCTTACTCGGATAGACGATCTCCTTAGTTGATGTTCTGGAGTGGTACTAGTATGATAAACCTCCGATGGGCGTAACAATGCAAAGAATGACAATGCAAACATAGCTTTTATCATGAGTGCCTGTTGAGGGCTGAATAACTTATCTGCAGAGTTACATATTTTTTGGAGTTGTCTGACCTTTACCACATGGTTTGGGCTGATAGCTATTGAATCATTTCTGCGGCGCACACCCTTCAACAGTAACTGTAGCCTAGGGGTGTCAAAGCTAATTTCGATATAGTTAGAATTGCAATGATGACGGACTGCAGACAACGCAGATCGAATTGTACTGGCCTTCATGCCTTTCTTAGCAAGGTGAGCAACGTAAAGTTCTATAGTTTTAGCGGAAAACTTATCTTTTATTTTGTGTGCTCTTTACAGAAGTCTGATAGGCCTTTAACTGCCAAGCTGTACGATCTTCTTGTGGTGGGCGCGACTGAGTTGTGTATCAAGTTATCAGCTGTAGCCTGAAGTTCTTGCAAGCCTGACAAAAGAAAGGTTTTTTAGTGTAGCAGCTTCTGTGACTTTATGCAGGCTGGGGTTAGATGGACAGGGATTTTGTATTCGGTGTTGCTGGCGTAAAAACTGATACCACAATCCAAATTTCTTGATAGCTTATCTGCTATGACGTTCAAACTACCGGCTATGTGGCGCACTCGCAAAACAATATTGTGAGTCATACAAAACAAGGCCAAATCTTTCAGTAGGGTGTTGATCATTTTCTCTTTAGAGAAGAATGTGTTGATCATGGCCACCAGAGCTTGATTGTCAGTCTGAATAGAGAGTATCGTATCACTTATCTTGTCGCCCCAGAGCTTAACGGCAATGTAGATGGGAATCAGTTCCAAGAGAGCGATATTCTGTTTTGACCACCATTCATCTTGCCAAACTCCGTTGAACCACCAGTTGTCGAACACACATCCATAGCCAACCGATCCTGAGGCGTCTGATATGATAGAATGTGAGGCTTCCTGAGATCCTGCAAAAATGAATTTAAAGGGTTTTCCTTCCGGTTGAGACAGGAAGGACCGCCACACACGCAGATCTGCACGAACGTTTTCATTTAATCTGCGCTGTGCCCACTTGTTTGATGATAGGATACCAGATAGGTTTTGGTATAATCCCGCCAACAGCGCCTCTCCGGGTAAAAAGGTGGCACAAAGAAATGTGAGTTTACCAACCAGTTTCTGTATAGAGTGAACGCGGTGCCCCTTCTTCGCAATAAAGTTAGTAATTTCCCTTTCATACTTTTCTCTTTTTGACAAAGGCACAAAGAATGACAGGTGACAGCTATCGATAGCTGATGGCTCGACGCCAGTATCAAAAAGTCATCGATGTAATTGAACATTTCACAGTCTGGGTGGGTTTTCTCAAATAACCAAGCAAGGCTGTTTGATATGGCTTGGAATATAGCGCATGATGTGCTCAGGCCCATGGGCAAACATATATCGATTAACAACTTATCTTCAAATTGCATCCCCAGATATCTCCAGTCTTCTTTGTTTATTGGGTAGCACCGATACGCATCTGCTAGGTCGATCTATGCCATGAAGGTTGGGGCCTTCTCTTTCTCTTGTCTTCTTGACAGCGATTCTGCCACCTGCATAACATTACAGTAGCTCACACCTTTAAATTCATTGGGAATATTATCATTGACAGATGTGCCATAAGGTTTACTCAGATCATGAATGAGGCGAAACTTTCCCGGAGTGCTCTTCGGAATAGCATATAAAGGAGCATATGATGCCATTGGTAGTGGTGAAGCATTGTATGGCCCTAAGATGCGACCTTGCTGCAGCTCACTGTTTAGCTTTTCAATGACTATCTCGCGGTTCCTAGCTGGTTTTTTGTCTAGGGTTACATTATTGACAGGAATAGAGTCAATAGCTACAACTCTACATTATGTGAAAGTTATGTGGTAAAAGGCACATCATAAAGCAGAGAAATAGCTTTGCAATAACATACAAAATAGAGAATGTTTCAATACATCAAATTGTAGGACGTATAAAATCAAGTATGTTGGAAGAATTATTTACCTTATTAGCCTTATTAGCACACAGTACGTTACGTCAGCAGAGTTAAAGTAAAGGTAAATGTTTTGTATGTGACAATCTGCCATGAGCTAATAGCTAGATGATGATCTGCTCCAGAGGAGCTCATGGCAAAGAGTGAAATCATTATGGTACATGTAGGCAGTGTACAATTGAACAATGAAGAAAGCTTTCACTATGCTATAATAGGAAGTTTTACATGAGATAGCTTTAGGATTTGTTTATGTGATGAGTCATAATGATCAGTCATGATATGCTATTTGCTGACCCCGATGCGAAATCCCTTCTTGAAACCCGACACAATGAAGTCCCTGTTAGGATAGCCTTTTAAACAGTTCCACAATCTGTTGGAGCTGACTGGTGTTACGATTCCCGCATCAGCTATTGATTTTACATTTTGCACTAATTCTAAAAATAGAAATTGTAAATAATGTTAGCTATCATTAAATACAGTAGTCACAAGGTTGTCATTGAAAAAGGCAAGTGGGTGATTAGGACCTTCCGCACTCGCTGATTCAATTCTATTTTGTTCAGACTATCTATGCACAGACACAGCAGTATAATTGAACTGAACTTGCTAACACAAAACATAGATAGCAGTCAACAATAAATAGTAAATAATAACATTGGTCACTGCACAATACAAACAGCTCTGGTGGCCATGACTAGGCTTTCAGCCCACCATTCTTTGCACATTTAGAACTTCCGTGGCTGGGGCTTCCGCATTTTGAGCAGGTATGTGTAAATTTACAACCCGTCCGAGTGCATTTGCTTTGGTTGAAGTACATGCAGGGTCTACCAGCATTGGATGGTTTGTAAGACGGTGCCCTGTGATGATAATGGCTTGCACTACTTGGGCCTTTAGCATCCATGTGAGCTCTCTTCGACACAAACTCTGCCATATAACAGCCCCATGGTACCCGTGGGTTATCAGCCCTCATAAGTCGGAACCTTTTATCATATAAGGTTCCATCACAGTTTTGAAAAAACAGACGTTTTACTGTCTCGAGGTGTTTTAGCATTGATGGGAATTCATTGGGGCAGGCTTTACCTCTGATTGTCATGTAAACCAGACAACAATCAAAAAATCGGTTAAATGAAAAAATATCAGTCTTTTTTATGGTAGAGTCAAACTTTAATTGCCCATCTTTGACAATGAGGACCTGGTCCTTCTCTTGCGGGTTATCCGAGCGGAACAGCTTTGAGAGCTCTACATACTCTCCTTGTATAATTTTCAGTTTGATCTTACTTGGCACATGGCTAGTATGGGGGGCATCTGACGCAAGTAAGTATGGAGTGTAGCTATTTTCAATGGCTGTCATAGTCATACCGTTGTTAGGTTGCAGGTCAACTGATGAGTCCGAGTCCTCCTCCAGGGACATCTGTACTGAGGGTATAGGCGTACGCTGAGCTTGACTGCTTACTTGAAGAGTTGTCCTCTCTTGATGAAAACTAGCCGAGGCCGTTGAAATCAGCTCTGTCACCGCTGGTGTTGTTAGCGTAGGTGGAGGGCTCCCTGACGGTCCTGATATCGGTCCCGGTCGCAGCAACCAACCATCATGATCCGGTCTCGACTTGGGTTGAGGTTCCAAACCCTGAGTTGTACCATCGGCTAAACAAATGGGGTTAATGGTGCAGCAAAGAAGATTTTTTATCATTTTTTTTTTTCATCACTCAATATTTTCAGAAGTTGATTTTAGAATTTCGGTTTTTTTAACAATGGTTTTTAATACAATCTCCTTTACTGCACCTTCTTCAGCTCCTTGTCTGATTTGTTTAACAAATTTCTCGAGCTTACGCTTCTTTGCCGCCTGAACTTTTTTGCTTGCCTATAACAGAGAGAGAAATGGTGTTAGAGAACAACAAAGATATATGTCTTGTTCTAACAAGCAGCTTAATCGGCAGCAAATTCTTCAACTAGTGAGGGGCGATTAGGACCATCCGCACTCACAGTTTGAATATTATATTATTGTTTGTTTATTTAATTCTAAAATCTTTCTAACTATAATTTTTGTTGTTTACTACTAGGCTTGAAAAAAAGCAACACAGGTGACACAAGGTATTTACAGGCCTTTTTATAGGCTTTGTCCGTCAGATAGACACCATCAGCCCTTAAAGTCATGTGTCGGTCAAACTTTTTTGACCATCTCCAGCCGACAATAACATTGTTTGAATGTCTGGTTATAAGGTCATTTAGTTCCGCCAAACTGTTCATATATTTAGTACATTGACGAGGAAAAACTGTCATAATTATCACTTTGGCGGCAAATCGGGTATACTGGTTGGCATAGCCCATCAAGTTAGCATACACGCTGCTAGGAGTGATCCCATCTCCCAGATCGTTAGATCCTATCGCTAAGATAATCCCGTCGTAGTGCTGTTGATTAGCTGGGACCTCTAAATAATTGGTCCGAGCTCCTCCGCGGCACCTAAACTCTACCGACAGGTTTCTTCTGCTGAAGTACACCCCAGCTTGATCTCTCAGTCTTCGAGCATGTGAGTCCCCGATAACTAGTACCTACAGGTAGTTACAGGCTTTCCAAATTAGTGTTAATTCAAGAATACAGAATTTCGGAATGACCCCATAATCCTTAGCGAACACCCAAATATCACTAAATCTAGTTAATCAGTTCACAAAATTGTTCCATTCACTGTTTCATTACCAATCCACAGGGCCTATTATTTCCGCCAGCACCAGATAACAGCCAAGGACAAGCGAGTGGTAGTGGTAGTTTGCCCTAAACAATGAATTCATTCATTGGGCGGAGGTTAGGAAGTTTTATTTTTTTTCTTTTTTTTTTTTTTTTTTTTATTTTAAGGTGTGCCTTGGGACGTAATGACAATGAATGGTGAGTGAAATGATGAAGTGCCCAAAAGGAAGTAGGGAAGTCCAGGGCATATCTGTGATGTGCATTGTGGTACTCGTAAAGAAGCTTGTTATTGAACATAATATTATTATTTTGTTTGATGTTCTCAGATTATGAGATCATTCCCACAGCAACATCAAATCACAGCTCAATATAAACAGTATGAACATTGACAAGGTTTAGCATACATTCTCATACTTACTCTTGTAATTGAAGACATGTTCAAGAAGGTTTTTAGGAGCTGACAGAGACAAGTAGTTCACAGTCTCAAGGCTAGCAACCAAAGGATTGATGAGTTTAAGTCTCCCACAATTCAATACAAAGTGATCACATGACTTCCTTGTTGTCAGATCAGTACTTTATAAAACACGTTGGAGTTGTCGGGGCTTGTTGGGAGGGCCAGACGACTCTAACTATTGGAGCTGCGCTGAGATACTTGAGCATTTGTTTTGGATTAATTTCAGTCTAAAAAACAACTTTAGGAAAGTTTGATTTTCAGTGAGAACAACATTTGATTCTGTAAAATTTTAAGGAGCAGAATTAAAAATAAAATGGGTTTTCATCAGTAATTACAGTCTTTTCTAGTTTACTGTGATTTTCAGTTCGGATTATGCCTACCTGCCTGATCCTGTTGGATTTGATTTTGAGTTGCATTCTCACACATACTAAATCGTGGCATAAATGATGAAATTTTGTTACTGGTGATAGCTCGCAATAAGGATTTAAAAATAGGCAAGTCATAAAAAATGTTGAGTAAGCTTAACTGACACCTGTAAGTGGGACAGCGGCTTGGCCTGAACCCGTAAGCATTGCAGTAGGGCACCTTCGGATTTCATGATACATGAATATATTTCGTGATTGTGTTACACGAAAATCTTCCCACAATAAGTATTAAAAATAAGCTCATTCAGTCCAGGCAGTTGTAGTCCTAAGCTCCGCTCCTCACACTCAAACATCAGGAGGATGAATCTCAAGCTGATCTCTGTATCCTGTCAAGCCCTGCTTGGTAGTTTTTTGAGAGAAAAGTGTAAAAAGCTGGATAAAAAAGTGTACAAAGCTGGATAAAAAAGTGTACAAAGCTGGATAAAAATGTGTACAAAGCTGGATAAAAAAGTGTAAAAAGCTGGATAAAATAGTGTCCGGCCTTATTTAACATCGACATTTGATATGACATTGTTCAGTGAATATAATAAAGTATATAAAAGAGTAGCCTAGCAGGTAATTTAACTAATCGTTGCGTCATTTTCCGCTCTTCCTTTCAGTTAATATTTATATTTGATTGATGTATTCCGGGTAAGCTGCTTCATCATGAAATACACAAAATTTCTGAGGGTTTTTCAAATCATTAACGACAGAATCATACTGTTCGGTTGCTGATCCTGGCTTGTATGGTGCAGACTTCAGTCCTTTGCTCCCAAAGCAATATTCGCCAGTGATAACTCTGACTTGAATCATGTAGCGCTCCCTGTCTTCGTTTGGTTGTGAGAATTTGTCCTTGGAAGAATAATTTGCACTTGCTGCAAAGTACGAACCTCTTCCTAGTGCAGCTCCTGTAAGAGATATGATGACTGATAGATTGCAAATAATTAATGGGATGAACCCATGACAGGAGTTTTCGATAGTATCACATTTATTTGGCATTGGCAAGTCATTCATACGAGACAGGTCTGTTCAGATCCAGAGCAACAAGTGATCACTTGGTAAGACAGATAGACAAGTTGCCAGAGCTTAAGGTTATAACACTAGAGTAGATGCGGCATCAGATGTCAAAATATCACCACCATGACTGATAACAGTCTTTAATCGATTGTCAGCAGTTGGATTAGCGGTATTAACCTCTAAGTTGAGACGGTTTCCCCGAATTGTTAACATTTTATATACCTCAGCTGATCCCTGAAGGAATGGTATGGACGTAATCCAATTGAGGATGTTCTCTGCTTGTTATAGTATATGTGTGCGTGTTTAAACAAAGATTCACTAGGCACAACCATGTAAGAAACCTGTAAAAAATCTTGTAATATCAACAATAATAATAATAAAAATAATATTGGCTTTGAGGGTCACCCATTGAAACTCGAGACCCTGGTTTCTGCAGCTTAATTAGCTATAGCCATTTGATTCAGGTAAAGGGCCACATGCATTATACAGGACACGAACCTGCTCCATAGTGCGCTTTTATCCTGGCATAAAATGTTGTTTATTGTTTCCCCTTCTATGGCTAGTAAATCATCAGTACGAATTTGGGAAATGACAATCATGTGTGGCAGGCAGATATTCCTACGAAATTTAATTTGCAAGAATTAGTGGAAATTTGCACGAGCATGTGGCCTCTGCTTTAGTGTTGTGAAAATAATGCAAATCAAAAGGTAATGGGAAGTAAAGCTCAGCAGCTGCTGCAAAACAAAACAGAGTACTGTAATTTGTTGCAATAATTTCATTTCAACCAACAATCTGCTATTATAACAAAATTCTGCCTGGCCACTTACAGGATTGCCCCTGATTGATTGCTAACCTGATCAAATTCAGCTCAATAAACAGAATCACAATGTCGATGAGTATGTTATTGTACAGGTTCCTAGCCTTTGCATGAAACTTGACTCTCTCCGAATCTCGTAAAAAAAACAGCCCTTTCCATATTTCACTTCATTCATACTTTCATCTTTTCCTGTGTTCTTACCATACCTTTCTAACCTTAACCATTTCATTATATCGTAGGCTATTGTTTGCTATTCTATGGGTTAGTACCAACTTCCTGTCAACCCACTAACGAACCAACAAGAAAGGGTACTTGGATTTGGGCTCAATATACTTTCGAATCATAGATATGTTACTCAGTCAATAGAGTATCATGGTTTTGTGGTAACGAGTGTTCAAACTAAGGTTGGTTCCATATGCAAGTTGTGTGAGCATTGCTAATGCAATATATTATTAAACTTACCTGAAATACTCCTTATCCATTATATGGTCTACTCATTGAATTCCATATCTGGAATAGCATCATTAGCTTTTTTTTGCAAAACAAAGGGCTTGCAAAAATAGCCAGTCCCTAGTAGCAATCTAGAAATGCCCTAGTCATCGACACTGTATGGGGTATAATTACTGTTTGCAATTTTGTAAACAAGACAATTTCTCAGGCTAATTATTCATGCTACTAGGGACAGCCAATCAGATAACAGTCAGATGGGTCCCTGTGTTTAGCGTCCTAACCGTATAACGCTATGATACTATTTCCATTCTAAGAGAAGAATCTAATTCAGTGGGTCTACTGGAGAAGCAGGAAGGAGGAGCAGTTGGTGAAATTAGATTCCATCTTAAATGGAATTGGAAACTTGGACAAGTGGTGGCTGACAATCTAAACATCGGGAAATTATGAGCTATTAACTGAAATTTTTAGTAGTAATGAAACTGATCAACGCTGTGTACATTAGTGTGACATTGTCCAACACTTTATCTGAGTGGATTGATACAAGCAGCTGTTTTTTAAGCCGTTGAGCTGTTGAAGCACTATAGACCAATCAAAAACGAGAATATACTTACACATTCTTATTTCAATACATTTCCAATGCATTCAATGTTGTACATGCTTTCACATTCACTTACATGGCAAGGATTTGTTTTTATCCAATGATACATCAAATTAAAACTTCAAACAAGACAAGTTAGAAATGCATGTTGGGATGATCTCGCCAACGCACAAAACTATATACAGAATTTCTAGAGCCTCGAAAAGAATATTCTCTGTTTGAAAAATCTGAAATCTTCAACTTCAACTTGCGTCAAACGATTCTATGTACAAAGATAAAGTCGGAACCCTTCGAGATCAACATATAAAATACATTTAATCTCATACCATTCGTATATTTTGTTATATAATTGGGTTTTAGTAGAGAGTAGATTATAAATGGTTACTAGTAATAATATCTAATACAAAAAATATAGAATTATTTGGGAACTTGGTATGACCAAATTTCCGTAAAAATATGTAGGATGCCCAATGGCCCTGTCATAGCACATTAAGTTTACAAAGCTAAACTGTCTGGTCTGGTAAGAGGTTTAAAAAATCTGGGCGTAACAACCTTCTCTCAGAGGACAGCTGCATCTCTTAACTTAAACCTCAAATCAGGGGAATCTGGCTCATCGAATTCTGTAGAGGTAATGAATAATTAAATAAGGCTGCAATCGTAAAACTTTCACCTATTGGGCAAAATAGCTAAAGAAAACTGATCTACAACTAGTAGTATGCCCCTCTTTCACATTGTCAAAAAATTGCTTCCCTAATTTTGAAATATATTCTTATGACAGTGTTAAATGAGCACAAACTTCTTAGATTTGCTGAAGTGATTATAGGGCTTTAGAGATTCAAAGAAAAACTCACAGTCTTTATTGACTGCCGAACTGGTCTACTGAGGTTACACCGATTATTCCTGCCCGGCCTCATCCCAAACAAAGACAAAAAATGTGGCAGGATATCAACATGAGTGTGAGTTATCTTGATGAGAATCTTTTGTCAGTACTTGTATTTGATGATATATTCAGGATATGCAGAACTGTCATGGAAGACACAGAACATAGTTGGTTTATTTACATCATCCACCACAGACTCAAACTGTTCTGTGAATGAGCCAGGCCTATACGGAGCAGACTTCAGACCCTGGTTACCCTTACAGTACTCCCCTGTTATCACCCTCACCAGTATCATATAGCGTTCACCATTGGCATTACAAGGGGAGTAAAAATCTTGTGAAGAATAATTAGAGTTCACTGCGAAGTAACATCCAGATCCAAGCAAGCAACCTACAGTAAATATAAACAATGAAAGAATGGAAATCGCAGGTTATCCGTTTCAGAAGTTATACAAAGGTGACAGTGATTACAAATACTGAAAAAGTTCAGGAAATCCATTACTTGAATATTAGAAGGATATACATGTTAGTAGTATGTGCCTTCTCCTATACATACACATCTTTATTGAGGTTAATAGATAGTACAATTATTGCATGTAAAATTCAGTTGTGGGTGAGCTACGGCGTATCTTCTAGGTTTGTAGCAAGAATGCTTGAGCCCAGCAATTACCCATACTGTACCTGTATTTGCATGTCCTCTGTCAAATTTAGAGCATGTGATTTTTGTCACATTATTTTCAGTGCAGCCATGCCAGAGCGGCTTTTTCTCCACTTGGTCAGCTGATTTCCCGAGAGCTCTGGCCCTGCACTGTCTGTGTGTCTCATAGAGGAAGAATGTGTCTGGATTCTGTACTCTGCGTATCTGTATCAAGGAGGGAAAAAGGGAAACTCATGGCTCTTAGAGGTTTCAGGATTCTCTTACAACACTACCAAAAGAGGAAGGTACTGAGACATTTTTTGTCATGATATATGACTCAAAGCCTAACTGGTATTAATGCTGATTACCGTCTACCAACAGTAAGATAAATAGTGTTTCTGCTTTGAGTAATGTTAAAAACGCATAGTCTTGCTTGGGAGTCTTTAGAAACAGCCCAAATCGCAATCTGATCGCTCACTTGTGAGTGAGCAATACCTGCTAGGCTCTCGCTTTCAGATCACTCACTCAATGATGGACCTACATACATTGTGAGTGAGCGATTTTGGTGCGATTTTGTCTAATGGAAATACCATGTGAGTGATAATTTTGAGCGATGTGATAGCGATAACTTGCTTTAGTAATGCATCGCTCTTTCTAATTGAAAGTCCCCCCTGGGCCACTGTCTCATTTAGTTGGATTCAATGTATAGTCCATAAAATTATTAAAGAATTTTTTTTTCCATGAAATAGACCCGAAATAGACACCAACTTCCAGTATTGCAGCACCGCTTCGAGACAATGTCTTTAGAAAATCTTTCTCCACATCCTTCCACTCAGTTGTGCTTCTTGCCACATCATGTTCAGTGTATTTGTCAGTCGGTTTTTGCCAAGCTGTAGGCAGATCTAAAACACAGCATATGAGAGATTATTCAGTGTCTGTTGGACTTAGATTATTGAAGTATCAGTCATGTTCTCAGTGTTCTAAGTGGATTTTTTTTCTTTGCGGGAACTCTACTCTCTGGGTCAACAGCAGCAAATATGGTCGACATTTTTTTGCAATATCTATGTCAAATTATGCAAATCCATGCTGTTGAGCATAACATATATGCAGAAACACAGATATGTAATAGTATGATTGATAATATGATTGAAATCTGGTTCAAAAAAAGTATTTACACACTGTTTTAAGCACAAAATGTAGTGGCAACTGTGTTCCAAGAGTTCCCCCTAAATATTTCTTTGTGGGAACTCCGTTCCCACCAGTTCCCACTCAGTTCAAACACTGCAGGTTCTGTTCGCACAACAAGTAGATTGACATGTTTTCTGGCAAGGCAAAACAATAAGGAGAGATTAACACGATCAGTCAATAGTTGATTATTTAATCAAAAAAGCTTAAGCCTACCAATCATCAATTTCGCTCCATTAACAGAGAGATGCATAGGGATCACAGGTTTTCTTGTTGATACTTCCTTCAAGGGTAAGGATAGCGATTGCCCAAGCACTTTCTCGAAGCCCTAAAAAGAATCCAGAGTGCAAATAAAAAGTGTGTCGCTGTGCAGCCCAGTTATTATGTATTATATGTACATAGCTGCTAATCAGGAGGTTGTAGGCTCACTCCAATTGTGAGGGTCATTTGCTCCATCCTGCCAAACTTAAAAACATAGAGCAATAAACCTGACCCTCCCATACAGAGCATGGTAGATAAGTGTAGCAGAATACCTTGATAGTGGTGGGGTCTTTGTCATATGCAACAACTTGGACACTCGAGATCTTTATATTTTTGAACTGGTTAACAGCTTTGATGAAACAGTTGGCTACGGTTTCAGCAGGATATCTGAGTAGTCCAGTTCCCAGAGCACAGAATGATATGGTTTGGTATCCAAGTTCTTCTGACTTTGACAAGCAAGATGTAATAATATCGATCAATTTCTGAAAAAAGGAAACAGTGTAGATATGTAACCGCATATTCTGATTTCGTATCTATACGGGCAATGCAATAAAAAGATTGCGAAGTGGTGAAATATTGATCAAACCACACCAGAATCAAATGTATAACTGAAGATGTACTTTACAACAAAGCAGACCTATAGTGTTGTACAACGATCCTTAATATCTGTACCTGTGGACTGTGGTGCCCCAGGCTAAATTTTTGTCAAGTGAAGAGATCAATTTTCAAGATTTAGCCAGCAGCTCAACTTAATGCTACACAGACCTTTTCACTTGTATCTCTACTCCAGAGAGGACATGAGACATGCAGCACTTTCTCACAGTTAAGTCCGTACCCATCAGTATCTATCACATCACCGATATTAAGAGGAGCTTTTCTTGTACATTCTGCTTGAAGAGCATATCCAGCTTTATTTGATAAGGCTGTCGATACTTTGCCGTCTTTGAGAGATATTTGTGACGCAGTCGAGTTTACAATTACATCGGCCTGAAAAATGGGAGAAAAACATTGAAATTGTTCCAACCTCAGTCGTAAAATGCATACAAAGCATATGAATATAATATTTACAATCTTTAGGTGCAATAAACATATTCAGTACAGTAGTATCTTAAAATCGAATTGTAGACTTAATTCATTCAGTGTGCAGACGTAGCAATTTGCAAAGTTTTTTAAACATTTTGCAATAAGAATAATGTAAATTTTGGCCACTGGTGTTAAACAATCAAAAAATGATATGTAAACATCTATCAAGAAAAAACAACAGTATGCAGAGATATGTTTTTACTGTGTTTCAGATTGGATCAGCCGGGAAGGATCCGAGCCGCATAAATCAGCCTCAGTTGCTGCTAGATAAAAATGATAATGTAAGGAAAGACACTTATAATGAACTAAATTTTCATGTCAGACATGGAGAAGGGAGAAATTTCGTAAATGATTACCTTCACTTCAGCCAGATCGCCTTTGACAAACTTCAGTATGTTAGGGATTAGTACTGGTACTGGCTGAGCAGGTGCCGACTTGGTAAGTGCGGAGACTATATCCACACAGTAAAAATCCTGTCAAGATAACAATAAACTTGTTACAATTGTGTATTTGATACCAGACAATGTGCAAGGCCAAACCTGCATTTGCCCAGAGTACTTTTGTCTCTGCGTCATAGAAAAGGAATCAACTCAAACTGCCATAATTATACCCCTCTAAATTGTAATCTGATAGTCTGTAGGATGCTGCTTAATCAATTGAGGACATAGACTTATATAAGTCCATGGTTGAGGAAACACTCAATGGTTGACTGGTCTGAACAAGCATCACAAAATTTGCTTACCTTTAACTGAGAGCTGCTGAGAGCTGACTTGTAGAGGTATAGTTTAACCTGTGTCACGGATGATCTGGGCATTGCTTGTGAAAACTCAGTAAGAGCTCTTAGCGTAGCCACAGCAACGTCTTTAGAGGGGAACCCTTTTGCTCCCAGACCGATCGATGGGAGTGCTACAGACACTGCCTTCAGTTTTGAGGCTTCCTCAAGACACTTCTTTAAAACGGCAATCAACTTCTACAGGGTACAAAAGAGAGGCATATAACTTTGAATGATAATAAATAAGAATGCTTCTGTTGACAGGTATAACTGCTGCAACAACAGCCTCTACTTTACTTGGTAAAAACTACCAAGCTGGTTGAAGTGGTAAAAGATTTTAAGATTTTCTTCTTTCTTAAAAATGGCAAAATAAAATAAAAGCTAGGCTATGCAACTGCATAAATTTTATCATACAAATTTGTATATCAAACTGTTGTCTCTAAAGAAAGCACAGCACCTGAAACACATAGAGGGCTTCGGTTACCTTACAGTCTTTGTCTTCGCTATAATCAGCTGCGTTACAGTGCAATATGTAGTCACATGGCATGTCAAATCCAGGAGTTGTCAGTAGTTCACCCTTTGCTACAGTTTTCCCAGTACATGCTTTGGCTAATTCAGGTCCTGCCTTGTCTGCGATTGCCTTAGCCAGTGGCATAGTCAGATCCACACCGACGCCAGTTGAATTGACCACAATGTTCTCCTAACGATGACATGTGTTATTGATAAGATATTATTTGTGTTATCAGAATGACCCATGCAATCATATTAGAAAGTGTAACAGTACATTGATAGTTGGAGTCTTTTCATTTTTGGCCAAGAGAATTTAAGCAAAGATAGTACAAGGTATTTTATTTTAAATCTCATAGCGGTGTGGATTATTATTCACCACAAGAGACTTGTTTTCCTTAAAGTTCGCTGTTTTTTTTCTCAACATTGACTTACCTGAGCATCAGCTAGGCTGGCAAATATGACATCAAACTGTATGCGATTATGTATCAGCACATGGTGTTTCGTGATGTTGCTGTATGTTTCCTTCGTCTTGGGAAGCTTACTCAAGTAGGACTTAAAAGCCTACAACATACACACTGTATATGCACAGAATGAGTACAAATTAGGTTGATTTCTGCTGAGGAAGTGAAGGCAGACGATAACACCTTGGAGTTTTACATAGTATATCATTATTGTTGTTTAGCCTCGTTTTTGACAGAGATTTCCATGTTGTCTTATGGTAGCTTGACTGTTTAGGATTTCTAATGAAAAATCGATCTCATTTAATGAGGAAATGCTTACTTGTTTGGATGCACTGTCATAAAGGACAATGTTGATAGTGTTCAGGGAACACCTTGGAAACAGATTGCAGTAGTCAACAATACTCTCCACCATCCACTGAGCAGATTTTTCCTCAGGATACTTGAGCTGTATACCCGTACCTAGAGCCGGAAAACTCAAGGTGGTATGTTTACTTTTAGCTGCCTTCTTCAGAACAGTTTTCATCATTTCCTTTAAGATCTAAATAAACAATAAATAATCCAAGCACCATCCAAGCACATACTTCATCTCGTTAGCAAATCAAACAGACATACACAATCACTTCGTAGCAACTGTGCAATAATTAAACCCTCATTTAGATCAAACCAGGCAAATCAGCCTTTTCAAATATTTTTCATACATTTGTAACTAAATCAACCAAGCCTCATGAATCATTATCATTTAATCATACCTAATGGTTGTTAATTTGTATTTTTGTTTGCCACTCTCTGTTTCTTCTTTTCTTTTTTCATCTTATTCATGCAATTTATGATACCATGCTTTTATTATCCTACACACTATATAGTATGTAACACCCTACCACTTATATCTTTTTATTCAAGTCATTTTTTGTATCTATGTTAATGTGTGTGAGGTCGACAAGTTATTTTTAATTTGCTTTAATTATAAACTTTTAGAAAACCTCAATAGATAAATAAATATATAAATAAATAATTATATCCGGATTCATATATAAAAATCAGAGTCGTCCCTTTATGGCAAGAGAGTGGACAACTTCTAACAGACATCTAAATCTGATGATAATTTATATTTATTTATTTATAGAGGTTGGCTTGAAAGAATACAAATAACAGGTAGTAATCAGATTAGTGGTTTGGTGACCTACTCATATACCCTCTTAGAAGACAGTTTGAGGTTGGCATTGAATTTAATTATCGGCCTTGACTGGAAAAGATCAAGATCAATCATAATGCTGCTCAGGTGAAATCATACAAGACTAAACTAGGAGATACAATAGATGTTATAAAACTTAGGCAATTCTTTTGCATAAGAGCTTCCATTTGTATGAATAAATTTATTGGAAATATGGCTCTGTTTTCAGCAAACTTGTATATCAAGTCCATAAACATAGAAACTCAATCAGTACAAACGGACCAGTTTATCACTCGAAATGGAAGATAAATCCCTATCACCTTTTCATTGTTATCCTGCTGTGAGTAAGAAGCTAGATGACAGTGTATGATCTTCTTACATGGAAGCTTAAATGCATCTGTCTCAACCACTTCACCCACACCTATAGATCCATGCTCAGTACATGCGTTCTGTAGTTCTGGACCTGCCTTATCAGACAAGCGACGAGAGAGGTAGCCATCGGCCAGATCAAATTCAGATCCGATGACAGAGTTAACTATTGTATCGTCCTGCAAAGGATCCGAACACAAGTTGTTTTACTTTATTGCGTACCCGCTACCCTGATCATTTAACTATGTTCAGTTACTAGATACTTGCTGGCGGCTCGAAGGGGACAATTTTCAATGCAGGCATTTATATCATACTTATATGTTATCATGTACACGAAACTATCAACAGCAAGACATAATACAGTACAGAAAGCCAAGAACCATAAATGAGCCCGGAGAAACTGGTGCTACTGTTCCAATGGATCTAAAATTCGGCAAAACAGGTATAGATATCAGGAAAGTAGTTCGGTGACAGCCTATGCAAAATGTGGCTAGAAATACAACTTCATTTACGATTTCGGGTGGATAGGGTTTGAAGGTTCTTTCTGGTAGAGTTTTTCATGCTGGCCAATTTTGAAACTCAGTGTAAGGTACAATATTACCATAGCGATCAGCATACAAAACTCTACCAGAAACAACTGTCAAACCCTATCCACCCAAAATCGTAAATGGAAGTGATAAGATAGGAGGGGGCTGCCACCAGACTAAAGCTTTCTCTAAATACAAGACTTACTGTAACTTGGGATAAATCTCCATTGGTGATGTTCAGGCGAATCTTCCCTCCTATTAACATACCAGTACCGGTCAACTGGGTGACGCCCAGCAGTTGTCCAGCTGAATAACAAAGAGAAAAGTCTGCTAGAGAAGTGACTAAAACAGGCTCACCTATCCATTAATGGAGTTGTACATTGCTAAAAAACCATATTGCATAGTTAGTTTTTGATAGCAGAGAACAGGAAAAACACCAAAGAAAAGCATGGAAACTCACCCATTATACTGGATTCTTTGTCTCTATCAACACTAAAAAATGAACGGTTCAGATTTGAAAATGAAAGTACTTTTTTTCTGCAACCTCCTTTTCACGACAGTCTAGCAATTTTTGTTTATCAGGTCGAGAAAATTCAATATCTTATAACTATTCTAAATCGAAAGCTTAGATTAAAAGAAGACTCTGATATATATATATATATATTTATATTCTTATAATATAGATTATTTTGCTGGTTTTGTTATAACTCTACACCATTTTATCTACTGTATGTTTTTATACCATCTCTGCGCTCTCTACCGCTATCTACAAGCCACATGAAGCAGCTCGATCTACAGGGTAACAGATCAGATGTGAGTGTGACAGGTAACCTAGGTATAGATGCAAATTTGGTAACATAGTATGTTGTGTGCATAAGGACAAATAGTTTGTTTTTGACAACTCAATAAGCTAGAACTTTTGGAAATTTTCGACGAACATGCCATTGCCAACAAACATAATCTCTAACCTTTACAAATCTATACGATGCTCACAAGAGGACAAATTACTTAGAAATGAGGCTGTAAAAATACAATTAATGAATGAGTCTAAAGTTTGGCAGCATTTGAATTACTCTGATCAGGTGTATTTACAATGTAAGACAAGCTGGCACACATTTAGCCGTTTCTACCCAATCACCGAACATCCAAATTCCTCTTTCACAGATATATTGATAGGATGAATAAGATACGATTGTTTGCATCTATAAATGATATGGCAGCAATGGTTTGAATCAACAACATAATCCCGTACCGACATTATGATCTTGGGAAATTCCCTGATGCCAACAATCATCGATGATATAATAAACTGAACTTGAACAAACACTATATGAATTCCATGGCCGCAATTTTGTAACCTTAGGCATTCATTCATCGCTATAACTAAAATTGGTAGGCTGTTGAAGCTATAAATTTTACTTCCTTATGTAACTAGGGGAGAAATGCGGAATAACCAAAAGACTATTGCATTGTTTCATGTATAGTCACAGCTGATTAACTCATACTGCTTATAGAGCCCCTGTTACCATCCAGGGTCATTCCGATGAGTAATACGATTCCTTTTAGATATAAGCAAGTATGTGCGACCTGTTTTTAGCGAAGAATAACAACTGCATGTACATGTATAACAGGAAATAATAATATTCAACAACATCGTAATATGACATCATCCCTCTTGTCTTGTCAGCTGAGCAGCAGTCAGTATTTGGCGTGGGGGGGGGGGGGTCAATGATTACAGGAACCAACCAACTTCTGATCAACAGGGCCTGGCACACAATTCAGGTAATTTCGTAATGGGATATCAATTACTCAATGCAGTGAGACTTTAGCACCTCACATGGACTGAAATGATTTCCTTCTGCATCTTTGATACGGGCCTATGCTGCTTTAGGGTTGAGGTTAATCTAATCAAAGCTTTGCAAGTATACAGCTCACACATACAGTGCATGTGAAGAAAACGAGTTGTCTGTGGTGAGTAGGTTTTAAGTATTCACACTCATAGAGGTTGATACTAAAAACAGGAGTTGTCTGCAGTGGATGAGTAAAAAACTGCCTCCATAGATCAGATTGGCTCAGGATTCAGTTGTGGCATTGACTATTGAACTAAATGACTGTGGATGAAGCTCAATCTTTTACCTGATCATGAGGTGCTCAATCCGTCGAATGAAGATAACTGAATTTATAAGAGCTTCATCGACATTCAAGGCATTCTGAGTTGGCGAAGAGCTAAGCCTGTCTGCACCTATCCTCAAGAGGAAAAAGCTATCTCATCTCATATCTTACTATAATTCTTTGTAAATCTATGTTCCTGTCTGACCCTGTCTGACCTGACTTAGCACCATGAACAAGTCTAAGAGTCTACTGACTACTAACATATATTATCCTACTTACCTCTGTGATCAGTCAATACTGCCCTTTTCTTTCTAAACTCACAGATCTTCCTACGGCCTTGTAAACTATAACAAGTCCGCGCTGTTGGGTTGGCAGTTTCATTTTACTTTTAAATATGTCAGCGCTCTGTGAGAACAAATAGAAATATAGCATTGTAAGCTTAGGGTTTTTTCCTTTTCCCAAAGTTTGTGGAAAGTACGAATAAATCGATACATAAATAATCAGACACATATATGCTAATTTGCTTGTGGGCTGCGTTGATAAAACTCTTAAAATATGAAGTGATCAAGCTGAGGAAATGGGACTAAATGTTGTTTTGAAAGGGAATTTATTAGGCGTGAAAGAATGTAATAAATAGTTGGCTTCGTCAGTGCACTGAAGCTATTTTGCTCATAATAATGAATATGTCAAACCATATCAATGCAGTTGTTTGCTCCAATCAATTATTTTATTATTTATACCTGTATGATTATGATAGAAACCTAACTGGAAATCGACCTTACAGCCGATGGCAATTTAGGAATAATGTAACATAGCCTGGCTTAAAGGGCAACCAAGGTTTCAAACAAGTTCTCAGATTAGATAGATAGCACTTTCCTGTTCCTGTTATTATTTAGCCTGTGATCTATCAATATTACAGCAAGGTCTTTGAACCTCCCCTAAACTGAAGTGTTACCCAACCCAGCTTAGAATCAGCAACCACTTTGAGTTTTGCGCCGCGTCATGCACAAAGCTGATGCTGCCTAGCACATCATTTACGACCAACTAATGCATTGCTGCGAAACCTTGGTTGCCCTTTAACAAGCTTTGTTCGGTGTCCCCCCCCCCACCGACAAAGCGTGTTAAGACAGGCTAGATATAAAACAGCCTGACTCTGCTACATAGTCTCAATAGTACGTGGATTGTTGTTTTGATATTCGAAGACTTATCGCATGAAAAGCTGGAGGCTGTAGGCGATCGCCATCCCGAACGCTTTTGAGGGCTGGCTGTGCTCTAGATGTCTCCAGCTTTTCATGCGATAAGTCTTCAAATATCAAAACAACAATCCACATACTAATGAGACGATGTAGCAGAGTCAGGCTGTGTTATATCATTCTTACATTGCCACCCACCCCCTCTAACGACCACCTACGGCCGCGATCGCCATCCCGGAGGCTTTAAAGAGCTGGCTGTGATATATAGAGTTAAAAAATATATTGAATATGTTCAAGCATTGACCAAATATGGTAAACAACATCAAGCTGCTTCGCACTTATTTTGTTTTGTATTTATAGTATATATATTACATTATTTATTCTGGTAGTGTTAATGAGTCCAGGGACTTTTGTCCAGAAAACAAAGATATAAAGGATTACTTATAAAATAAAATGCTATTTGAGTAAGTTATACAAGTGTGTGTGTGAACTACAAAGGAATGAAAATACAGAAGATACAGGTATATGAGATTATCGCAAATTAAAAGATTACTATCTAATGGAAAAAAAAGAAGAATAAATATGCAAGTATAAAGTATTGATAAATATTCTACTAGAGCCCCAGGCCCGATTACTCTGTCCTCCCAGCTTGCAAACCCTGATCTGACCATGGTGAAACCGGTATCCTGAACCTGGAATGGGTTACGGACAATCGGACAAATGGACAAACGGAGTGCCATATTACCAAAGCCTTCAATCTATGAAGTGGAGATCACGTCGGCAAGTACCAAGTAAGTACTCCTGCATTATAGAGTAATCACTCAGTCAGTCATTATCATGTTATTGGAAGCGGGTAGGTGTCCCAAACTCCCTGTTGGAAGCAGTCTTGAATGGAATAATTCCTCTGATTGGGAGTTGCATCACTGTTGACAAAAATGGTCAATTTAGGAGTTTTCTTTTCATCAATTATAGTCCGAAACACAATAGATTGCAGCCAAAATACCATCTGATCAAAAATGTCTGCTAATATGCCTATGGTAGCAACAATTGGTCAAAAACAGGTGAAAATTGGAATGAGAGGACTTTTGAAAAATTCCATTAACTGGCCACGTCCTCACTACTTATCAGATGAACTTCATCGCCATTGATATACTCAGATCTCGGGTCAGACTTGTTGAAGATCCAGCATTGCATTTACAGGTTGACACAAAGTTAACTAGTGACTTCACTCAAGGATTCACTCTGACTCTGAGACCTTGCTACACTATACTGCTCTACTACTGATAATTATCATAAATAAACTTATTTTTCCTGCCAGCAGTAGTACAGCTACTAATAAGACACACATAGTCATATAACAGTTTATTTATCGCATCAGATTTTGGAGTTGATATATATATGTGTGTGTGTCAGCTGGCCTGCCTCTGGCTCATCTTACATCTGCCTGTATATACCGATGATTTGGAGTTAGTCCTTGTCACTTCGCTTCCCTCAGTCTTTCTTCACTTGCTGACTGACAGTGACTGACTAGGCCTACCTCATACTATGAGTAGTTATAATAAAACACGTAAGTAGGTTTGTGTTGTTGAGTGTGTTTGACAGATCGAGAAGGAAAATAGAACTAGGTTGTTCTCTCATGGTTCGGTGATGAGGAACCAAGTTTGTACCAAGGAGTCCCTCTAACTCCTTGCTTGTACTAGGCCTAGAATAAACCGCAGCCTTAACTACAATCTTTCATTCATAAGCTCAAGAGTTTCAAAAATTTTCTTCTCTGCCTTGGCAATGAGACCGATCATAGCTTTGTTGATGCCTTATCACGACCTTTAGGATAGAGGATTTGTGCATTAGTGCAAATTCTTGCATATCCCATACTTGTTCTTTAACATCAGTTAGTTGGTTTACACAGTTCGATCAGCTACATTCAGTCCCACCTATTAACACCTTGTTTTATTGAACCTAGTTACAGACTGATACTTCACTCATAGAGATATAGAGAGGGTAATATTTCTGAGTATTAGTGGCAGAGTATAACCAATCCAATGAGAATGAGCGTAGGCAGAAAAGAATGGCCTTATGTGCTCAACCTGGCAAACAGTATCATGGGTGTGAGCCTGCTGGCCATGCCGTTCTGCTTCATGAGGGTATGTATAGAACCAGTTAACTAAATTTGACTATCCTAGGGTTGAATATCTCACAAAACAAGTTGTCGCGCTAATAGGTGTGACAAACTGTTAAGGATCAAGATATTTCTTTATTAATATTATTTATCCTCCTCCGCATGACATGACATACTTGCAAAGATGAAACGAATCATACGTATATATATTCCATCGAACGATCAAATCGACTGAATCATGCTTTAGGCTGGAGGGCTGCCCAACCAGCGGCCCCACGACCCAATTTTATGCGACCCCGACCCGTTTGAGAAAATCGCGTAGTCGCGAAAGCAATTTTCACCCCTATGTCATAGGTACTTCACTCATATTTCCCTGATAGAGTTTATTTTCTTGCAAATTTCTTCATCCAGTCATGCAAAAACATATTCCTCTTTTGTACAATAATAAGGAACGCTCTACATCTAGTCACAGTATTTTGGAATTCCCCAACCATTGCATTTGAGTGAGCTCCAACAAAACAATTCCCCCCTGCAGAGATGAAAAACTGCACATCCATATATGAATGTTTGATTTATGGTGAGGTTGCGGCCCCCAGGGACATTGCAATGTGTGGATGCGGCCCCCTCAATGAAAAGGTCGGGCAACCTTGCTTAGGGCGTACTATACTGCATACAAAGCTACAGTTGTCATGTTTGGTTGTTTCTGTTAAGTCACTCCGTATCATGTGATTCAGAGTGAATGACTGGACAATGATATTAGAAATGTGTTATCACAAATTTTTCAGTTCCTTGTTAACCTGATCAAAAATTTTAGTTTTGCTTTTGGGCAAAACCAGTCCAGGGTATGTAAGGTACTTGTGCATAAATATTCATCTTTGACGTTTCAGACAACCGAAAATTTCACCCTTGGATGTCTAGTTTTACCATACCGTGACAGTGAACAAGATGCTGGTATATCAAAAAAGACGTTGCACACAGCCAAACTGTTCAGAAGAATTGGTGTCAAACTGTTGGGCAGTCCACACTAGAACTGGTCATGACATCCCATTGTGCTCCTAGTATTATGTTACAGCAAATATACTTTTGGTTTCAGTGTGGAATTCTGCTGGGTACATTGTTGCTGCTATGCAGTACTTACTTGACTACAGTTACGTGCCACTTACTTATGAAAGCTTCAGTGGTGTCAAAACGCAGATCATATGAATTCCTTGGTAGGTGCATGAGGTGATTACCTCATGATACTGATAGCAGTCCCAATAATTTTGCAGCACCCAAATTGCATCAATATAACACACATTGGAAATGGCAAATTTGATACTAAGTGTAATCTCGGTATGCTTTACTCCAAAATGGTCATTCCTGTGATGACCACTGATATCTCATATTTGTTATATGATTTGATTAAAACTCAACCTGTGTTTGAACTTTAGCCTGTGTTTAAATTATTATACATGGGTGTTTGGAATCCTAACCAGTTATGTCTATTTTACAGCTCATCACTTATTTGGAGCATCCGGTAAATTTGCTGTAGAAGTCGGGTAAGATTATTAATGTATTATGTATAAGCATAGCGACACCCTGTAGGCCTATGCTTTCTTTTTACTCCTAACCTGTACGACTAACAGAACCTGATAATTCCACAAAATAAGATAAGTTTTATTTTAAAACCCTCTACAGAACAATTTCTAGAAATCGTTGTGATGGACTAGTTTATAGAAAAAAATGCTTGGCAATAATGAGCATGATTTGATTTTGTGACTATCTTGGACTTGAAAATGAAGGAACATTCTGTCTGTTTATTTTTCAGTGTGTCCGGCCTACAGCTGGGGACTTGTATAGCATTCCATGTGATCATAGGAGATCTGGGTCCTGCACTTATATCCAAATGGTTATCCTGGGAGGTATGTACTTTAAACTATAAGTATATACTACAGGTGCATATAGATATTAGCATAGCTAACATTGTTTTGGTTTCTATATCATCAAACTAAGGATATCAGAGTTAAGTGGTGATGAGGCCTACAATGTCGCAGCTAGTCAAGGCGTAAGGCCAAATTGCCATACAAGATGTGGCTATAGAAATCAATTAAAGTACGATGAAGAAAGTTAAAAAATCATATTGTTTTGATGTCACTACCATGGTTATTTATGTATTATTGTTATAGAACTCAGCTGGACTCAGAGCCAGTATAATGGTGATCTCAGCTATAACAGTATCTCTACCTCTCAGTATGATGAGACACATAGAGAGTATCACTAAACTATCAGCTCTCTCTATAGGATTCTATATTATAGTCGTCTGCTGTGTAAGTATGGGAATAAGATAAATAATTAAAATATTCGCCCTGATTCTTGCCCCATTATGATGCATGCATACCTCTCGATAGTAAAACAGACTGTCAAATTTAAACACCTGTTGCTATAATTACTCGGCAGCTGGCTTGGCTTCAACTCATGTATGATATAGGTCTTGCATACAGCTTGCATGCATCTTTGACCCACTCTTGTACTACCCTGGCTGGATAAGCTGTAATGTATACGCGTGTCTCTTGTGGCGGATGTTGTCATGGACACTGGTATTAGTAGGCCGTTTGCACTTGTAATACAACCACCCACTCAAGTGAAATCCCCGGAAAAATAGCCTATAATCATTGTATGAAGTACTTTACATATGATCTATTTGAGGGGATCTGGCTTTTATCCCAACTTTCTTCGTTCTTTAGGTGTTTGGTGCATCATGGCAAAACTTGGTGAGAAGCAACTGGACACAAAACATAGATTTCTGGAATACTAGGAACATATTTCAATGTTTGCCTATTTTTGCTATGGCATTTGGTTGTCAAACGTAAGTACAGCAGAAGATACCAGAGTTAATGTATCTCAATATTGTTTGATAGATTGGAGAGACTCAAAATTGATACTTATGCAATTAATTTCAGTGTGACCTGCATAATATAATGCACATTTATATTGCCAGTCAACCAGTAGCATCGTATTCACTAATGACTCATTCTGAAATACAGCTGCAAATGAAGTGATAGTGGCAGCATCTACCTTCAAACCATGTTGTCTTTCTGACAGCATGAGACTTCGATAAATGATGCTAAATAGGATGTGATGTACATCTGCTGAATATTAAATGATCTGATGCTTCTGTTTATTATAGGCAGATGTTTTTGCTATACGATGCATTACCGGACCCCTCACTTTCAGTACTCAATGCTGTCACTAAGAATGGTGTCAATCTGTGTATGGTTGTTTATCTCATAGTAAGTCATTCTATTGAATCATACTTGATTATTTGGAGTCTGTCCCAAACATGTTGATCAATGCTAATATGCTGGTATCAGGAAATGCTTCCAAACTACCCGATGTATTAGAAATGTTTAACTTTGTAATGTTGGAGTTGCCCTTCCTTTATTTTTGCAATAGAGGACAACTTCACATAATTGGTGCCAAAATTTTAGCTTTTAACCTTCATGTATACAAGTCATTCTCTGATGGTTGAGAACAATAGTGTAACTCATTTGAGGTTACTTACTATATAACATATACATGTGATAAGTCATAATGTTTCAAAAAGAATCAGTACCTCATATTACACCACATTATTTACCATTTTCATACCCCTATTTCAATTTATCTTTTCAGACAGGGTTCTTCGGTTACATAGCTTTCTTTGATAAAGACCTTGGTGGTGATGTACTGCTCAGTTTTAATCCTTCATTTGGTGCTGATCTTCTCAAGTTTGGATTCGTCATCTCAGTGGCGTTGAGTTTTCCACTTATGGTTTTCCCATGTCGACAAAGTCTGAACACCCTCCTTTTCTCATCTGTAAGTTCAACTCAGCATCTCAAAAATCACAATGTTTATAAGTGTTCGAGCTCAACTGTTCAGATTCATCTGATTTAAACAAAGCCATTATGTTTTGGTTGTTGGTGGTGTTCCTAACATTTTTGACATGTATATTGGAGCACATACACATTATTGCCTGATGTAACTTTAGACACAGTATAATAATTGAGTGTAATCTTGAGCAGGGTAATGATAATATGCTTTGATTCTGAACACTAAATGATGCATCGAGAATTAACATATTTTATATGATGTCTTTTGTAGAGTCAAGCACTGCATGGAAGTGCTGATTTCACAGGAAATGCTCCCATGTCTGGTACAAAGTTCAACGGTATCACTGCTGCTATCATACTGGGAACTCTCTGTATAGCCATCAACTTCCCCAATGGTAAGTTCACCTTTACAGTCTTGTAAAGTACAGGCATCATATGTTAGTATCCGAGATTCAGGCACCGGATGGCTAGATATAGGACTAGGGGATATGTATTTACTGCCAAGCATCTCAGCCAGCTAGTAGATGTTTCATGTTATTGTCTTCTTGTCAAGAAGAGAGAGCACAATCCTAGGCAGTGTGTGGCTACCTGTTCCTGGTGTGTTGCACACATGGCAACCTGTCGGACCTAGAATAGGGAGGCGTATGTCTGAAATCAGTGCAAAAAAAGGACAATATCACTTAACTGTAGACAGCGAGAATTTGGGAATCAGATCTACAAATAGAGAGAGTTGTCGTGTAGGGTGTGTGATAAGATATTACTATTTTACAGTTGAGTTTATCCTCGGTATGAACGGATCTACAATGGGCTGCCTCATATCATTCATATTCCCAGCTGTCATGTTCCTAAAGGTGATGGACTCAAATACTAAAGGGAAATTCCAGGCCAAAGTGAGTGTTACTGACATCATTACAGGCAGACTTATCACAGGTCCACTGTATGAAGTGATGTAATATTATTTTCATGCGAATAATAACTTGAAGATATGTATTACAATTGTGCTCACCAAATACCGTTAATATCATCTTCAATGTTGCTGATAGCCTGATACCATAACACGCCTCTCCAAACTGCCATGTATTTTACCTTTGGGAATTTGTGCATTTCTTACAGTAAGTACAGTAATCCACTTGTGCTTATGGATGAGGTTGATGTTCATTAGTCACTTACTGGTTATTTCTCCTGTAGCTTGTATTGCTGGTTGGTGTATGCGTATTATGTATGAGCACATACTCAACACTTCAGAATGCTGAACAAGCTACTGACGTACGTGAAGATCTCAAAGCTAATCTTGACTCTCCTGGTCTTCTTCCATTGAATGAAATAAGTATGTACATATAAATGATTGTGGTCTATATTATATATTATACATATTATGTGTACATATCAAATTAATTTGGTGGTTGTCTCGCCTTTTATCACGGGAAGACAACCATCATAGATCAATGGTCTGATAATCCATGGTATTCAAGTCTAAATGATTGTTATTGTGTAAAAATAAGCGACCCTCATATATCACCATACTACATTGTAGAAGTGATTTTCAAATCTAGACATCATCAATGCCATTATCTAAATAGACCAAACTGCTATCTAACCCTATCGATCCTAATCGTTATATTATTGTTCAACATAATTGGCAGTTATTCACTTTTGTTTTGTCAGAGGTTAAGCCAGACGGTCACAAGAGTATATCAGATGCTCTGTTTGATATGGATAAGGACAAAAAGAAACATGAAGATGAAAAATTGGAGAAAGAACCTGAGCCAGAACAACAGCAGGCCCCAGGTATTAACTTGTCAATATTACAATCAGTGGTGCAAATATATTTCCTAAGATTTTGAGGGTTAAACTTCTGCTGACACTCAGGCATATTTGTACATATTGAATTCTCTATAGCTCAAAACTAATAATATGAGACTACAATATCAGCATTGTCACCTACTGGGAAAATAATTTGCTCAAACTAATCAAAATCAGGGTATGAAATTAATCATCTAGCATACATAGGCATGTAGTTACCTCTTACTAGTGGACAATAATGACGTCATCAGCTAGTGCGTTAATTTCAGATAATAAAAGAGCACAAATTAGCCTGGGTGGCAACAGTAGTTGAAGTGACGGTACTGATTACCTATCACTGACACTCATATTCATATTTAAGATATTATTCGAACATCATATTGCAGTTGAAAAAGAACAAGCTGAGAAAGTCCCAACGAAAAAGCCGTCAGCTAAAGACGGCAGTGATGAAATAAGGAAAGAGCCTGTGAACCCAGAGCCACCTAACACTGGAGATGAGAAAAAGGTGGAGAAGAAGAAACCAGAACCTCCTAACCCCGAACCACCAAATACTGAGGCTGTGGAGGTAAGGTTGTTATCAATGCACATAATGTTATGTCTGTTGCTGTCCAACATGCAGTTTTATCATAATAATCCATGAATAACAAATAATTAAAATATATAATAATAAATAACGATTTCGTTGCCTCATAGTTGAGCGAATAACTTTAATGAGAATATCAGATGGTATAGATCTCAAGTTTATATCTGTGTTATCTCTGTCAAGCATGTCAACAACAAAGTGAAAATTTTGGTTAGGCTAGTCTGAGCCCCCCAGACTTTTGCCCCCGCCCAACGGCCCCCCGGTTAGGTTAGGCCAACATGTCCGTTCTCTTAATAGCGCGAGAATAGTATTTGGTTCACATGGCTAAGGAAATGTATGGTATATTGCTTGTATACAGGGGAGATAATCAATTCCTGAACTGCAGAGATTATTATTGTTTTGTTATTTTTGCTGTGCAAATTTTAATGTTTGGAAAAGTTGCCAGTTTGTTTCCTAGATAAAATTTATCAAGGAAACAAACTGGTACCTTTTCCAAACATCACATCAATCAAATTTAATCACTTCCCTGCCTCTCTTATTTGATTGATTGTGTGCCAGAATGCGCAGACCAAGGATACATTCCACAAAATAAAACTTTTACTTGAATGATCCGGATTGAAGCGAAAAACTCATTCTATCAAACATAATACCAAAGAGTTAGAGCTATTTTGGACGCAATTCATAGTTGGAATAGTGAGGAGACAAGTATAGTATATATAAGTGTGACCTACTCATGAATCAGTAAGATTCCAATGATATATTATAAATATGAATATTATACTAACATTTTTTTAAAGTTTTTTGAGAAAGTGACGAAATTTTAATCATTTCATTACCTTGTAGGTCACAGAAGGAGTAGATGTAAAAAGTAAAAAGTCCAAGATTGAAGAGGCAGATGATAAAAAGGATGCAGAAGATTCAAAGGATGCAGGAAGTCCAAAGAAACATCGCAGGAAAAATCGTAAAGAGAAAGCTGAAGGTAATTACTACACTATTACAAGGACTGTAGTTGGTTATAGGTATAATTATTGATACCTATAGTTAGGCAGATATTGTGTTGTCGCTTGCACTCACATATGTATTGACGACATGGTATTTGAAGCGGCTATATCGAAAAGTCTTTGTGTACTAGTAGTTACATTATTCAAGATTGTCAGTATTCTGTTTCGAAATTGCATTGGCCATGAATGTATGTCACTTGTTAATAGATCATGAGGCCGCAAACTCCATCACTGGAAGAACTTATTGCTATGAAAAACATTGCAAGCAAAACGTTTTCAGTGTTGTGATTTATTTAAAATCTTGTTTTCAAACTTGTTATCTCTCAGAAAAGGATGACAAAGTTGAGGGAGAAGTTGATCGAGTGAAGAAAGAAACTACCGAGGAAGACCAAAAACCTTCAGATGACAAGAAGGAGAAAGATGAGGAGAAAAAGAAAGCTGAAGAGAAAGATGTAAGGGTTACAATATACAATAGAAATAGGAAGACTAGGGTAACGCTTTGATTGATTGTCTCGAATGTACTGAGTTACTGGTTGAAATGTGCGATCACTCTCACAATAGCTTTGTGTGATCATTCAATTCCAATCGATGTTGAATCCTCAGACTGAGTCTGTAATGACTGTGTACCAGGTTACTCTGAGTGTCCTGGCGGGTCAGATCTTACCAGTGACCTACAGCTTGTTAGCGTTGTGCGATTCCCACCTCTCATATCCCCGTCCCAGTCTCACAGAGCATGCCAAGACAGTTCACTTTTGAACATGTTTTTCCTTCTATTATTTTTCACCATGTGTCTGTCAGTTGCATTGCACCATGTGTCTTTATTGCCAAATGTCACACCTTGTCAACAACTGAGTTGTCTCACCATGAAAACTGAATTTTCAGAAATCATGATCGGTTGAAATTTACACTCCTTTTACAACCTTTACGAAAAGTGGGGGTTATTTCCACTCATCGTATAGCTACTCTGTCCTGATACCAAAACTTTACATGTGTCAATTTCCCAGTGTAGTAAAAAAAAAGATTTTACTACCCAAAGTATTACTGCCTCTACGCATTTCGCAACAATTTTGCAAACTCATGTTCATGAGCCAAACCATGTGTTCATATTCTGCATGTCAGGTAGATGAAGCTAGTAGATGTTGTTTGTAAGGGGTGTATCTTGTTTACAGGAAACACATCACAAAGAGTTCAAACAGCTCATCGACAAGCTAGAAAAACAGGGAGAATTTAATCAGGAGCTCATTGAGCAAAACAAAGCTCTCATCGAAGAGTTCAAGGAGATCAAAAAAGAGAAGGTTCGTTTTCTATCTACGACGGTACAGGCTATAAGCTTGGCTGTATCAACCCTCCCCGCACAGTCAAACATCAACTTGGATACATCTAGAAATTTATATTCCTTGTATTCTGTGCCAATGTGTCAGCACCGTTAATGTATTCTTGCAATTTTATGTTTTGTATGATGCTTTCATATCTAGCACCAGCTGATATGGAATGGCAAGGTGTATGGTGGGATCGCTCTTTGATCCAAAATATTTGAGATGCTGGTTTTGGTCCACCTCACCCGTGTGATTTATGAGCTTGAAATATGTTTAAGATTTATGAACATCATAATTACTAGAGTTAGGTGTAGCTTACGCTAGTCCGCTCGCTGTCTTGTTTTGTGCTCGTAGTTTGGACTATTCAGATCCAGCATGTGCTCTGGTTTTAGGAGGCAATTGAAGATGAGCTTGCTGATACACAACCTTCTCAACAACCAGCTCCACAACAACCAGCCCAGCTACCTGTACAACAACTGCCCATACAACAACAGCCAGTGCAACAGCAGCCAGTTCAACAGCAGCCAGTTCAACAGCAGCCACTGCAACAGCCCATACCACAACAGGCGTTGCCACAACAACCAATTCAACAACAACCAATCCAACAGCCTGTGCAGCCACAAGTTTTTCAACAGCCAATTCAGCAGCAACCCATTCAACAGCCTATTCAGCAACAAGCTGTACAACAGCCAATGCAACCACAAGTCGTTCAGCAAATAAATCAACAAGGGATCCAACAGCCTGTACCGGTACAAGTAGTGCAACAGCAGCCTATGCAGCCAGTTGTGGGCCAACCAGTTCAGCCAGTTAATCTAGGTGGTCAACCACAAATACTACAGCAACAAGGAGGACAGCAAGTGGTGCAACAACAGCAGTTTGTGCAACAACAACCACAACAACCGATGCAGGCTCAACCAGTGCAGCCAATAGTCCAGCAGCCAGTACCACAGGTTGGTCAGCAAGTTGTTTTTCAGCCTGGGCAACAGCAATTTCAACAACCAGTACAGCAACCAACATTTCAACAGCCTGCACAAGGGCTGCAAAATGTTCAGCCAGTTGTTCAACAAGTACAAGCGCAGATGCAACCACTAAATATGGCTGGTCAACAAATACAGCAGCAGGCAGCCTTACCTGTGCAACAACAGGCAGCCTTACCCGTACAACAACAGGCAGCCTTACCTGTACAACAACAGGCAGCATTTCCAGCACAACAACAGGCAGCGTTTCCAGCACAACAGGCTGCGTTTCCAGCACAACAACAGCAAGTGGTTCAAAACATGCCGCAAGCTGTTCCACAGATGGGGCAACAAAATATACAGCAAAATAACCAACAGCCTGTGCATCAGCAGCAGCAAAACATTCAACAGCAGGCACAGAATGTGAATCTCCCACCGAACGCACAAGCAAATCAACAGTCCAATACTGTCCCAGTACAGCACCAGCCTGCACAAGTCCCACAACAAGCTAACAAGTCCCCACATGTAGAGAACAATGATAAGAAGCCTTCCAAACCACCAGGGGAACACATGGATGACCAGTTTATAGAGCAACAAGAGGCTTTGTTATCTAAAGCACAACATGTTCATAAGCAGGCTGAAGAGGGTAAGTTTGCAGTATATTTGTATTTGTGGATGCTGCTCGAATGTCAGAAGTAAGGTGACAGCTGTGTATTTGCTGTCTTATTATTTTCTTACTTTCAGACTTGGTGTCAGTGGTTGTCACTGTTATCACTCATTCATGGTTTTCCCAAATCTAGCATAAAACTTAACATCCACCCATTATTGCAAACTTGCCCAACAAAGCATAGGCTGTTGTTTCTAGACGAAACAGGTTTTCGGTCGAGAGTAGTTCATTTCAGTATGCATATCCTATAGAATGAGCTTCAATCTAAATGAGTTGCAACTTAACTACTTGTTGCTACTCATGGCTGCAAGTCAGTAAAATACAGCCAAAGTTCCCTTTTTATTTTCTGTTTTTAACACTTTTATAGGCAGTCTACTCATTCCAGTAGCGGAATGTTTTCTGAATAGTGCCAAAAATTAAAAAAAAGAAAAAGGAAAAAACTTTTGTTTTTTCCTTGTTCAAATTTGAACCCTTGTTCAAATCTTACCTGTGAAGTGTTGCCAAAAAATCTCATATTCTATGTCTTTTATTTGCCAAGTTTTAGTTTATTACTTGCTATTGAATTTCAAGCCAAACCATCAATCATTTTTATTAGGTGTTTTTAGAGGGTGCCACATGTTCTAGAGTTGTCTTCTCTACTCCAAGTTGGACAAATTCATGCTTGATTTGTTTTGATAAATGAGAAAAATTCTTGTCAAACCAAGTTGAAGTTGATAATATGCAGACTTGCAAACCTAATTTTTCCAAAATGCTTACAAAAATTTGCAAAATGCTTGAAAATGCTTACAAACTCCAGGGTGCCTTAAATGACCAGAAATTGCCCCACAAAATTTTTCGCGCTAGGCGCGAAAAGGGCTTTTATCACAGAACGTAGTCCTTGGTAGCTTAGCAATGCAGCGCTCAATACTTGTCCTTTTCCCTATGCGTAAGGTGCAATCAGCTGATAATCAATGAGAAGTTGCTTGAAACCTAGCCTGTCTTGACATGACAGGCTATTTGAATCCCTGGTTGCCCTTGAAACACTGGGGCAGGAGATCTGAGTTATCCCACCCCAACAAGGAGGTGGGCAACTTTGTTACTCTCATTAAATAAAAGGTTGTAAGTTGACTCAATTAAGACTTGAACAGGTAAAAAGTCCATATAAAATCAACACAATTGTTTTCTGAAGGCAAGACCAGAGTTATAGACCAAGGAGTTACTCATTGTTTAGACTATCAATCAACAATGACAAGATTATGCAAGTAAACTGAAGCAAACACTAAAGATGCGTTTTTTGATTACCTAATTAGATGAACAGGTGTTTGAAAAACCATAAATGCGTACAGCTAGCGTTTTTGCGTTTAAAACTTAATTAGTGTCAAATAAGCGTTCATATACGCTTTACGCTTTACTCGTACAGGTTGGCAAGTATGAATATGCACTCACTGTACTGCCTTTAGATAGACTATAAGTGACTTTGAGTTAGACCAGCCTACTTATTCTGTTGACCTATTAGGATTGATGTGACCAGGATACTACAGGCTCCCCTAACCTAGGCCCTGTTCCAGGAACTTATTGAGCTGATGCTTATCAGTTCATACTCAATCTTGCTTTAATGTAGGCCAAAGGAATGACAAGATTATGAAATTCCGCAACAGTCTAGTAAGATATCAGCTCTCTAGTAGTTTGGCTAGTTTAAGACTGAAAACATGCTGAAGATGAATAAGCTCTTCTATTTTCCAATATTTTTGTGTAATATTTCCAAGGTGTCGCTAGATCTCTTCTGGTATAATGAGTTTTCTTGTCTTGTACCTAGGTCGGTTTGCTGTTTTCATGTTTCCAAACCAAACGCTCTACTTTCACTTCAATAGGTTACAATAGAATAAAGGTGTTATCTCATCGACTACATCAAGTAAAATTCTCCTCTGTCAATCAAAGAATTACGTTGTGGCATTGTGGCTTTCTTTTCGTTTTGGAGCAACTATATCCCACACCAGCTGCCATATAATTTAAGGCTCTCCTGTGCCCTGCTGTTTCATCTTATCTCGATCCGTTCCTAGCAGTCTCTACCTTGACTCAGCTCCGGAATTCAGGAAACATTCTATCAGACATAACCAATGTATCTTGTACAAAAGTTGTATGAGGAAATTATAAATGGCCTATACCAGCTGTAATTAAAATAAAATAGTTTTCACATGTGCACCAACCAATTCAGATTGGTTATCGTTGCGCTGTTGCGACTGTATTCGCTCTTATGTTTTACAGCTCCTAAACAATAAAAGTTAGCCTCCCCCTCCTTTAGTAGAAATCATAGCTTTTATTGGCAAATTGTGAATTGTCATTTAGTCTTCTATTGGGCATTGTCACTACGACGCAGAGAGACCTAATCCAAGTCTGCAAACAGGGCTCTGAGTTTGAGAAGATTGTTACTAAGATAGAAAAAGCTGCCAGATTTTTAGCCAGATCCCACTACTGAACCAACGCTGTTTCGCTACTGATAATTTTTTTTTTGCTTGGCCGACCTGTGTTTTTTACCACCAATGTTTGTCCATGTCAGTGACCACACCTTTTTTGCTTGTAGATACACAAGAGCTCAAAAAATCACTGAATACAATCATCACAAAAGATGATGATGACAAAAAGCTGACTGAGAATGAAGACAAGGGAACTCGTGTAAAGCGTGAAGCCGTCGAACCTACTTTAGATGAAGAACATGCCGAGAAAACTCCCTCTATTGAGCAGCAATTGGGAGAAGACAATATTAATAATGGTGCTAAAGGCGAAGATATAGAAAAGGTTTTACCAGAGCCAGAAAAAGAAGATTCTCCTCCTGACACACGGACTAACAAAGCTAACTTAGTCAAAGAAGAAGTTTAAATCTATTTTGCTGCCACCAGGTTAGCGAGAGAATAATCAATATGGCTTCAATGTTGATTTTTTACGTTGTTAATGTATTATTATAAGTTTGCCATGCAGTATATTCATATAAATTTATCTTCCTGAAACTAGTACCATTCATTAGATACCAGTTCCAACTAAAGAGTATTCGGTAAAACTAAGACACTATTTATAAAATCCAGAACGAGTTTGATCCCTCCCACCCCTACTGAGACTCTTGCGTTTGTTTGGACTGTAAATCGAAAATGTAGTTATGATTTGAATAATCAGTCTCCTCGGCTAACAAGTAAACAAAAACACCCTTGATGGCAACCAGAAGCTGCGTTAAAGGTCTAACTGTTCTCAGCATTTGCTCGGGAGAAAGAAGCGCCGAAGTGCGCACTTCAGAGATCTCGTTCAAAATTCGACGTTTTTTCATATACTAAACTATTTTTGCATTCAGAATGTGTGGGCTAATCTTGCAACAGATGATGGCAACAGCCTTATCGAATTTAATGGATATACTACAGGTGCTCAATGGTTGGCATGGCAGACTTAGACCTGTTTGTTTTTGACCTTGTACTCCTCTGCCGATGCTTTGTGAGCGAGCACCAGCAAGGTTTGACTTCATGTCTGATGACCCCCACTCAGCTGCCTGTAGGCCCATTACGAAGCTTCTTAGCTGAATGAGCTTCCTCTGATTATAATCTCCATTATCACATTCCCATATTGCTGGGCACACTCTTTGTCTGTCCAACAATTTGGGAACTAAACAAATAACCAGTCAATCTTATCAGACCATGATCAATGTGATCAATGCAATGTGTCATGATTCCAATCAAAAGCACACCTTGGTCATGTTTACATTGATAAGCAGCCTACTATGTTATTATCACATTGAATGGCACACTTTGGCACAAGGAAGTATTATATTTACACCTTGTGAATTCAAAGCCTGAACTATATCGGGCAGGTAGAAGCGCTGAGTGGGCGGAACTCCTGCTGGTTCATTTTACTTTAATATCTGGTTTTGAGAACACGGAAAATTGTGTTGCTTCCCAGAGTTTTCCAATTTTTTTATCATATTTGAAACATCAATAAGTATAGAACGCTACTCTGTGATCTGTTTGTGGATTTAAATACGCACCGTGAAATAACCGAGGTTGGAGCGATTTAATTTTTTTGGCATTGATGTTATAGGAGGGTGGTAACTAAATTTAAGACAATGTGGTTTGGGCTTAGGAAATAAGGAAAAACACGGAAAGTCAAGCACTTGCTTCAAACTAAATCTCACGTTGAGGAAGTCTAAGGGTGCTTCTTACCTCATAAAGTGGACACTTACTGTTATCATCAAATTTGTGGATAAGTTATTTAATGATTTAACTACAATAACTGACACAGAATAAATCATACCACTCTCGTAGTGAGCTCTGATAACAACAATGGCTCCCCGAGCTACCATACATATTCTGTGTCTGGTATATCTCTGCTTCAGCATGCTTCACTCGACAGAGAGTCAGAACTCTTCATGTCAAATCTGCAGCACCATCAAAGGTATGAGTACACAATGTGTGTTGGAGCATTCTGCTTTTTAAGCTTATGACGATTGTTACCTGCCACACTTTGGGACTTACTGCTTTGCATGTACAACATTTCTCCCTCCCTTCTTTATGCCTAGTTAACAATGCAAAGACTCTTAGCAACTATCTCTTATTCTGCACTGACCATCAATTGAAAATTGAGTAAGCAACTATGGTAGTTCTATTTCTATCTGAATTAACAGGAGCTAGAAAACTATGAATACGGCTGAACATATTATAAAGGGCAACATTTTGCGGTGAGAATTGTCCTGTTATCAGTTTAAGTATGCTCACACTGTTGTAGATGTATTCCGTGTTGATGTTCATCTGGATGAGAGTTACGGGACTAACTGTGAGATGAGACAAGATCTTACAGAACTGAAGAATATAGTGACTGTTGTATCTCGGGTCATGGGTCAAACTTACAACCATGATTATCATCTAGGTCAGTAAAATGGCTTCAGATTCTGGTACTGGCTGAGTTTGAGCATCTGTACCATCTAGCTCAGCTGTGGGCAACCTGCGGCCTTTTCGCTAGTGCAGCCTAATGGGTAATCTTTTGCCGCCTAATTGTTGCCGTTTGCCTGTGAAAGTTATTACATATTAATTTTTATTCCCGTTATGTTGGTATCCAAGTATGCATAGTACTCTCTAAGCAGATTAAATTTGAAAATAGTGGCCATTGTGTATTAACCATGTATCTAAGCAAGGAGTTAGAGACTCTAATTCCTTGATCTAAGCTTCCCAAGACATTCTGAACAAAAACATCTTCACTTTACTGGTACAAACTACTCTTCTCAAGAGCTTTATTTTCAAAATAACCCAAAACAATGACCCTTGAATGTTGTAATAACAACGTTCTAACATATTTTAGTGCTTATTATTTTTTCCATAACTGCAGTTTGGAACGAGAGGCAGATTTGAATCAAAAAGATCTCATGTTATAAGTGCTCCTGCATTTTGGCTGAAATGCTCCAGATTTGCTTCTCATTTTTTTTTTTTCTATGCACTAAGTCGCGAAAATTTGCCCCTTGTGGGAGGGCGCTACAGTAACCCTCCCGCACCCACCCGGCCTTTTTCCATACACATAAAACACAGGCTTACAGACATGTACACAACTAAATCAAAAAGAGCTGATGTTTCTTGCAATATATCTCAGTTTTCACACATCATCTGATTTTTGTTTGTACAGAATAAGAATGGCAAAAATGCTACGCCTGTTCCAATTTTATGTCTGAAAAATATGTTGCGGCCTTTTGAGTGGAGCCTGCATAAGATGTGGCCATTGTCAAGCAAAAAGTTGCCCACCTATGCTAGCTAGAGCAATGATCATTCCTGTCTGCCTATAAAGTGTCACCTACAGTGTTTGCTGGTGCTCCATATTACATTATCCCCTCATCTAAAGAATATTTATGACCTATGAAGTCGCTTTGTAGTCTAAGTTTTAATGTATCTATCCACCCACCCTGGCCGATCTAAGTTACACAAATTATCTAATGTCTCCTGGGGGGTCTTTGAATTAGAAACAGCCGAAATCGCAACGTTATCACTCACTCACTCAGTGAGCGATACCTGCTAGGGGTCTCACTTTCAGATCGCTCAGTCACTTGATGGAACTATATACATTCTGAGAGTGATTTGGGAGCGATTTTCTCTAATTGAAAGACCAAGTGAGTTGATAATTTTGAGCGATGTGATAGTGATAACTTGCTTTAGTAAAGGATCACTCTTTCTAATTGAAAGACCCCCCTGCCTCATTTTCTGTCACCCATTTTATTTGTTACCAAATACTGGTGCACAATAATATCAGCAACTACATATTAAGCTATACCTCGCTTTCCTCTCCTGCGCTTAGATGCCTGCGAGCTAGTTGGATTCCTGTATCATACATTGTCTCTGTTCTCTTTTGTAGAGTTTCGATTGGTGGACACCTGCAGCGATTATTTAGTTATATCTAAGAACATCTATGAGTCTATTCCTTCAGATTGCTTATACACATCACCTACAAGTCAACTCAATGATATGAGTAGCCAATGTACAAGAAATCAATCCAAGACAATGTTAGGTGAGTCTGCTCTTTAATTTGTAATTTGCTTGTCATTATTTGTTGGTGGTGGTGATGGTGTTGGTGGTTGATGATAGCAATCCCATGAAAATTTTGGAACTTGTTGTCCTATGAAATTTGCTTTCCAGCCAAAATGAACGAAATGCACATGAGGTGTTAATTATCTGCTGCCCCACTCAATGCATATCCCCTGTCAGTCAACTGGAACTATGGGTATAATAATGCAAATGGCTGAATCTTTTGAGTAACCCAAGTTGTCACTTCCATTTGCACTTTTGGATGGATAAGGTTTGTCAGTTGTTTCTGGTACAGACTTTCACGCTGATCGCAATGGTAACAATGTACCTTACATTAAGTTGCACAATGGGAAAGTGATCGAAAAATGATGATATGTTTTCGAAACATCCAAAATCTGAAAGAGCATGTCATAATTAGTGGATCTACAACTTTACATGGGATGCTATCATAAAATGCTGAGATGCGGCCAACAACGGTTGCAATCCCCCTTTTATCACCTGTGTATAACTATCATTAGGTAAATTCGCGACCTTGGTATATATATTAAATAATCAATAAATAATCAATGGAAATCCCATTTTAATTGGGAAATCCAACTGAATCCAACTTGAATTCAAGTTGTCTCCCTATTACCAATGAGGAGATAATTCTAAGTTTCATGACATGAAACTTAGAATTATCTCATAACTCATAAGGTGAGCACAGGACAGACCTTGGTGTAAGGTACATCATCACCATTGCGACCGCCTCCAAAAACTACCCTTGAATCCACTCTTAGAATTTATTCATCCAATTTCGCAAATGAAGTTTCGTTTCTAGCCACATTTTTGGTAGGCTGCCACTGGACTATTTGCGGCAAATATTTCTCTAGACCAATGTAGACCTATAACTACTAATTTTCAATAATAATCTGTCGTTTTCCATTCTCAGACTATTTATTTACCCAATATACCTTCTTCGTTTCTTATTCTTTTTTAACAAATTACACTCGTATTCAGTTATTGTCTGCTGGCAATTGGTAACAAGTTGTGAGGATTGTATAGACCATCAATACAATACATAAAATTAGGATAGAAAAAAACCTAAGGGACACATGACAATATTTTTCTAAATTGGTGTTTGCAGAAAGCAATTTTCTAATGCAAATAAATCAGGAAATAAGTAGTAGACTGAGTTTTTAAAGTTTCTCTCCTAACCATTAGGTAGAGATACGGGGGTCAGCAAATATGAACTTTCTATACATCGTTGGGAAGCTGTCGAGCTACTGATCGCTAACAGCTCACCAAAAATGTGATTGGATGACGTTACGTCATTTTATCGAAGAAACGAGGCCAAAAAGGCTGCTTTTAGCAAAATGGATGGCTGAGCTACTTTGATTGCTAGAAATTTCAAAACAGGTTATAATAATTCTTAGATATATAGTTCATCCTAATTTTTGGTTGAAAATAATTTTTGGTGGGCCCATAAAGGCTTTTTCTGTCACGTCATAATGTGTGTGATTTTTAAATTTGACGATATAACGTGAATTTTTAAGCAACGATTTGAGATAGATTGAATATGTGAGAGCCAAATCTTTTGCTATTTTCCACTGAATGGCTGTTTAAATGACACACATCCCAATTTTCAGCAGTATAACTAATTTTATCAAGATCAGCACAGACCATCAAAGGTAGATACATTTGCTGTCAAAAGGACCATTACCGAGGCCAGAGAATTTTTTTTTATAATTTCTCACATACGAAGCCGCTTTGATAAAGCATAATACAAACAGGAAATTTCAACAGAATATGGCACCGTGTAAAAGCCCCTAAAATTGGCTGTTTTTGGCATTCTGTGGTGCGAAATTTGGAGAAAACTGATGCGTAATGCCATATTCTGTTGGTATTTCCTGTTTGAACTATACTTCATCAAAGCGGCTTCGTATGTTAGAAATTATTAAAAAAAAATTCTCTGGCCTCAGTAATGGTCCTTTTGACAGCATGTTTTGCATTATGGAAAAACAACTCCAAATGTATTCACCTTCGATGGTCTGTGGTGATCTTGATAAATTTGTTATACTGCTGAAAATTGGGGTGTGTGTTATTTAATCAGCCCTTCAGATGAAAATAGCAAAACAATTGGCTCTTACTCACTTAATCTATCTCAAATCCTTGCTTAAAGTTTCACATCATTTCGTCCAAGTCAAAAAATCATGCACATTATGACGTAATGTAAAAAGCCTCTTTGGGCTCATCACATATTGTTTTCACCCAAAAATTAGGATTAACTATATCTCTTAGAATAAATATAACCTGTTTTGAAATTTCTATCAAGCTAGCTCAGCCATCCACTTTGCTAAAAACAGCCTTTGCGGCCTCATTTCCTTAATAAAATGATGCAACGTCATCTAATCTTATTTTTGATGAAATATTCGCGATCAGTAGCTCAGCAGCTTTCCAATGGTGTATAGAAAGTCCATATTTGCTGACCCCCGTGTCTCTACCTTAAAACCGTTATTTTCTAGTAATGCGATATATTTATCTAAACCAGAATGGTGAATGATTAATTTCACCTGAGTTCACATTCCGCACTCACTGGCCAAAATCTTTTTAGGAAAACTTGGTTACTTCCTGATAAGGGACAAAGCATGAACTTCAGCCCAATGACATTTGATAAGAATATAATGAACATTATTTTACTATAATATTGAACCAATGAGAGGGAGTTCATTTATTGAATTTTGAGCTCCACGCCACATCGGGTAAAACAATTTTCCCCTATCTCTTATTTATGGCGTAATTTATTTATCTTGCAGGTTTCGCCTCACAGACTCAGATCTATGACTCATCGTTTGTCAAGACTTTAGATAGAGTTAACCTTCCGCTGCTAATCGTGTCTGATCAATTTGTACAGCCAAATATGTCTAACAGTGTCCTATATGGTACTGGATACAACTTGGAGAGCTCAATTAAGGTAAATTAAAAGTGTTAAAATAACTCCTTTTTTTCTGACTGCTTTTTCAAGCTGGACACCACACTGTCACCTCTTTCACAGTTACCACTTCCCACCTGGTATATTTCTATTATGGTTTGTTTGGATATGGCATATCACTATTCGTCAGACCGAGCCTTTCTTGGCAAGCTTTGTTGATTGGGAGGGGTACCCAGACCATGTGTCTCCTTTTATTACGCAATCTGTTTTATCAATATGTCTGACTAGTTTGTCAACTGATAATTAATGAATTCAAATAATAATTATCTTTCTTTCCTCTGTTTCACTTTAGGCGATGTTTCTGTTGATGATAGAGATGAACTGGGACTATGTTACTGTAGTTTATTCTGATGATAAGTTGGGTCATGAGAGCCTTAGAATCTATGATCGTCTCAGCACTAGATACTTTGTATGCTCAGCAGAGAGGCTTCCTGTATCATTTAGTAAACCTGACCTGAGTGATATCAAAACAAGAGGTGTTGTCTATCTGGGATCTGAGAACATAGGTTAGTACACAACAGGCTATTCCTAAATCCTTGTTGTGTATAGTGAAGGGACCTGAGTCTTGATTACAAAGTTTTTACATGTTGAAATTTGATAAAGCATATCCATAGACCTACTAATAATAATTTATTATTAGTAGGTCTATGAGCATATCTCAAATAGTCCCTAAACTGCTTCTCTTGTTTTTCAGGGTTGAAAGTTGTATCTGCGAGCAGCATACCCGAGAGAGTATGGGTGACTTCGCTGCCAGCTTATGTTCAGTCTGCAGGCGGTAGAGTTTATTCTGTGGCAAGGCAACAGGGTAGTCCATTGACTGATGCACTGGTCTACTACTCTAAAGCTTTGAACCAGACGTACACAACACTCCGCAAACCAGGTACATTCTTCCACATATACACATAATAACTCTTTTGCAAACATTAACTATTATTAGTAATCCACAGATGAGGGTTATACATGGAAATTCATAAAGATTGTTGATATGCACAAGACACTGATATATATTATATGGATGAGCTATTCATGTATGGTTCCAAGACCGCGTTTCTCATCTTTGATTGGTCCATAAGTTCAGAATATTTTGTAGCCGACCCTTGAAAACTTTTGTCAAGCAGCAGCTGAGTTTTTGAAGGTTGTTACTGGGACGCCAATCAATATCATTGTAAAGTTAAAGCTGCCAGATTTATAGCTTTATTTAGATCCTGACACAAAGCTTTATACTGCTGGCACATCTCCACAAATAGCCACGCTATGTATTTTACCACTGAGCCATAAATTCATATCAATGGCCCTAGATTATTTCACAAACTTTGCGTGACACATGAAAATTATTACTGTCCTGCTAACTTTACTTCCATATGACTGATAACGTCAGACCATGATTAGTAAAGTGACGTGCAAGGATCCAGTAAAATACGCAAATAAACGAATTCTCTAACAATTTTATGTGACAATAATTAATTGAATAATATAAGATAGGTGATAAGACTATTCTCATAATAATGACATCTAGACCTACTCAACTAATACATTACCGGCCACACTGACATCGAGACTGCACTATTAACATGTGTATCTCTGATCTTTTGAGTCAACTTAGTATGAGTACCTAACACGTTCCCACCCCTAATTAATGAGATTGGCCACATAGCGTCACACCGAATTTCTTCTGATGGTACTCATTCTAAAAAAGTGAACTAATTCACTTTCTAACGATCAAAGATATACATGCAATAGGATATCACGCCATCAGTGTCAGTACCGGTCACAACAGCAGTAAAGCACATAAATTTGCATAGTTAACTATCACTGCTATATACGCTACATACTGTCGCACTGTATACTCATATGCACATGAAAACAAATCACAGTAAGCTTGATGTAAAGGATTTAGCGGAAAGCCCAGGGATATTGGTAGATAGCTAAGCCCTAAAACCAAAATCACACTGCAACCACCATAAAGATATAATTATCATAGAAGGAGCTGGAACTCCAACCCATCTGAAAGAAATAGGGTGTAGCCTCACTCCCAATATAGAATTATTAGGAGGAGTTATTTTTTCCCCTTGGATTTGTCTCCATTTGTCATTGCATTCGGAATTAGGGTTGAGTATTATCTTCACGTATTAATTCTTTCGTGATAGTGATAGGAGGAATTTTCAAAGTTCTGTGATTTCAAGGTTGAAGTGGCTTCACGCACATACCTATGTAAGAACTTAGGCACATTGATGTCTGAAATTTACTTTCATGTTTCAGTTGTTTGAGTTTTTGTCCTTTGCTTTCCACGGATCTGCTATCACTGTCATGTCGTCTCATAGTTGATTCATGTACCTGGTTATCACACATTTCTGAATTTCAATCTGTTAGTTGAATGGGTTTCGGGAAATATGCAACATATGACATCACAGATATTTTCATGATAATAAGATCAAGGAATCATTTGTCTATCCCAATGAACTCAATGTACATTGATGTAATCTGGTTTAATCTATCTTGTCTCAAGTTGGAGTTGCTTCCTCTTTACAAGTATGCCATGAAGGCAAATTTAATCGAACTTGCCCTAGTTCTCATTTTGATCATTCCACAGCTAGGGGCCCCCCTGAGCATCTCAACCCAGAAACACTATTGATTGATATTTCTGACAGGTGGGGATGTTGACTGTCAGAGGGATAGCCTCAGATTCAGAGATGAAATGCAGCAGCAGCTCAGTGCTCTTACTACAGAGGGCTCCCACTTTACTGTTAAGGATGGTAACTTGGAGGGGCTGCCTCAGTCTACAGCAGATACCTCCTACCGAGTCATCATGAAGAAAGGGGAAGAGTCTGAAGTGGTGAGCCTGTTTATCCGGTCCCTCCCTCACTCCTAAGTCAGTCCTGTTTTACAGCCTAAAATCTCAATTTTAGTTCTACAACAGTTCCTTTTTCATGTGCAAATAATCCATACCTCCAAGTTGGGCAGTGCCATAGCAGAATTCTTTAATGACCTTGACATAATTAAGATAATATTTTATTATTTGCGATTTATCAGAGAAGATAAAGACACATTAACTGTAATGGTTGTAGTCGTAACTCTGATCAAGGAGTACTTCTTGTTCTCATAACAAATATTGACCTTGTGGCGACGTAGGTGAAACCTATAAGACACATGATTATAGTTATCTAATGCTGTGTCAAACTGAAAAAATTTGGCTCAACATGGTTATTTCTTTCAGGTGACAGTAGGCTCAGCTGATAATATCACATTAATCGACTCAAAAAAGCTTAAACATGCAGCAAACGCTTCAATCTGTGTAGATAAGACTTGTCAGGGTATCTGCTCAGCTTTGGACAATCAGGATCTATTGTACATTCACGGAGAATACATAATCCTGGCCACAATTCAAATTAGAGATGGGTAAGAATAGAGATTTAATCTAAACCCTGAACAAATCTGGTGCAAACCCCTCTTTTGATACGCTTAAACACCAATAGGGGGCAACTCCAATGCTGGCTAATCCGGTCCCACCCTCCCTGGTTTGACCTAGTTACACATCTGCTCACAGAATAAAGGCTTCAACTAACCCTATTGTATGCATATAGGTGATCATGCAATTCAGTATTGCTGATCGCTGTTATGAAGCTGTATATTGCAGTAGGATGAACAGAGCGAGCTGCATTAACCATTTCTCTGTCTTGTATATGAGTTGTCGTTGTCCTTAAAATGGATGAAGAAGCTATAGATACGCATAAAAACAGCACACAACTTCTATTATAAGAACATTTCGAGGTCGAGATTAATGTCTTATTCTCTTTGTCACAGAATGGATCCCAAAGACAAATGGTCATGTACTAATATGACTGTAGCAGGTCTGTTCAGAGTGGAGACAGCCATCTTCACTCTTAAAAAGCTAAGGAGTCTCCTGAATGACTCAAGATTTGGTCTTCTCATCATGGACTCATGCTTTAACTACCTGAAGACTGGACGCGACGTGTTTGGTATACTTGGAGATGAGAAACGAAAAATCTGTGAGAAGGGAGATCCTACCAAATGCTTAGATCGTAAGAAAATAGTTGGGGTTATAGGTGGTGATTCTAGTGGAACGACCCAACAGGTTTGTCAGTTTCAGGCTCATAAAACAACAAACCCTGGTATTAAGTGTTAGGACAATTCAATGAGTGAATCAATCTCATATGGTCACAATGTTGTTGCGTTTTCTGAGTTGTTTCTCTTTGCTATACCGTTGCAAAGTAAACGGAGAAGATGAATATTTTCCCTATTACCCTTTTGGTGCAGCTAGCGCCAATCGATCTTCATTTTCATTGAACCAAAAATTTGATCTATATACTGATTTTCCCTAAAATTGAAACTAAATACATGTAAGAACATATTTAAACTATATAAAAATGAAACAAGTTTAAATAAGTTAAGCATCAAGGGCTGTACTTGGAGGACAACTTCTGCATAATCCCACTGGGAATCCTTCAGGGCCATGCTTTACTATAACCACACCTACCATCTTTTCTATCTTGATCCGACTTTAGTAGCCTCAGGCTGAACAGTGCGTCTCTCAAGTTATCATACACTTTCATCCTAATCAGAAAATTGCCTCTTTCATAGATACAAACTATTCTCAGGGAGATTCCGATCATCCAAATAGCTTATGGATCTTCAAGTACAACACTGAGTGATAGAAAAGCATTTCCGTTCCTCCTCAGGCCGAATCCCTCAGATGCCAAACAAACTGAGTATATCGCACAGATTTTACAGCAACTCAGGAATAAAGGAAATGACATCAACGCAGTAAACATAATCTACAGTGACTCACTTTATGGCAGAGATAGTCACGAGGTAGATATGATCTTGAAACAGAAAGCTTTTCTGTTGTGGAACCCGTAATTTTTTGTTGTTGAATAATTCACTTTTGCCATTAGTCTATAATTATTTTCTCTGCAGAGCTGTTTTAATAGTTTGACAATCAGCCTTGGTACAAGATTGTTCCATAATGATCAAAAAAAAATTTAGGTTTCTAACCAGCCAAGTGTTTCATTCATTATCTTAATCAAACGCGAGCACATTTATTTCTGACAGTTACTAAGACAGAAACTGGAAAAAAATGGAACCTGTTTCAATCTGGAACTAGCTATACCAGAATCTGAGTACACAACACACTTACTGAACACAATCATAGAGAGATTACTATCATCAGACAGTAAAGGAGTTAATATAAATATCATGATAATTGACTTACCTGTAAGTTAAATATCATTCAATAGTACCAAGCCAGAAGAGTGATCCCAAGAAAATATTAGTTGTCTATGTAGAAGTAATTGTTGTGAACGCATTATATGATCAAAGTTCTGAAGGTTTACTGGATTCAAGATAGTCTAACTGTTATCTGTGTTGAGAAGAGCCGGGAAGGAAATCTCTGGAATAAAGCCAAATAACACATGAATGATTATTAAACTGGTATCACGTTTTCATTATGTTCTAAAAGGGCATCTACACTTTTACCACTCCTCTTTTTGACTCATTGCAGCACATACCCCTGCTGATGGACCACCTGAATGAGAATGAGACTTTGAGAGTAAGATGGATGACTCGACAGCCAGAGTTTACATTAATTCTCAGCGATACATGGAACCATAATCAGCATTTACTCGACAAATATGGACATCTTGTCAAAGGCAGCTTTTCTTTCACGTTTAGTTTGGGAGAGTTTAAGGTAAAGATTGTAAAGATCGTTGAACTATATTGAATTATTTCTTTGACAATGTTCATGTATCTTTTAGAACTGTAGAATCTATGGTATATGTGAAATCAGTAGTACTGCTAATTTTCTTTCTTAGAGTAAGTAAGGGGGTCAAATGGTCAATTCAGGTCATTTGAGTGTTGTTCCATATTTATGGTATTCATAAGTACTTGCAGTCTGCAACTATTATATCCCTGAAACTGCAATCTTTCACCAAACCCATATTATGCAGACACACATAATACGCATGTCTGTATATTATACGGATAGAGAGCATGATGCACCACTATTTCTTGAATTGTTCTCCATCTAATGATTTTTTTTTGTAGAGCACCTCATTCGAAGATTACTTGGAAAAATGGCGCCCACAACCGTTGCACTCAAACAATGAAGGATCCAATCCTTTCATGGTATCGCTTAGAGAATTACAGGGGCAGTGTAAGGTACGAGGTAGCTTTCTCACAGTGCATGATAAATTCTGCAACGACGATGACCACCCAATAGATGTATCTTCGTTGTTTGAAAATGACATGCCAGCCCGATTATTGATGAAAGCACTCACAATTCTTGTCTATGGTCTCGGAGCAGTGAATCATAATAACAATGACAACGTCCTTTTCAACAGAACAATGGAGAGAGTGCATCTCACTTATCAATACCTGCTTTCGTCTCCTATACCTCGAACGCTCGAGATCAAAGACCGAGATAACGGCGACGTGCCGTTCTTAGAAGAACCTACTGCAGACCAGAATTATGGGGACGGGCGCACAGGGTACCTTCTGTGGCAGGTCAGAGCAACTGATGTCCAGTTGTCAAAATTCAAGTTTGAAAAAATATGCGAAATCGAATTTGTGGATACCGACGAAGAGTTGGACTTGTCTGACAAAACCATTGAGTTTTACTCCAACGGTGAGAAAACAACTAGAATCACAAGCTCCACCCGCGCGTGTCATGATGTGTCGCCCATCACAACAACAACCTTACCTGGTAACCTCTCTCACCAATCAGTGACAAAGAGCCCAGTCAGCAACGAGAAGAATCAATACGTCATCATCATCATTGTTCTATGTGTCATCAACGTTATTCTCTTTGTGGTTGGCTTCGCCGTCTTCCGCAACATTTGGAAGAGAGGTAGGTTCCATAGAGTCAAGCTTCCTTTGTTGTTGGTAACTAAAATGGCTGCTAGTTTCCTGCTCGGTTAAGCTCATTTTGGGATGACTCAGTCTGCGGATCATTGATGCCAATAAAGTAATAATAAAAAATATTGAAATGTCTTCCTATAACATCCTTTTTTTTCTCCTTTTCCAGTTCATCAACAGAAACCAAGTGTTGTGTACACTTATAGCAACCATCACCATGGCGGTAAGAATTGTTTATGTTATAGTTCTTCAATGATAACTGAAGTTGATATTGTACTTTAACCATGAAAGCTGTCTTTACAACCCCTCCTCCTCCCCCCCCCCCCGTCCCCCACACCAAAGCTTGTCAAGACAGGCTAGATTCATTCATTGTCATCGTTTTTCTGGTTGGTTTTACAAAAACCTGTTTATGGTTTTGTCTTGTAGAGAGTAACGGTGGTTTTGCCGTAGGGAGTCCTGAACCTTTAGAAAGGCCCGATAACTCTTTTACCCAACCTCCTGCTGATAGACACATCTATGACTTACCCACTTCAAGCCAGCCCAGTGCTGTCTCTACCTTCTATCATGCAGATGCTCAAAGGAACATCTCAGATAACATGAAACCAGGCGTGCTCATTCACAATCCTGAAACAGATGGAGCTTAGGGCCTATTACTTAGGCATTGGCTGTTACTTTTCATGTTTTTTTTAATACCTTATTTACAATATTTGCCCTGAAAAGAAACAGAAAAAAAATACATTAATAGTAGATTGACAGAAAAACTATTATCATGTTATCCATTATATATATTATATATTTTTTTATATTATGCAACCTTTTGTGTGCCCTTATTTTATCTCCGGTGATTGATGTGCAGTAAAGTGTGATTTGTGACTGCATCACTAACTGGCTCATTTAGCAGATATACAAATGCATCCCCTTCATATTCCACATTCCAAAAATGTTTATTGCGGTCTCTACATTTAAATATAATTCAATGATATGAACTATATATCAACGGGTCTATACTCTATATTCTGTGATTTTGTGCGCAACCAATACTTATTTGTATAATTACAGTGATTTTTAAATATTTGTCTCAAGTCGAATGTTTTCTATGATGACTTTTTATCTAGTAGAATTTACTCCTGTGCATCGCTTTATTGTCGATTTTAGGAGGAAAAATGAAAACAAATACAAATTTTTCTTTTTATTTGGAGTCCTTGACATTGACAGCAGGTTTACCTTAAAACCTCAGCTTTTACCATCATTCTATTCAAATATTTATAGTTATTAAATTCAATTATGAGTCCAATCTTCCGTTCTTGTGTTCATGAAGACCCGTTTACCCAGCCTTTTCATGCGGCTACTTTTTTGGTTTGGGGAAGTAGCTGCATGACAAGGCTCGCCGTTTACCCTCATGCCGAAGTTAATACTCACCTGATTCCTTTAGGGAAACAAAAACAATTATCAGCATGGCTATGATTTAAATAATTAGGAATTAAATAATCTTTGACCGAAGTTTGTAACTGTTAAAACTGTAGACATACATATATATTATAAAGTTTATCGTTTTAACTGATTATTGAGGAATTGACATTGGGAAGACTTCATAGTGAAAAGTGAACGGAGGCCATTAAACGAAGGTAAAGATCCGTAATTCTTTACGGATTGGACATTTATATGGGTGATCAGTTTAGAAGACAGTTCCCTGTGAATGTAACTCCCACCTTCCACCCCCCCCCCCCCCTACAGCACACACAAAGACTGTGCAGTTTTTAGGTTAATGTGCATTATCTAGGAAAGAGGTACCTAAAAATCATAAACCTAAAAACCACAGTAACCACAAATCCATTGTCCCGATTATTTGCAATTTAGACTTAATAAAGGTTTTTGTGATTTATTATACATTAACGATAGCAGTATTAACCACACATTTGACGTCATATAATACCTGAGTTCATTTTCTCTGCACTGCCCCAGCCCGTGTTTAATCACCCAATCTCTATATCTGAGGCTGAGATGACTCTATTTTTTACACTGTTACGTTTAGCCAAGTTTTTCTACCATCAAATTAATGACAATATCTTTTTCTCATTTATCTCTCTACTCGGTACTCGGAGTTTTAGGATCATTTGAGTTTATTTTCAGCGCTTATTCTGACAGGCAACATGGAGAGATATAGATGGTATATCGGTTGGTTTATCATTGCTATACTGAAGCTGGTATCTACTCGTGAGACTTGTAATATATTATGTAATTGTCAGAGCCCAGGTGAGACAGTGTTATTAGTATTTATTATGTGGCAAATGTGACAATCTCCCTGTTTTTATGTCAAATCCAAATTGTTAAAAATAACAGCACCAAATTATCTGACAAAAATCATATCAATTTGTTTTTTTGAAAATGACTGCCCAATGAACATGGTAACAACGTAGGCTTTATAATTTATTATCACTATGGGTAGCGCACGCAATATTACACTGCTTTAATAGGCTGGATATTATATATTTGTATCAGTACATATATCTAGCCATGATACCAAAGCAGGCATAGCATATGCTATATATACTATGAACACTATGTATACTATACACACTATATATACTTTATATACTATATATAAATATATATATTAAGGGTTTCTATGTCGTATATCACATTCATGTACTCTTTATGTAGAGTTGATTTATCGTTTCGTTGTGCTGATGGATGTTAGTTATGGTCTGAATTGTGAGTTAAGCCGAGATATCCGAGAGGAGAGGAACTTGATAATGCAAGCCGTGAACTACACCAACAATAAGGTTGACCATGGCTATACCATAGGTGAGCTATAATTTCAATAGATGTTTTTTTTTTTTTATGTTTTTTCGGCTGAAGACACGGAAGGAGTGTATAGCATAACTTTGGGTTGAAAGTAACAGAGTTAACCATGCATTACTCACAATTAGTTGGGCTGACCGATAGATCAAGGAATTTTAAGGGACATACATAACTGTGACAATCGGAAGTTAATCAGCTTGTGATCTTATGTGAGGAGGGAGGCAACTTCCACATAGTTTATTCGTCACGAAACATTGTTTCCATGGCAGTGAAAAAAGAATTTGGCAAATTCAGGCATACCATGACTGGCATTTCAGAAATTGTCATACGTATGCTGAAACATGACAGCCTAAGTACGACTAAACCTGTCAATTGCCACATCAGGTTTAATCGGGTTTTATGACCTTTTCAGGTATGCCTGCTGTAAAACAGCCACTTGCTTATTTGTGTTCTGTAGTCACGAATCGTAAATCCTTGATCGCCATGTTATGCCAATTTTTTCTTTTTCCGTTATGACAATTTTTTATCGGCCCAAAATTAAAAAATATAACTACATGAGGCTGTTAGTGGCGTTCTGTGAAAACCTAAAATTAGAAACGGAATGGTTTTTGGAAATATATCCTTAAGTCGCCAAAATTATCAACCGTATTGTAACATCAAACCACAGAGAAATCACCATGTGGTGAACATGTCTATCAGGGAATCCATTTTGTTCATCTTTCGCACTAAGACTACTGCAAGCTGATTACCAGCTTAACTCGAAGTAATTCAAATGTTAACAAGTCAAGATTTCAATTCTACATGCTGCAAATATTCGTGTAAGAAAGTAGGACGGCAGTTGGCCAATTGAATATACAGAATTGCTCTCGCTTTATAGAATGACCTTGGTAAAATGTACTCAAATGGCTTTCAAAATAAAATCATTCAAGTGCAATGGTTATACTCTTAACACATGCAATTTGGATGTCGCACACCTTATCAGGGAGTTTCGGCAGTTCTTCTAAGTTTCTGTTCGTAATATGTGGTAGACGACTTCTAAACAGTAGCTGTGTTCAGAATTATTACATCACCCTTAAAATACTTATTTTCAGATTTTGATATAGTAGACACTTGCAGTGACTACTCTTACATTACTAAGATTATTAATGATTATCTCCCCGCTGAATCTTTTGATGACATCACAATCTTGAAGGAGTCCGATACCTGCCCAAGCGTCTGCTCGGATAACACAACTCGCCCATCAGTTCTTGTCGGTAAGAAAGAGATCTAAGATCAAATCAAGGCTCACCAGTAGAATGGGAACAATGGGAATGCAGGCAGATTGGATAAAACTTGATCTAAGCCATGTTATGACATATTTGCAATACGCCCAATTCTTGTGAGATTGAAATTTTTTCATATAGGCATTGCCAACAAATTATTATCATTTTTCTGTCAGCTCTGAAGGAATAACTGTTGCCTATGATGTGTACTTTTATGCTTTCACTCCAGAAAGTGATATAGTCTTCATTTATCATGCGAAGTATAAGGCTGTTTGTCAGTCCCCCCCTACCTAAAATTTGTCAAGCCCAGCCCATGACAAATGTTAACTATGTGATTCTCAGAATTGCCTCTATCTACGTAAACCAGTATTTATGCAGGTGATTGATGATGTGTTAATGGGCCAGTTGGCACCTATCAACATGGTGCAATTTTTCACGTCCCGTCAAAAAATATGTATTAGGAGTTCTTCAGTGCCTTTTTTGGAGCTTGATTTGGTCACTTGCCATCTTCGTAACATTATTTGTAGGCTGATAGGTATTTGGCTGACTTTCCACGCTATTTTTCAGGTTTCATATCACAGTCCCTTGTCTATGAACCGTCACTGACAGAACTATTGAGACGAGCACAATTCCCTGTACTCGTTACTTCTGACTCATTTGATGGGGCTGACGGGAAGCATGACAACTTGGCCCGAGCCAAACATGTTGGTCCTGTCTACAGTATTGGATATAGTTTAAGATATAAAATCGAGGTTTGACCATTCTACCGATATATATATTATATATATACTTTTATTGTCAGTCTACAATCATCTTTAGGAATGTTTAACTGGTGACATCCTCCCATATAGCTAGGAGTAACAGGGACAATACAGAAGTAGCAGGAACAGTAACTCCCTTGTTACTCCTTGCATAATATGTTATATATTATAATTATAATATATTATAGTAAACTTTTATAAGGGCTGATGTTGATTTCGCTGTATGTTACATGGACAAAACACACAACAGTACAACACTGTGTGTGTTGTGTGTCGTGTGTTGTGTGTCGTGGGCCGTGTGTCGTGTGTCGTGTGTAGTGTGTCGTGTGTTGCGTGTTTTGTCTATGCTCTTAACAGAACAGCTCTGACTAAACTCTCTCAATTTCTATATTCATTCAGGCAATGTTTCTGTTGATGGTAGAGATGAACTGGGACTATGTTACTGTGGTTTATTCTGATGATAAGTTGGGTCATGAGAGCCTTAGAATCTATGATCTTCTCAGCACTAGATTTTTTGTATGCTCAGCAGAGAGGCTTCCTGTATCATTTAGTAAACCTGACCTGAGTGATATCAAAACAAGAGGTGTTGTCTATCTGGGATCTGAGAACATAGGTATGCATTGCACCCATAATTCCAGATTTAAATAAATGATGATCCCATTTTCAAGTCTGTTATGATACTGCTGAGATATTTTTTTATAACATTCCCCTAAAGCATCCATGATAAGCATCCACATAAGTGACATCACTAATGTGACATCACAATATTTGTTCTCACGGGCAAATACTGAAAGGGTCAACTTCATTGCCCAATTACTCAGCTTCTGGTGGTACAAGAGAGAAAGTTTTCGGCCATTTTCTGGCTAACTGAAGAAACAACTTTGCTGATTCCAATCTTAATTTCATAGAAGCCTTAGTGATAGCCAAATTTACATCAGACGATGATGTTGGTTTCATGTTATAGGTGTCCATGTAGTGGCGCAGGTGAAGAATAAGGTGTTGGTCACAGCCTTGAGGAGGTCACTTAGTCCTGCTGAAGGATCTACACTGTACACAGTAAAGAAGCCGTCGGGCTCTCTCCTCGCTGACTCGTTAGTGTATTACACTACGGCACTGACCAAGACACTCTGCGATCCAGGTCTCCAAAAACTTCAAGATAGGATACAAAATTGTCTATATTCGACATCACCGCTTGACATCATTCTATATTGATGTGTGTCAGACCCACTGATATATATTCATTGAAGCTCGTGAATCAGTCAGGCAATGCATGACTTTAAAGCTGCCAGAACTGGTCAGACCACATCGATGAACTGCCTGCGGAAAATAGATTAACTGGTTGTATTGTTTCACACAAAGGACATATACAAAAAAGCGCACCCAAAGTGTTGATGTGAAATAACACGTTTGGAAATTGATGTCTTTTGCAGAAAATGCTGGAGACTGTGGAGATAGCACAAACTTTCGAGATCTGTTTTCAGGGCATCTCAATAACATAGTAAATGAAGGTAAACACTTTGCGGTTTCAGAAAATGGCAGCTATACTGAAATAAGTAGAGTCTCTCTGAATGCGTCATACGGAGTCTACATGTCATCCGCTACAACATTGAGCAAGGTAAATATTGGGATTATCTACCCCCTTCTTAATTCAATTATGTTTAAATAGTTCTAGGTTTTCAAGCGGACCATGAGTTTTTGGAACAAAAACAAACGAAATACAATCTAAACAAGAAGACCGTCGTTGTCATAACTATTTTCAAATTTGCTCTTCAAATCGCGGTGAATTTAGAATCAATTGTTTGTATCCATAAAAGGTCGCTTGAATTGAGGCATATACATTTTAGTTAGCCAGCATAGTTAGAGATGAAGTAAATTTTACTAGCATGGAGACCAAAGCACGACATACTGCAAACCCCTCTATATGTGTAGAGGAAAGCTGTAAACTCAACTGTTCAGCTTTGAATCAACAGGACTTGTTGTATGTACACGGCGAGTATATCATATTAGTCGCCATACAGATAAGAGATAAGTAAGAATCACCTGTTACTTAACAATCACATGTAACTTTTTGAAACGAAAATATTAAGCCAGTACCAATTTGACGATTCTCATCCTTCATCTTCATTACAAACATTTCTTACTATTGTTGTTCTTTTGAAACCCAAATATTCTGCCGGTACCATTCCCCCCATTCTTCTATTTATTTTTAATAGGTACTGTACACTTTACTGAAGTGAATTCACACATTGATGGTATATACACATTGTATGTCTTTATTCAATAGCATCGATCCACAGGATATGTGGGGATGTACTAATATGACAGCCGCTGGCCTGTTCAGAGTCGAGACTGTCCTGTTCGCACTCAAAACCCTCAAAAGAGTTCTAAGTGACTTTAAATTTGGGCTCCTGATAATGGATTCATGCTACAATTACCTAAAGACTGCCGGTGATCTGTTCGGGATACTACAAAACAGGAATAATGATATCTGTGAAAATGGTAACCAAACAAGATGCTTGAATCCAGACAAAATTGTGGCTGTAGTTGCTGGAGACTCCAGCGGAACCACCAGACAGGTACAGTCTATGCTGGGTGTGCCTGTGTGTGTGACTAAGCCCTCTTAAGCTGTGAGATGTTAGAAGTTTAGAGTTTAACCATTTATGAATAAGTTTCCAGTTAGGACGTATTTAAGAAGCAAAATTTTCGCGTTTTGAAAAGATAAATGTTGTTATTTCGCACACAAAAGTTTTGACGATACTTTACTAGCAGGGGATGATGAGATGGTGCAATCGGTTATTGTATTGCTATTCACTGCCAGGTGATTGGCGCCGCAAGAGCTTTGGTTTCTAGTTCCACTGGGGGAGCTTTCAATGTTGAATGCTCCGGCTGCCTCCAGCCCACAGCACCCTCGGGTGTATACCTCTCCTGCTAGCAGCCTATAATCAGTGAAGTATTTGTGTCACCTTTTGTCATTGTTACAGCTCCATACTATCGTAAGGGAAATACCGATGATTCAGATAACATATGGAGCAACCAGTACATCTTTGAGCGATAGAACAGAATACCCTTTCCTTCTGCGACCCCACCCAACGGACAGCAAGCAAACAGATTATATGGTTCAGCTTCTTCTGGCGCTCAGAGAAAAGGGGAACACAATAAACGCAGTCAACATAGTCTACAGTAACTCACTCTACGGTCGAGGATCCTATGAGGTTAGTCGGACACTATTTAGTAGGTGCTCATTTTTTGACTATGATGCTTTGCTAAATGACACTACTGAACAGCAAAGACACAACCTGTTAACATTGCATTTGGTTGTTGTCACTGGATTAAGATATCAGAATTGTCTCCAATCAAAGTAGCCTAATGATATCAATATCTGTAAGGTACTGATACCAGAACATATTTATAGGAGCTCAAATTGAGACTGATGGAAGCTGGAATTTGCTATAATCTGGAACTGATGATAGAAGAGAATAGTTACACACCGGAGTCGATAAGAGCTCTGATAAACAGATTATTATCTCCAGATAGTAAAGATGTTGATATCATAATTACTTTTCTGGCACTACCAGTGAGTAACTTTCACTGTGGCGAAATCATTGTAACCTCTCTATGTCACTTTCTTAACTGAAACTGATATATTATATTGATAGGACCACTATGCAAACCATTCTATGCGTGCTCCCAGGGATCAAAGCAATGTGTTATGTGTGTTCAAAATATAATGCCAGCCTCTTTACTAACATTTTATGTAGGATAGGGGTGTTCGACGACAAATTTGATTCACCTTTCCCCTCAACCGGTCCAAGCAACCTCAGTTCAAATACATTGCTAAGGTTAAATGAGTATTGTCGATAATCTAAAATATCATTGATATCCATTTCAAACCACGGACATGAATATGATGTTATATATTGTTGCGTACAAATCTTTTCTTTATGAACTTGATAGAACATATTCTGTAGTATCGATGTAGTCTGAATCAATGAAGTGGGTATCAATGTAGTCTGAATCATTAGTCTGAATCAATGTAGTCTGAATCATTAGTCTGAATCAATGTAGTCTGAATCAATGTAGTCTGAATCAATGTTCTCTTTCATTTTCAGCACATTACACTCCTCATGGAACAGCTAAATAACAATGCCACTTTGAGAGCTGTATGGCTGGCCCGCCACCCTGGATTCACTTTCATTCACAGTGATACATGGAACAACGACGAAGAAAAACTTCAGAAGTACGGCGAGCTTGTCAAAGGCAGTTTTACTTTCGGCTTCAATACTGATGATTTCGGTGTAAGGCTTACTTTTTACCTGTTAACTAATAGCAAATCTGTGGCCCTTATGAATAAAACCTAGATCAAAGTTGATTGAATTTACCTGTGTTGGGAGTTATTTCCCTCGTGCCACCAGCAGAAGGTATGTGCCACCAGCTCACCATAAGAATTGCAAGGCAAGGCAAGGCAAACCAGATCAAACCTATCACTGACACGCTCATCATGTAAAGATGAGTAAGGTTTTGAGTTGCCTGCAATTATTTGCATTCATCTTGATAATGAGTTAGTTTGACATACTCTTTATTATCATTCCTCTATTTTTAGAGTACCTCTTTCCGCGACCATCTCAAGAATTGGCATCTAACGCCACTTCACAAAACAAAAGGGACGTTCAATCCTTTCATGACCTCTTTGACAGAGTTGCAGGGTAAATGTAAAGTCAGAGGAAGTTTCCTGACTTCTTACACCAACCTATGTGAAGATCTTGACAAACCTATAACATTCTCAACAATCGATGATGAGATGGTAGCTATGTTTTTGATGAAAGCTCTGACGATAGCAGTGTATGGTCTGAGAACGGTTGCTCATGACAACAATGATAATATCTTATTTAGTAGAGACACGGAAATAGTGAACAGAACCTACTGGAGTTTGATTAAGTCCCGCATCCCACTAACTCTAGAGAGTAAGGATCGCAGCTCCGGTACTCAGCAGTTCTTGATGAGCTCAGCTAACGGTTCGAGTTATGGTGATGGTCGTTCAGACTTCTCTATATGGCAGATCAAAGCAACCGATCCCTCTGAGTACAAGTATGACTTGATCACGGATATCGAATTTAGTAGTGGTAATCAAGTTCTACACTTAAACAAGGAGGTATTTGAATTCTACTCCAACGGAGAAGCAACAACCTACATTTCAAGTTGGTCACCAAGATGCACAATAAGCACTAATGTATCTGCTATGACTCCTACTATGACCGCGAAACGTGACAGCCAACTCACAGCTGATCGGGAATGGATTGAGAATGATCCAATGAAAGATGGTACATCAAACCTTGTTGTCGCAGTATCAGTTGTAATAGTGATCATCTTTGTTGCAGGATCGATTTCTTCCATCTTGTTATGGCGGGAAGGTGAGTCCTAGGATAACATTTGCTTGCATGCGTTCTGATCTGCCATTTTATGACATACCACATTGGCATAACATAACTAAATCAAAGGCTATAGGATCCATGAGGGTCAGCTTTGGTTCTGAAGAAAATATCCTGACTCCGAGCGAGATATGACTTTGATCGTGATGAAGCATGATGAGACCACAGTGATCATCTAAAAGTAACATAAATTCTTGCTCTTGTCGTTTCTTCATCTTCACTGTGAACTTCCCAACAAATGTGACTAACTGCCTCATTTTCTATATATCTCTATACTTTTCCTTTACAGTGAAGAGGCTAAGACAGAAATTTAAGGAGGACCCTCTGGTTATTGCTGACGAGACTGTTCCAGGCCCACATTCACATGGTCAGTGTAACATCCTCATTCCTACTAGTCTCGTCTGTATGTTCTCTGAATAGGACTGTACAAAGACTTTAGAATTGCTGCATCATGTTGCTTTTGGCAGGCTTACAGTTTATCCACAAAATTAAGGCCGGGTATGTGTCAGGGAATATAAACCCTTTTTCGTTCGGCTACCAAATCACAATCCAGGGATAACCAATGCTAATGAAGCTGGCAGCAATTTTTCTGAGCGTAAAGACTGAATACGCATAGTATTATTGAGTTTCTGCCACACATTTATATCAGTACTCGGGACTGCAATGGACTGAGTTGGATATTTTTTTATTAATGCTCGAATAACATTGCATCCTGCTTATTGTATTGTAGGGTCTCGCTGGGATAGCAGGAGTAGGAATAGGCTAGCTAGTGGTTACGGTATTGCTGTCAGTAACCAAGCCTATCATATCTCCATTGATGAAGAGGGTAAAGATTGTGAGACTAACTCATCTACACCTGCCAACCGGGAGACCACCAACAGACAGACCTCCAACAGGGAGACCTCCGACAGAACACCTTCTGATAACAACTATATTGTGGATAACTTGAAGGTGTTACCGCTCGATGAAAGCCAGATTCAACGCTGATCGTTGCGGCCCTGTTGGTATTCGTGATGATTGTAAGAGAGGAAATCATGTTTATCTTTTGCAAAAAGTCTATTGGCGGTATTAATTCACCTATTCATGAGTTGAACTTGTACATCACTGCGATTTACCAAATTATGGTGCAATACATATATAGCCAGGGTTTAATATTGCAAGAAAGCAATTGAATGATAGATTTGGCATTATCTGCTCACAGGAAAAGATAACTTTGGTATTCACTATATTTTCTGTAATAGCTTTCCCTTTTGTCATGACGACCTTTCCACTAACGATATCAGCTATCAGCCTCTACTTGTTTCATTCTCTTTATGATATCAACGTACTGATTTATTTATATAGATTCTATTTTTATCTGAGTATGTTAAATTGAAATAGATTTCTACCTGCGTAACAAAACAAATGTCTCATTTATACAACAAAAATAAAACAGAAAATAAAACTAATGGATACAATGTGAAAGTAAGAAGGTAATTGACCAATTGGCCCAGAAGTTATGAGTGAAAAACCATGCAGAGAAGCATGATGGTTCTAAGGTAATTGAATAACAACACCTACGCAAAACCAGACAGCGTTTGATTACAAAAAACTCAAGGCCGTTCAATACATAAAACTCTGAGATAATATATGAATATTAACAGCACAGATTATTGCCGGTCATCATTCGTCTAATGGAAGTGAAGTCACTGAGAATACTCCTACAATCCACTCATCCATACACTATATTTAAAGTTATATTATCCCATTTCATGCATTAAAATATTTTCAAGTTCGAGGTATTTGCAAATTTTCACCCTTAGAGACAATCATGGGCCTAAGCGTTCTGATGTGAATATAATGAGATAAATTATGACTCTTTATTTTATTTGAAATAATGAAATAATATGCTAAAATGCTATTGGCATGGAAAGTAAAACTTATATTGAAGAGTTCAACCAGTTCTATGACAAGTTTGACAAGTGCCATGGCGGGTGGCAGGCAGATATTTAGATGCATTTTTTTAATGATCTGTTTTATTTGGTTTCTACCAACTATGTCTCCTGCAGTAACTTTGCAAATCCTAGAGAGGGTCATTATACGGAATTATTTAATTTCACAATTATCTGCCGCATAAAATGTTTTTTTTCTATTGGTATTTGTGTCCATCAAATGTGTGGTGTGCGTATGCCCAATTTGATATCTGTGTGTGAGGTTCTGAATTTTAGCTAATAGTATGAATCTGATAATTCAATAATTTTTCAAGGATGGGAATTACCAGCTTTGCTGCCGTATTTCAAGTGTGTTGTTCATTCTCATCTATTAGAACATGTGCTCTCTAGATTCATACCGTGCTGTTTCCCTTATGGATGAAAGTTATGGCCTTAACTAGGAGAACAAAAGAAACTGAACTGAGCATAATCTTATATCTACAATGACAGTAACAGATTACGTGAGTATTCAGCGGTTATTGGCATGTTCTGCCGGATTTTACCTGTTGTTATAAACTCTAACTGATCGTTTCTAAGTACACCGACACAACAACAACTCACCTATAGTTGCCGTTCACCTTCGCATTCCTGAAAATCACTAAACTATTTTGACACCCCAGGTGTCTCCGATTCCTGATTCCTGGTTACAAGAAGGCTTTATGAAGATTGCAGACCTATCTTTGGTTTGAGTAGAGATATCGGGATTTAAGAAAAAAAAACATTGGTATCCGATTCATCAAAAAGCATGAACGTCAAGGGATTTAAATACCTTATAACACTTGATAACTAAATAAGTGAGTGAAATGCTTGCTGTTTAAAACTTATTGAAAACATTAACCCAAGAAATGGGTTCTAAAACCAGAAAATGTCTGTTGTTCCTTGTCTTGCTAAAACAAGTTTAAAGCGTTGCAGCATCCACCATTCCACCACCTCCCCATGTGAGTCAATGCATAACATTGAAGCTGCCAGAATTTCAGGTAGATTCCATCACTGACACAAAGTTATATACTGATTTAATTTCTCCAAAGATAGCCATACCCGTGTACGCTACCACTAATCCATGAATTCATATCGATGGGCACTGGTTACAGTACTGCCCATCAAAATCCATCGTATTGGCATACCTCTTTTTGATTATACAACTAATTGTTTGGAGGCGATGTTTCTGTTGATGGTAGAGATGAACTGGGACTATGTTACTGTGGTTTATTCTGATGATAAGTTGGGTCATGAGAGCCTTAGAATCTACTTGGATGTCCAGCAGAGAGACTATCTGTATCATTTAGTAAACCAAACCTGAGTGATATCCAAACAAGAGGTGTGGTCTATCTGGGATCTGAGAACAGTGAACTAAACCTGAGAACTTAGGTCAGACTTTTGATGTCAACTGATTATTTGATAATTGTAACACGACACTGATATGAAACACAAAGATTGTGAAGCCTATGTGTGTTGTTCATCATTTTATACCATTAAATACTCATGTACTTTTATTAAGAGTCAGTAAGTCTGGTTCAGTTGGTGTTATGGAATTTGCCCCCCTTGGCAAATGCAATCTTTTGTTATAATTCATCAGTTGATGTGAGAGGTAAGTATTGTAAATCTTATAATGATTACACCAGATTGACAATGAACAATAGATTCAAAGTGACAGACAAGTGATTGGTGGTTTTTCCCAAAATAATCAAACAGAGATAAGTGTATTGTATGAATAGTTTGGTAACAAAAATACCAAAATGATGGTGTGTTACGATATTCACATTGATGTCGTGTGATACTTTAAATATAAGTACATAACGATTTAAAGTTTATAATAATTTACAATGACTAATTGTGTTTAAAAAGTCACAATCTCTTTCTGTTTATCTCGGCCGCCGGTTTCCCCGATAATGTCCGGGCATTAGCTCTGCATGGCTTGGATGTCAATGTGAATACTAAAGTCCTCTCTATGGTGAGGAACAGAGGCAGCCTCCTCCTAGCTGAGTCAGCAGTTTGTAACACGGCAGCGCTGAATAGAACCATATAGATTACAGACTGTATGTGACAAAGGCATGATATATCCAGTTATACCAAGGTAGAGAAATATGAGTGCTTACTTGTGGTCTAAACATTCTACATAAGACAGCAGCAGTCAGCAGTCAGCAGTCAGCAGTCAGCAGTCAGCAGTCAGCAGTCAGCAGTCAGCAGACAGGTCGCCAGTAGATGTGATACAATTTATTTTGTTATGATGAGAAAATACATTTATTCACAGCATATAATTGCACGCCATTACGAGCCATTGGATAATTTGTATTTTTTGGGTCGGAGCAAATCAAAACCGTTTTAAAATTGGACAATTCAGCTCTCATCATTTAGAAAACCATTGTAATAAACGATTTTACCGTTTTATATACAATTAGTTTTAGATGAGTATGGATTTTGTGGAAATGATACAAAATTTAGAGCACTTTTCCTAAAAAAACATAAATGTTGTGTTAGAGGATGAAGAAATTGCTGAAAGTCAAAGCTTTGTCAGGACACCTAAATCGGCTGATTTCAGTGTTTATGCCACAGCCCACACTTGGCAAGCATAAAACACTGGCACGTAATAAAATGTTTTATTTTTCCATCAATTAAATAAACAGTTTTCTGAGCTCTTATTTATGCCTCAATTTGGAGTTGTCCACTCTCCAGTTTGGTACTTTTAACCCACGCCGCATAGGAAAAACCTGCTGAAAGAGGGTTATCTTGAAAACTGCTTATGTGAGGATAATAATGAGTTTTGATTCAGAGTCTGCACCATTGAAAACCCTGTTAGACAGGTTTCCAAATCATTGCAGGCTTGAATGTTGATAATCCTTAATTTTAGTGACGAAACTGATGAAAAATTCTGCCAAATTGTCCGCAAAACAGGCATAAAATGCTATAATTGACTATCGAATTACTAAAATTATTTCCCAAACTATGTCCATATGAGTTTTCAATGCTGCAGATTCTGAATCAAAAATAATTTATATCCTTCTATAAGCGGTTATCAAGATAACCTTCTTTTCAGCAGGTTTTTCCTGTGCCGTGTGGGTGAAAAGTACCAAACTAGAGAGAGGACAACTCCGAATTGAGGCCTAAATCAGAGCTCAGAAAACTGTCTATAGGCCATTGATTGATTGATCATTTTGGTTGAGCCATAAACATAGAAATAGTAAATGATAAATCTGTTCTCATGATAGGCCTACAAAAAATTGGAACTGTTGAGGGGCGTGTGACAGCTGACTCAAAAAGTGACAACTAACATTGTCACGGGCTACAAAACAAAGGAAGTAGCTAAGTGACAAGGTTAGGTAACATCACATCAAGCACAAAACGTGACAACACATTGCACATTTGCGCAATATGTTCAGACATTTTATGCAGGTGTCATATTTAGTGTAGTTGTCACATAACGGACATCTTCAAAAACTTTTATTGATCAATGCAAAATACTTCTTATGCTGTTTGACTTATTTTTAAAACCTTTGGAATTTCTTTGTTACTGAGTAGTTGTCTGGTACTGTATAAAAGGAAGACAACTCTGGAGATAGATATTTAACTCCCTGCTAAAACAAGACAATGCGCTCAGATTCAGAGTAAACTAGCACTGACATAAAGCTAGGAGTTAAAGACTTTAACTCCTTGCATAAAGTAAACAAGAAGTTGGCTCGTTTATCAATCAATTTACCGGTTTTTAAATTAATCAATAAAAGTTTTTGAAAAAGCAGGTGGCCAGTATATTTGGTGACAAAGTTAATTTTACGATCCCGGAGACAAAAGCAGAGCATACTGCAAACTCCTCTGATATGTGTAGATGAACTTTGTAAGCTCAACGGTTCATCTTTGAATCAACAGGATATGCTGTAGATACACGGCAAGTACATCATACTAGTCACTGTTCAGATCAGAAACGGGTTTCCATAGAAGATCAAGTACCAAAACTCTTCTGAATATAGTCTGCTGTCTGGCAAAAACTGGCTTACCCATCATAGTATTAACCGGCACACTAGACTTTTGGCCAATCATCTAAAGGCAATACCGCATAATTTGTTTTATCACTGTATTCGCATGTAAATTCAGGCCCACTTTGGGCTGTAGACTGAGGGATATCCCAATATTCAGGCATCAAATTTTACTGCAGTAATACCTAGCCTTTGTAAAATCCCTAGAACGACTCATAGGGCTGCAAACAATATCATCTGGCAATGAATGCCACAATTCTCACTTGCGTGCAGTTGTTTGAATACTTCAACTCTTAAATTCTTCCCTCATCAGATTATCAAAAAAAATAACACTTCAAATTAAATACTGCCCTAGACCAAGTTTGGCCCATTTCCCTGCATTTCGAGTTGCTCCCGATCCATTGGTCATACCTTTGCGGCGTGACCAGTGGAAGGGAGCAACAGTAATGCAGGCAATTGGATTTAATTTGTTCTATACTGCCCCATTGACAGCATGTTTTTAGCTGTCTCTCTTATGAAAGCTACAGGAAATAATCATTGAACAGGATCTGGCTAATGAAGACCAACATAATATAATAATCTTGCTTGGAGCACAGTTACTTACAGAAGCTGGGTGATGTATGCATATCCTATAAGATGACCAATTGCAGACATTATTGACACTGGTTGTTTCATGGTTTGTTTATTTTTGGTTTCACATTATCAACATTGATCATTTGCAAAATAATAAATGAAAAGCAACGAACCAACTAGGCCTTATAGGTAATAGTTATACTGATCTATTTTTGCAACATCAATTAGAACTAATGCCTATATACATTGTTATTAACATATCCAAGGAGTTTCTTCCTACATGAGCGGAGCTGCTTTCTGATTGCCATAGAAAATAGCCTTAATTAAGTGCCTACCCCAACAGATATTATGTACCTGTAGTTTTGTTAATGTATTGTTGTCAGATATTTTTGTTCAGTTTATTAGACCTAGCTACACGCCAAACCACATCCCATACACTACCTAACTACAATACCAATGTCCAATCATCAGTACTTATACTTGTCCCCGAAAGGCATGTCTTGGCCGCTGCGATAAGCTTTTGCCTCTTCTTTCCATCGTGCTTGAACACTATATAGGCAATATATGGCTAGCTGTGTGATAGAAAAGGGACCTTTGCGTATTTGTTCTGATGTACGAGAGTTTAGTTTAGTCCTCTAAGGATGACTTCTAGAGTTGATCGTCTCAGGCTAATACTTGATTGGCCACTGAAACCAGGGAGGGTGGGATATATCCAACTCTCCCTGCTGAATGAAACTCATGCAAGGAGTACTCCTTGACTCATGTATGAGTAGAGAACTTGCTGTTTGAAATTGTCTTCTCCCAATTATCAATTATTTCTAAAAAATTGATATTTGAAAGCTTGAGTGGAGGTTAACAAGGAGAACCTTTTGACATCTGCAAGTTTTATGAAATCAAGAATTTACAAAATAACTAAAAAAAAACATTTTTAGAGATTTAGCAAAAAATGGTTTTAGCCTGCAAAAATGTCTTCACACTTATTTTCCAGAAATCTTGATTGTACAAATATGGTAATTCATATCCAATCAAATATTCTGAAAAACCAATATTTCCGCATTTGATCAGTATGTTCGTCTGAAATTAACATTTTTCGACTGAGTGACTTTTTTTAGACGCGAAACAGCAGGCCGGTGATTGGCTGGATTATGGTATTTTAAATAATATGGAACACTCTAGAACACAGGAAACTACGTCAATAAAAGAAAAGGCGTGTTCTGTCCTTTCATTCATTTTGAGCGAGCGAGGCAAAAGCAGCTGAAGAGAGTTCTCTTTTTATTCTACACAAATACAGTAAGTTATACCATCATATTGGTGCAATTAAGTGTTTACAATATCTAAAAGTCATTTGTAACAAACAAAGTGTATTGTTCTTTGATTTAGTGGTGCTTCTACCTACCTGCAGACACTTTTTTATTTAAACTAATTAACACATAGTACATACCCCACAAACAAGGCCACAGCTACGAAATTGATTCATTGAACAATTTCATTTCTTGCCTGTTGTTGGGCTGAGAGATATCTGATGTTAGGTAGCTGGTGGGGCCTATGTATAGAAATCTATGAACCAAACTATTGTTGTCAATAAAAACACCCAAAAAAGTATTGACCAAATAATAATCTTGAGTAACTACTCACTTAGTTAGTACTTGGTAAGGTTGGTGTTAGCTGGTTTTGCAATGAAGGAGGAGGATGGACAATTGATTGTTGCCATGATCAGATACTGAAACTTAACTGCTGCAACACAGTGTGTGTTGCCAGCTTTCTGCCAAATATTTCATTTCCTTCCATTCAATCAAGATATTCATCGATTAAATCATTCACTCACTGCCGGATACACCTGTCTCAGTCTAGGGAGTGAAGTTCTCATATGAGAGTCGCATTCTACCCCTTGATCATCATCTCTTAAGAATAACATGCAAGTGTTCCCTGTCATTCCAACATAGTTTTGATAGGTGACGATGAGTGACTTGGAATGTTCATCTCATGCCATCCTTTGCCTGTTTGTAGAACATATAAAACATAATGTCTAAAGGAAAGTCAGGACCCGCCATCGGTATTGACCTGGGAACAACATACTCCTGTGTCGGAGTCTTCCAGCATGGAAAGGTAGAAATTATCGCTAACGACCAGGGAAACCGAACCACACCAAGTTATGTAGCATTCACAGACTCTGAGCGTCTCATCGGAGATGCTGCCAAAAATCAAGTGGCCATGAACCCAAACAACACAGTCTTTGGTAAGTATTTCAGTCTCCTTCTAACACTCAACAGTGTAGAGATAATGGTAATATTTGCAGAGACTGAAAACAGGAATGTTGGGATAAGTTTGTCTGCTGGTAGTGGTATAACTTTTGTATATCTGTTATATGTCATTTTCTTTGTTACAGATGCAAAGAGAATGATTGGTCGTAAATTCTCCGATAATGATGTACAACAAGATATGAAGCACTGGTCTTTCACAGTCGTAGACGATCTAACTAAACCAAAAATCCAAGTAGAATATAAAAATGAAACTAAGACATTCTATCCAGAAGAGGTAAGACTTTCATCCTAATTTATGCTAATCAGTTTCCGAAACCATGACCTGAATCAAACCTTTAGTTGTTGTGGCCTAAACCATGAAAAGAGACAAAGAAATTTCTTTGTGTACTATGATTCTTGTTTTTGTTAACAAATATTTTGCAATAATTCAAGTACACTACTTAAATACGTAATTGATGATTCAGACTCCCCAACTTCCTGAATAATTTGGTCTAGAATGTTCTTGGCCGGAATAATGAGGCTATTTTTGTCTAATCATACCATGGCTTATATCACGAGTCTATGAGGTGATTGATAGTCATGTTACTAACTAGTGGAATGTGAGCAGTTTTGTTTTAAACAATACCAACAATCACACACTAGTTAGAAGTTTCTAGATACTGCCCTCCGCCCATGAATCTTTTTGAGCAATAGAGTAATTTCCCTAACAAACTATCCCATGACTAGGTCAACAAAATGAGAAGATTATTGATTGATTGATTATTAATTTCATTATTTTTATATTGTAGATCTCATCTATGGTGTTAACAAAGATGAGAGAGACAGCAGAGGCATACTTAGGTAAATCAGTAAACAACGCTGTTGTCACTGTGCCTGCCTACTTTAATGACTCACAGCGTCAAGCCACCAAGGACGCTGGAACTATCTCTGGTATGAATGTGCTCCGTATCATCAACGAGCCAACTGCTGCTGCCATCGCCTATGGTCTCGACAAGAAGGTGTGTTGACAATAATAACAAAAGAAACTTGCTTGATTTGTCTTGTGTTTCAAATGAGTTGTTTCTGTAGATGTAATGCATTTACAACATTGCTGTGAAAATCAGAGCCGTATATGAATAGATTGTTTCCTTTTTTTGCAGGTGGGGCATGAGAGAAATGTGCTGATCTTTGATCTTGGAGGTGGTACTTTTGATGTATCCATCCTGCAGATTGATGACGGTATATTTGAGGTGAAGGCCACCGCTGGAGACACTCACTTGGGTGGTGAGGACTTTGATAACAGGCTGGTGGATCACTTCATCAGTGAATTCAAGCGAAAGAACAAAAAAGACATCACTGGTAACAAGCGTGCCGTCCGAAGATTGAGAACAGCTTGTGAGAGAGCAAAAAGAACTCTGTCAAGCTCAGCTCAGGCCTCCATCGAGATCGACTCTCTATTTGAGGGTATCGATTTCTACACCAGCATCACCAGGGCCAGGTGAGTGTAATGATCGAACAGTTATGTGATAATTTTCATTGATCCTGTGACAAGTGGCATCCAAAGTGCTAACAGCTGTGATGATTTGTTTTATGCTCATGATATCAAAGCTCAAAATGTGAAGTGATAGTAGAACATAACTTTAACTAAACCACTAAAAAAACCTGCTGATTGTGTGATTTAGATTCGAGGAGCTGAACAACGATCTGTTCAGAGGCACACTTGAGCCAGTAGAGAAGTCTCTGAGAGACGCTAAGCTCGATAAGAACGCAATCAACGACATCGTGCTTGTGGGAGGATCCACTCGTATCCCCAAGATCCAAAAACTTCTGCAGGATTTCTTCAACGGTAAAGAGCTGAACAAGAGTATCAATCCTGATGAGGCTGTCGCCTATGGCGCTGCCGTACAGGTAAGAACTGACGGCATGACACAAAGATACCAGAATACACAAACAATATGGTCAACCATTGTGTGGGCCTTCATTAACTACCAGATTGATATGTGATGCTGACACAGTGATGACACATTGATAATGAATGTTATGACACTGTCCGTGTCACACCAGCTGTCACCTCTCTATATTGAGTTTTGTTGTGTTGATTTACAGGCTGCTATCCTGACAGGAGACACCAGTGAGGAGATTCAGGATCTGCTGCTGCTCGATGTCGCTCCACTGTCTCTGGGTATTGAGACTGCTGGAGGAGTGATGACCTCTCTCATCAAGAGAAACACAACCATCCCCACCAAGTCTACTCAAACCTTCACCACCTACGCTGATAACCAACCAGGTGTACTCATCCAGGTAAATACTACTAATTAAAGCATACGTAAACTACAGGTTAAACTCATCAATCTAGTTTCCCCAGCTACTAAGCTTCATAATCTGCCTAAGAACAGTTCAATGAGGCTATTACACCTGGTGTTACATCTCATCAAACGTCAGCCCATAAGACACGTGTGTGGCTGACTGCCATTCAAAATTTCTTTTCATCAAATCAAACAAAAAACACCTTTGACCATAGTTGTGTGGTGATTGTAGGTATACGAAGGAGAGAGAGCCATGACCAAGGACAATCACTTGTTAGGAAAGTTTGAACTGACAGGAATCCCTCCAGCACCACGAGGTGTACCTCAGATTGAGGTCACATTTGATATTGATGCCAACGGTATCCTCAATGTCAGCGCTGTCGACAAGAGCACCGGTAAAGAGAACAAGATCACTATCACCAACGACAAGGTAAGATCAGTGTTATGAATACACTGCACTCATTGGCGCTTGTCGTAACACGTGTTTACAGTGTTAACATGTTTTATTGCACCTAGATAGTAGATGGGCGATGACCATGTTTTCAATCAATCTAAGGCCTACATGTATCCATAATCTATCACTATCAATAGAGATTGCTGTGTAGATCCAATAGATAATAGGTACCACTACTTATATAGGCCCTAGTGTTAGCTCATTAACAGCTGCCAGATGATCAGATTAGTACTAGGGACCAACTTTTACAGCTTGTATCATTGATTTTTCTCACCCTAATTAGCTACAGTTCGTGATCACAGATGTGTTGTGGTGTGATGTGTCAATGTTGTATGATGGTATCTATCGTGTGATTGCCTTTTATATAAACTCATTGATAATATTGTAATTGTTGTATATTACAGGGACGTCTCAGTAAGGAAGAGATTGAGCGAATGGTGAATGACGCCGAGAAGTACAAGGCTGAGGATGAAGTACAAAAAGACAGAATCGCAGCCAAGAATCAACTCGAGTCATACGCCTACAACATGAAGTCCACTGTAGAGGATGATAAACTCAAGGATAAAATCAGCGCCGATGATCTCAAAGTTATCACTGACAAGTGCTCAGAGGTAGGGACCATGTCATTTTCAGTCTTGCCAGTTTGCTCAATGTCGCCGACTTACAGAAGAAGTAGCTTGTGGTCTACTGACCTAAGACAATTTATTTAGGGTTGGTTGTTGTTATTACAAAACTGACAGCTATCTGATAGGGCAATGCGTAATAACATATCAATTTTTGAAGCAAGCATGCACTTTCATCAGTGATGATGGACATTCTATATGTGAATGTGGGTTCATAAAAATACATGGAAACAATTAGGCATCAGTTACTCAATAGATATACGAGTTGATTAGGATGCCAGTCAGGTATGTGTCTGTTGCCATGAACACAATTAGTAAGAAATAGATAATTATCATAGTTACAGAAATTATCATGGGAGTCTGAGTAAACAGTTTCCCTCCCATATGAGATGGCTTTTGTTAATCTCCTGGTGGGAAAATATCCTGCCCTTCGTTGACCGATATATAATCAGGTGTTTTTTTGGTGACTATAGGTGATCACCTGGCTGGATGCCAACACTCTGGCTGAGAAGGACGAGTTCGAAGACAAGCGCAAAGAGCTCGAAAATATATGCAACCCAATCATCACCAAACTGTACCAGGCTAGCGGCGGCGCTCCACCAGGCGGTATGCCCGGCGGCGCCCCAGGACCTGCTGGAGGTAACAGTGGAGGCGGTGCTGGACCCACCATCGAGGAGGTCGATTAATCAACTATCACACCCCCGTCCATCTCTCGTGTCTCTCTTCTTAGTCGAGATGAAAGCCCCGAACGCTGCCAAACAGGAGACTGTGTTAACTTGTACAACACTCAACTCAACAATGAACAAAGTAAAAATCCCTCTTTTCTGAGATAATTATTATCCTTATAATTTATACTTTTGAGGTCATTTTCACCTCCACTGTTACGTTATGACGATGAGATTACGTCAGTGTATCATGCAGATTGCATGTATTTCTTAAAAATAGTTAAAAAGCAATAGTTTTTTATGGAAAAACATCCCAGTGCAATGATTGTGTAACGTTGTGTTGTGATCTAGTTTTGCATATTGTAGAACTAGTGTACTATCTGTGTTGTATGACTAATGCTTTTTTCTTGCTTTGTATGCAATCAATAAAGATAAAAACCTAAAAATCGCTATCCCATTTCCTGACATTAGTGCACCATGGTTGTCAATCAGCCCAAGTTTTGCTGCATGGTGCAAACAACAAGAAATATCTTGCACAATATCGGTCACTTTTTTTTCCAATGGATTTCTTCTGAAGCCAGTACTCATGATGTTGTTTGTACTTCTGTACTGATGACATCATGATTTAGGCTTTCCTCCAGCTTAGTAATGCTGGGCTGGTACTAGCAACGTACAGATGCATATCGCATGAGCGGCTACTGGTAACACCAAATATGCCTCATTTCCCAGCCAGCTCGTCAGCATACAAGAGGGAATGGGTGAGAGATTTACCTCAAAAGTACGAGGAGCAGTGGGATGCAGAGGGGCTTGTAAAACCACCTGTCAAGTCGGACGGAAGCGTGGTCAGATGTAAGTTTCAAGCTGATTTTCTGGAAGATTTGTTATCTTGGTGTAGTAATGATCACAAACAGTCCATGTCGTTGGTATCAAGTCTCACTCCAGCATGTATCCCTGATTACAATGTGACCATGATCTTTAGGCTAGACAGATGCTGATCGCTGTAGAAAACTGTTCAAGAGCATCAGTGATTAGCATTATTGTCCTACACAAGTTTGTTCTCATATTTATCCAACAATATATCAAACATTAGTAAGGTTACTGCAGATCAAGGACGTAGCCGCTTGGGTATCTTTTCACGGCTCATAGCTGAAAGCTATTCAACTTTTCATAGTTCACAAGAAGCAGTGAGATATATCTCATAATATCTGAGACTAGAATACAAAATGTCTCTTTTCTTGCAGCTGTACCCTTCTATGCAGCTCAGCAACTACACCGCCTTCACAGAATACCCAGACAGCTGAGAGGCGCCACCAAACCAGTTGTTGTTACTACATCAAAGATTGGTGAACCGGTAAGCGAGATTTAAAAACCTATGTTCTTTGGAACTTGAGCTTGCTGATGGGCGTTAGAAGCCAGGAAATCTAGGGAGCAATAATAGTAAAAAGCTTTCCGCAAACAAACTGAAATCATCAAATCCACCGGTGTCTGTAGTTGCGTTAGGGGTGGATAACTCCACACTTATTTGACTTCCGCAAATAAATATTAATTCTAAAACTGAGATGTAGATCTGGTCATTTTTGATTTAACTTCCTCTGCAATCACATAGATACATGAATGTCTTGCTATAAATTGCAGTAACTCCTCCAGTTGTCACCCTTAGCCCTCCTTATGACATCTGTAGTATAGACTCGGAGGTAGCATGATAGGTCATTAGGCGTTATCCTTATACCCAATACAACACCAGATTGGGAACTTCATTCATGTGAGGGAGAGGCAAAGATATGAAGCTACATGGGGTTGAATTAATCTGTGATCAAATCAAAAAATACAGGTCAATAAGCTAGCTTCAGATATTCTGCCGCTATGTACACACTACACCAATCTCTTCCTCCTTCAATGCGATGTATTCTCTTCTTCATTGCAGTTCTACACTCCACAGTTAGATTTTGATCTGAGAACAGTTAGACCCCTTCCTCTCTCATATAATAATCTGCTGGATCCACATCTCAAACATTTCTTCAATAACCCAGCAAAGAGACGGGTGTTAGAGAAGAGAGGTTTTATCACAAGTGACGGCGATGTCATCTGTCATAGTATGAAGGAGCTGAACCAATATAGAGACTTCCTGTACTGGAATCACCAGGAGATGCTCAAGTCTCTCAGAGATGACATGAACTCCTACATGCCTAAAATCTTAGCTAAGCGACGCGCCATCGCAGTAGGTTCATTTCTTACAGCTGTAAAACTACGCTTGGTCGATATGAAATAATCTTAAATGTCACTACCTATTGCAATGCTATTTATGTGTGACCTTTCTTTGGCAATGACTAAACTTTAATCACTTATTATAAATTATTATAAGGGCTATCTGTGTATTTTCATCCAATCCGAAGGAAATGTGCTAATGATAAAAATTCTTAATATGCTGTTTGGCCAGGATGCTGGATCAAATGCAAAAAAGCTTGCTTCACTCTTGCTGCAGTGTGTAGCTTGCAGTGGTTTATGCGTTGTACATATCACCTTTTCTCAAAATTTAAACTCTCAAATTTCTATTCCTGAGATATTTGAACATGGGCTGTGGCTTAAATTTGCAGAACAAATTTCCTTATAACTCAAACTCTGTGTTGCATTCAAAACTGTCTCTCCTGACCTGCACTCAAATCTTGCTGTTTTATTTAAGGAAATTACTGCAGAGCAGAGAAGGTATCAACTGCTTCAAAGAAGTTCAGGAGATGTACGACAGAAGAACAAGAGTAGGAGCGCCAACAAGAGTAAGGTGTCCAAAAAGTCCTCTAAAACTGGCAAATCACACAACAAACCCAAACCCCCAAGTAAAGCCAACGCTAATAAGACGGTGGTTAAAGAGGAACCGAAAGGTAAGATCGTAAGATTGGTATAACATACTCATGAAAGGTACATGAATATAGTGAGAACTGGGAATGCCTTCCGCAGGATCACGAAACATAGGTGGTGAATTTGTGGAGACAAATACATGACTTCAGTTAATACCAAAATAATTTGTCGATTTAGACCACAGATTATCCTCAGAATTCTATTAGCTGGGGGCTTTCCTGGAAAGGGTTTGATCTGAATCATTTGAACGTCTGAATTTGACCAGTTCTAGTACGGCATGGTATAAGTGTTTGTCAGTCTGTCAAAACATAACTCCTATTGATGATTAAATAACAAACATTCACATCCTGGCCTCTTACCTCTCTGCCAAAGAATGGTATAAATGGAATCATCTAATATGTAGTGAGGATTAAGGATGAGGCGGAAGAGGGAGAAGATGAGACCTCTGAAGAGAAGGCGGAGCAGCTTACATCAGAGAACGACCTTCAGACTACAGAAGAAGAAACAGAGGCAGCAACTAAAATACAGGCAGCATACAAAGGCTATATGACTAGGAAGTCGATGGTATGCTGTTTGTCATTCTTGGTATTACTCGCTTGGAAATGTCAAAGTCTCTTGAAACTGGTTATCTTAAGTTTCCTCACAATCAACTGAATAAATGAAATTAACGAAATTATTCACTTCTTTATCCCCATCTATGCATGACCTTTTGGTGAATTCGCAGTACAACAGATTATAATAGCTTTTATATGAGTTGTGTGCTCATTCAACAAGGGAAGACAACCCATTTTAAGAAGCACTTCTGTATGTGTTTCTTTTCTTATTCAGGCTAAGGGATATAAAAAGAAGACCAGAAATGCTATGAGGAAAAAATACGGTGAGTAAGGTTTAATCAAAATCTTTGTCTTTTAATGCTTCAGTAAGAAGTGTGCTTTATTTTACGAAAACATATAATAACTATATAACCCTTCAAATTTAACTGTATGAACTATGTAAATGTTGGGTAAAATTAAAAATTTAGATTCCGAATCACGTGAGAAGATCTGGAACAGGGGCAAGGCTGACTCTATCTCCACCTGTCACACACATAGCTGTACAGAGCACCTGTCTAAACAGTTTATCATCACAGATCTACCTGCCATGATGAGGTTCCTCAAAGATCCCGTGGCCCAACAAGCTTACAGGTAATATAATATTAGTTTTTTTGTTTTGATGATAAGGAAATCTTCTTATCAATTGTATCTAGTACTAAATTTAATTGTAATTTCTATCATCAAGTGCGAAAATGAATTTAATAATAAATACACTGACATAAGGTTTGGTACCCGAGATTAGGATTGTTGGACACTGGCCTTCAGGAATTTCAAGTCCCAAGCATTCTTCATTTTAGTAGGTCATTGTAAGCTTTGTCTCATTTTACTCCCACTTCAATAGGCAACTATAGTGTATACCTAATATAATAACATATACTCCCACTTGTGATTTCCTTTCAACAGTTCTGTTATTGAGAAGTATATCCGGATATTTTCTAATATACACTTGTTTTCCTACAGGAGGAATTATTTACTGCGACTGATGCACACTCCAAGCATGGATATATCGGGTACTATGGTAAAGCCCTTACTCAAAGATGAGATTAAACATCACAGCTCTAAGTTTAGATGGGTGTGATTCTTGATGAAGAGATTAACAAAAATTTTTGATCAATGTTATCACTATATTAGTGGACAATTTCAGCATGTATGGATAATACCGTATCATAGACTTTAATCAAAAAGGTTCAAATAAAAATGCAAATGATAACAATATTCTACGGTATTCTTTTGGCTTTGGTTATGGTTCATGTTCATGCATATTTTTTATTTCAACGCTATGGGTTGCTTTGTCATAACAAACACAGCCGAGCACATAGATTGTCATTATTTTCGCTTTTTGAATAAACCTGTTTTGCCAGATTTATGCGTTGATTTTAACTGCTCAGATGCATTGAATACATCTCTGAGGCGAAACTTGAGTCTTAGTCCAGGTGAGAACTCCGCGGTGTCTGCAGAGTCATCATCTCTGATTGTGTCATACGTCTTTCTGAGAATTTCCTCCAAACTTTCATCGTCTGCAGATCTACACAGATTCCCTGACAGAGTTGGGATAATTCTCTTCCTCCCATTGGCTGACTCGTTCACATGAACAAGCAGAGAAGTGAAATCTGGATATTTCTGCACAAAATCACCATTAGGCCGATCACCCGTATCCTTGTTCCACTCAGCTTTATTGTCACTAGCTGAATGAAGGTTGTTGTTATATTTTGCCGCTAATCCAGCTTTGTCGAATCCTTTGCCACCTGTAATAAAAATTTTATAAGGTCAGTCGTGATAAAATATTCATCGAATTCTATATATTATGTTACAAGGTTGGATTAAACATCCTATAATAACAAGTATGAGTATACTTTTTCTTTACGCTATAGCACTATAACATTTCCGCTTTGTTTCATATGGTAAATGGATCATATTTGGTAAATAGTCATCAGTTGGATAAGGCTTCCATTCTTACCTAATTCACATGGAACTGGGGTCAAAAAGTCAATGTGTTTTTGTGCCAATCCCTTCTCTGGTTGTCCGCTCTTGTTACCAGGGTAGATATTGTTCCTGGTGGACACAACGTTGTTGTTGTATTTCGTAATCGATGGAACCTTGTGCTCGGTTTTTTCTACTATAAAATAAAAGAATTCACAGTTTGATCTCAACTTTTAATTTGTGATATACTCCATTTTTTAGAGCTGCCTTTCAGCCCCTATGTTGAGAGGGTTTTGTCTTCCCTCTTATCATGAGAAGACAACTTGATCACATTGTGCTTGAACAGCTGGTAAAGGGTTTGTATAGATATGCCGGATATGACACCCAAAACATAAAGATATTTAGCTGCACTAAGGAGAGATACTCAAGCACAAACCTTCCGGTGGGGAGTATAGCTTTGGAGGGCTTGCAGTCATCAGTTTCTGGCTGTCCACTCTCTCAACATCAAAATCCTTATGGAGTATCAGCGCTGCTAAAATCTACAATAATGTAAAAGTGTGACAAAGTTGAATTTCTAGACCAATTTCGATAATATGAATATATTTTGTCAGAAGCAGGACTTTTTTACTCTTGTTTTCACTATGGTTAGACCTATACAAAGATATAATTGGTAGAAAGATGTAAATTTTTCTGACACGTTGGCCATGACCATGTCCATGAATCATATTGTCGCAATAAGATTATTAAGTTTCTTATCTATGATGCAACACACGAAATCAATTTTTATTTGTCACCTTTGGTTTTCCATTGAGAGCTGGCACATTCATCTGCTCAGCGATTTCCTCCAAGCTAATAACTCCATCACTGGTTTGTACTGCTCCGGCTCTGCCTCTTCCTGCAATTATTACCATCAGCCCCGAAAGATCTGATTTGTTATGAACCTCTGTGGCGGACAGTATCATGGCCTCCTTGCTTACATCTGTTTGGACAGCGGGTTTAATGCCGAGTTGTTTGAATGCATGTTCGAGACCTTGTATCCCATCTTCTAGATCTGGTGTTTTCTCCGGTGAGTGAAAAATCAGCACTTCAGGAAAAGTGGCCAAAGGATAGCTACCATTCTGTTTACTGATCCATGTGAAGAATGATTTGATTTCAGGATTTGATCTTAGCTTGATGACAGTTTTACCCTGACGATCCTTTTGTGAGAGAAGAGCTGTTCTTTGATGATGGTCAAGCTTCATCATCAGGGTTTTGATCATCGAAATCTGATCATGCCTGACTAAGCTATGAATCACTCTTGTGCTGTTTAGAATCTTGGCAAGTTTCTCATTGCCTGGAAACACCATGAATGACAATAATTATAGTCACAAAAGGAGCAAAAGCACAGTAAAGAGGACAGCCGTTTTACGGATTTATTACAAATTGTGTCCGATTTCCCCCTTCATAGGCTACATACCACCTGTATAATTTCTCTCCGTCTGCTAAGATGAGGAGAAAGTTTTTAAAACAATGAACATACACTAATTCCCAATTGAAATTCTTGCTGATTGCTTCAAAGACTGCTATCATCAATAAACTTACCAATGCCATGGAGAGATTTCAGGATAACCAACAGAAGTTCCAGATTGTCTCTGTGGACCACGATGCTAAGAGGAGTATTTCCCAATTTGTTTTCCATTTCTAGTAGATCTACGCGACCCGTTAAGTCCACTGAGGTCAGGATGGTGGACATGAAATCAGTCCTACTTTTTGTAGCGGCACGGTGTAGAGAGGTGTCTCCGTTTTTACCACATTCTCTGAGAAACTTCATTCGTGATTCTATGTTCAACACCTCCACCAAACACTGAAGAAACCTATGTTGATTTTCATCGATTGTAATATGCAGCAGTGTATCACCCCATTGCTTGTTTGTCATTCTTTTGAAAAATGCAAGTCTTGCTGTTGGCTCAAGCAAGACCAGCAAGGTATGGAAGCATTCTAAATGTTGCATGTTGAAAGCTAATTTGATTGCTGAGTCACCAAGATCACGAGGGATGCTGATAGGTTTGCCAGCAAAACTAGGGTCAGCCCACCTTCGTAAGATAGCTTCAAAGGTTACTGCTCCTGCATCATTCTGTATTGTGGTAAGCATTGCAGTTTTTCTGAGACTAGGAATTTGTAGCAAGTCTTCTCTTTTGCCAGGATCAGCCAACTCCCATAGCTCATTAGAATCAGTCGTCGGTCGAATGGGATTTGATGCTTTCTTTGAGGGTTTATGGACAGCAGTGCTTCCCCAAACATCTGTTATCATCAAAATCGCCTCCACCTGACTCTCTGAGAGTCCCTCCAGCAGAGCACTAATACATCTCACATGATCCTCTTTGACCGCACAGTGTAAAGCAGTAAACCCAAAAGTGTTCTGCATGCTGAGCAGTAAATATCTTTCATCTGGAGAGTCAAGGCAGGTGAGCATGGTTTTGATCACTTCTTCATTCCCAGAACTTGCCGCCATGTGGAGGGCTGTTGCAAAGTTCTCTACACTGCAGTCTTTAGTTGATATTATTAGATGACTTGATGGGTCTCCACCGTCATAAAGTTCAATTTTTCTAGACCGCTTATCCTGTAGTAGAAGTAATCGGAGACGATCAGCTCGATCAGCTGCCTTTAGCATGACGTCTAGAGCTTCCACATTTCCTTTCTGTACAGCAATATGCATGGCCGTATCGCCATGAATGTTTTGTGTTTTTAGAAGTAGAAATACTACAGCAGTACCTTGTTGGCTGATAAGTGAAAGCACACACTTCACAGCATCACTGCTTCCGACTCTGAGCGCAAAATGCAGAAAGCAGTCTTCACACGAATTCAAACGGGCCTGTAATAAGTTGACTCGGTCCTCAGGTTTCAGACCCTCCAGTATCTCTCTCAGTAACACAGTTTCTTCAACAGCTCTACGAAGGATCGCTCTTTCATCCTTTAGAATATCCGCTGATGAGTACGCATATGTGTCCATATTTGATCACAGCTTCAGATAAACTTTTCTGTAGGATCCGATATACGCCTGAAAGTTGAGAGGAGAGGAGTGGCAATGATAGCTAAAAATAATTGAGAACAGATAAAACGCTGTGTCTATTGATGATCCTTTCTAATACGTTGTTAAGGTGAGTTGAGACGTCCTCGTATAAACTCTTAACGTTAACTATAAACCTTTGATTTCCATTTGGGCATTTCGTCCCATCCGATCTACCTAAAATGGATGCTCTCTGCTCACTTACCAGGTAAAAGGGTGATAGAACTCTTTAAATATTTAGAATGTGATGGTACAGCAGTCTGTCTGTATACGGCACTCCTTAATGTATCAACACCTAAGCAAGCAATGACGAATTTAAACTGCATCACATGTGCTGGATGTAGTCAGGTGACTAAAGTTGTATGTCAAGTTTTTACGTGGCTACTTGAACGAGTTTTACTCATCCTGGAAAAATGATTTTCCAAACAAGATATGAAATTTCAAATGTATGGAAGGTTGGTTGCCAACCATCTGTTTACTTGAGATATGAGCTGTCACAAAGCTGTGTCGCAAGACAGTTTATCTTTTTATTGATAAACTAATAAGGTTCAAGGAATTCGTCCTCTATCTTATGTATCAAATGACTGACTGAACAGCATCACGGATATCAGTTGTTGAAATGTACACAAAAAAGGTATTTCATATCCATTCCTCCAACATCTGGGATGGTATTGACAAGCATACTTTTCTTGCATGTTATATTGGATTATTTTGTCTTTTTCATGAAAATTGTCATCACTTATTTTCAATGTTAAGTATATTCGATTTTGATCTGAACTAATTTGTCAGCAAAATAACCATATCACCGTAACTTCACTTTCTGTAGACTACTGAACACTGGAACAGAACAGCGGCTATTATCGTTACAAGCATAGGGCATTGAGATCAACTCAGTGAATAACAATTTGGTCTTAAAATGCAGTTATAACCGACTACTGTAAAATCAGTTTGATCTTTTGACCACACTTTTTGGTGCTATTGTTAGTTCTGTTCTGGATACAAAATAGACGATACTTAGTCTGCCTCAGTCGTCGAATACCCTAGAATGTTAGCTAGAATTGAATTAGGTAGTTAGGGGGTGATTCGAAGTTAGCACTGAATTTTGGCTATCTATCGATATAAAATAAAGTGGGTGAGTAAATGTTAATTAGCTTATATTTTGCTATTTCAATAATGTGAGAAATTGCTAATTTTTCCCTCAACCTTCTTACAATACAATATATCGATCTGTTATAATAAGACCCACAACAAATCATTATTTGATCTCCGACCTAGAACAGCTGTGTCAGGCGTTATAGGGCAGGGCAGGTAAATAGATCGCTAGTCCCTTTACTATGACTTGGTGCTGCATATTTGGATTAAGTGAAAACAATGATGCCGAGACATCATTCTATTTGAATCCATAGCCGATTAAAGAATTTACCTATATATTATTGTACCATCATTGTAGTTAATTATCACATTATCTATATTGCGCTGGTTTGAACTTACAGCTTCAATAAAGCGGAAAGAGGTGACACTTTGAATAACAATTATCATATATTATATATATATAATAGTTAAAATATAAATATTATTATTTTGATATTTTGACGCAATGTACTGCATCAGGATAACATTGTTAATAGGTGAAATTGCAATAAATGCGCATCGTAAACAGTATTTTGGATAGAAGTAGCAAAGCGTAGTATGCGGGATTGAACTAACATCACGATAACAATACACACAGAACTACACAGTAATATGACAGTGTCCAGTAATGTGGGGATGATCATTTTCGCTTAAATAATCCGGACAAAGACTTAGATTTGCCAGATTTAGATTTGATTTTTTTGAGAGGGTCAAACACATCCTGGAGACAAAGCCTATTCCTCAGATCTGTGACAAACTGTACGACCTGCCCCTCACCGCTGCTGCCTTTAATTGCCGTAAAAGTCTCAGTAAAAACTTCCTCCAAACTCTTACCCTCTGTACTAAACCTGACAAGATTTTTAGTAAGAAGAGAAATCATGCTGTCCCTCTCCCCAGCGGTCTCCTTGGTGCAGGCTACCAGTGCCATGTTATCAGGCTGTTTCTGTGGTGTGCTGAGGACAGGTAGATCTGATGTGCCAGATGCATCTATGTTCTGAATTTTCGTCTCATGGTTGTTGTTTGATTTGGCGTTTGTCGAAGTCTTCTGCTCACTCTGGTCACCTTTGAAAAATATAAATAAACAACATCATGGTTAAGAAGAGACAACCTCCCATGTTATACAGACACTCAAACATTATGTCAACTGGCGCATGTAAGGAAAGATAGGGATAGTGTAGGGAAAGATATGCATAGAATATCATCCTATTGTATTTGGACAGTAGCCAGATTTTGCTAATTAAAAATATTTTTCAAGTGACTATTCGGCTTCCACTACAAATTGTCATTAATCTATTTTACCTGTTCCATGTTTTTTCTCAGATGTGATGTTCAGCTCGTTATCATTTTCCCGAACCTGTACAAGGAAAGCTGCCAGCACCTAAAACCAAAATTAGAAATGTGATTAACTCACATATCGGAGAGTTTTTATACGAGTTTGAGAGTCTAAACCTCAATTCTAAGATGCTTTACTTTTTAGTGCCTACAGGGAAAGTTGCCTCCCTCAGTGATCTGTCAAAGAAAAAGCAGCAAAATGGATCAAATTTGAACTTTGCCAAGGACTGTTTTCTGGGTGTTTGTGACATCCATTGTTGACCTTCTACTTTGTTGTGCAATGCCAAATGACACTGGTTTGAAATCATTGGATGAGCATGCCTTAGTTCCCATACATGCGGCTGGGTATCATTATCTGCGTACCATCCCACACTGTGAGTGGGAATATAGCCACAATTATACATACATCATTCTGATAAGAACTGTAGAATGTAAAATACGACGCTTGTTTCATATCATGTACGAACAGGCACACCTTTTTTGATAGCAATAAATATTTATAGATCTTATCTACGAGTGAATGTTTGACAGTCACCTTGGGTTTCCCAGTGAGAACCGGGTTATTGATTTGCCGGGAAATCTCTTCAAGTTCCACCGCTCCGCTCTCAGACATTACGTATCCATTTATACTCTCAGCCGCTATGATGGTTATCACCCCTGACACATCTGGCTTTTTCTGTACTTCCTGGATGGTTTGCAGTATAGTGTCATCTCTTACATTAGCAGTGACAGCCGGTTTGATAGCTAGCTGAGTAAAGCCCTGCTCCAGACATCTTATTTCGTCTACTAGGCCCGGTGCGCTGTCTGGTGAATAGAAGATCAGCACTTCTGGAGGAGTGGCTAGTGGATAGCCACCATTCTGCACATCAAGCCAGGCAAAGAGTGATTTGATTTCAGGGTTTGAGGTTAGTTTGATGGCAGTTTTACCCTGACGATCCTTTTGTGAGAGCAGAGCTGTTCTCTGGTCATGATTCAGTTTCATCATTAGAGACTTTATAGCTGGCAGCTTGTTATTTTTCACGAGACAATGAATCACTCTCATGCCATCTAGGAGTCTGGCCAGCTCATCGTTCTCTAAAATTACAACAAGATGTGACATGTTAGATATCTAACAAGGAAAACGTTGGCTGGGATTCCCCTCCTTACTCTTACCATAATCCGCTGATGTAAGATTTAAAATATATATTGACAACCAAAACAGGGTCACATGAGGAAGTTAAGAAACTACAATCCTAATCGCACCACCTTAGTTTCACAATAAATCAGGGATAATATAGATCAAGAATTTATGCCAATGAATCTTTTCCTCATATTATCATTACTTTTACAGCTACAGCGTAAAACCATCTGTTAAATTTTGGTCATCAAATGATGCAAGTAATTGACAATGACAATGAATCTGGTGTCATGTAAGACTTAATAATGATGAATGGCGATTTGGCACACCACAGCATTTCATCACCAGCACAAAATAACATAGTGCAGTATCACTGCAAAAAAAAGTTAAAAAAACATTCCATGTAACATGAAAACTTACGTATTTCAGAAAGGCAGGTTAAGATTCCGCACAAGGTCTCAACACTCTCTTTGTGTACAGCAATGTTAAGTGGTGTATTCCCGAGCGCGTTCTCCCTCTCCAGAAGCTTAATACGATCTACAACATCGACAGAGCCGAGCATAGAAACAATTACATCTGATCTATTGAAGCTTGCTGCGCGATGCATAGCGATGTCCTTGCTCTTGCCTCTCTCGCTCAGAAATGACATTCTGGTCTCGGGCTGTACTGCATCCACCATACACTTGACGTAGCTGTTCAGCTGCCGGTTCACTGCCACATGCAGCAAGGTGTCACCCCATAAGTCTCTGACTTTCAGTAGTGTTTGCATACGAACAGCTGGATCAAGGGAGTGTAATATGGAGCGGAAACAGCCCGTATCCCGCTTGTTAAAAGCCATGATCAACACAGTGTCACCTAAATTTTCTGGGATGCGGATGGATTTTTTCTTGCCATTTACATCGGGAACAGCCCATTGTAGTATGGCTTGGAAGGTGACTTCATTTGCTGCCTTCTTGAATGTAGTGTTCATGGCAGTCATAAGTACACTTGGGATTTGCAGTAGGAGGGTTCGTTTGGCAGGATCAGCGATCTCCCAATATGAGTCTGTCTTCAGCTCCCTCCAGTGCTGGTCTGACTTTGTTTTCTTTGTAGGCTTGTGGATGGCAGTACTTCCCCAGATATCAGTTATTGAGACCAATGCCGCACGTTCTACAGGTGAAATAGACAGCAGCATGTGATCAAGGCATTCAACGTTTTCCTCTTTGACGGCTGAGTGTAAGGCGGTGTATCCAATTCTGTTTTTCACAGCCATGGATTGAAGTCGCTCTCCGGGGCCATTCAGGTAACTGAGCATGCATTCAAGAACATCTATATTTCCTTGGCTGGCAGCTATATGCAGGGCTGTATCACATGGACCTGGGTCTTCTGATGTGATTGTGAGTGTCTTACTCGGGTCCCCACAGTCGTACAGCTCCGTGTTTGAGGCACGTTTATCCTGAATCTTCATTAACCCAAGACGATCTTTAGGATCTACAGACTTCAACATAATCTGCAATGCCTGAAGGTTCTTCATCTGAGTAGAAATTTGCAGTGCTGTCTCACCGTGAATGTTCTGCACACTCAAAATCAGGTACACAGCAGTCATCCCATGGCGAAGAAGTGACATCATAGTAACTCTGACCACGTCCGTGTGTCCTAATCTGAGAGCAAAATGGAGAAGACGGTCCTCACATTTATTCAGACTTGCCTGCAGCAGATTAGCTTTCTCCTCCAGCCTAAGGCCATCAAGAATCTCCTTCAGCAGTTGAGGGTCTTCTAAAGCTTTACGGAGAGTTATCTTATCCCCTCTGAGAAGATTGTCCAGGCTGTAGACGTTGTCCGCCATCTTCGAGAACTAAATAAAACAAACATAACGCATTCACTTGGATAAATTCTTATCTGCATTCCAATGAGTGGAAATGTAATTTTGAGGAGGTTTCTAGAAGGCTTTTTATCATTTATTTCTGTTGATACCGCACAATTCCCGATTAGAGGATAGTCACCTAAAATTAGAGCACTCGTACTTATACAAATCCATTTTTCAGTTTCAGCAAAGTAAACTATTTTTGAATACAAATTACTGACTATACCTTCCTAATTAAAAGAATGAATATGACATTCCTTAAATCATCAAAAGAAGCAAATACCGTACAAGAATAAAATACACATAGCATTCTATTTTGCTATCTAATCAAAATCATTAATCATGACAAAAATTATAGATACACTACCCCATCGTTGTTAATAAACTATAACTAATAAATAAATAACTTTTTAATACGGATTGAGATGCTCATCGACACATAGGGATGGCTTCATGAGGAGGTACTAGAGAATCATGCCTCAAACTGAGCTTGACTCATGGTTTCTAGCTGAAAATCAGTGTATCATGCAGTGGTATGCGCACTACTGTATGTTGTATCTTTGTATCTATTCAAATACACTAAATTTAATTTGATGAATATTTTGTGTCTTCAGTAGGGTAAGAACCATTTATATATGTGATTTGAAACTCACCGTGAACTTAGGACTGTGATTTCGTTGATAAATCTACACAGGTGATAGCTTTGACCTTATGAGATATTATTACCAGCTACCACTCTTAAATACCCCAGATAGGCGTTGTTTGATCTTGTGACAAGGCAGTATCCTGATAAAACTAAAACTTCCTTGTATTTCATTGGTATCGATGTAATCTACCTCAATATGGTGCTGTGGAATGCATTAGAGCCGATGGATTAAAATGAGGGACATGATTGATGTCCATGTTGCATGGCATTGCACAACCATAGTTGTAAATTTCACAATCACAGTATCACAAAAACTGTGGCTTTTATTTACACATAAAATAAATGTTTAAACAGGTTTTCAGTAGACTGGGGAGGCTGTCTTATGTGGGTTGGGGGGGGGCACCTACCCATCCAACCCAGACATCCTACCCAGGTTAGGAATTCAGTGAAATATCGTCAAAGCAGAGATACTGAAAAACTCAAAGTCATAATGTGACATATCTTTGACCACAAAGACACCGACAGAACTTTGTCATCATTAAGACATATTGAATCATTTTCTATCAAATACAGGCAATCTTTATGATGTTTAGAGTATAGCGTGACACAAACAAATGCTGAGCAGACAGCACAAGACTTACTTATTTGATTTTCTATTTATATCTTAATTGAAAATATATATACAGAACATACACAAAATAAGCTGCGCGTGCGCTATGGCGGGGAAGCAAGGTTTATATCCTCCCTACAGAAACAAAAGTTTTTCCATTGAGCCTATAATCTACAAAAATGGCAGGATATGCCATTCTATTTCCCTCAACTACCCTTTGTTATTCAAGGGAGGATAAGTTGTAATGTTGCCTGTCTCGTGTTCCCAATCATAGTATTCAAAGTCCGGTACTACCCCTGCTGACTCTGAGGTTTAGGATCGAGATGACATGTGAAGTGCTGACGAGGATATCGCTGCTCTATATAAAGTCTGTCCACCACTGCACCGTGCTGAAATATATACTATCTTGTTGACCAGCTCATAATCTCAATCTCAATGAATCAAAAATAAAATTCAGAAATCAATTTACTACTTTGAATTCTATTGGCACTGTCCACAACCCAGAGCGTAGAGATTCACTCAAATGACACAAAATACGTAATAATCTCCTGTCTTGAGACTAATTAATAAAATCTAGGGGGCACCCCAGAGCAGGGGTTTAGTACAACCCACCTACCATGTAATATCTGAAAATCGAAGAAACACATACAAGTGGGCTGGTGAAAACTTCACATGTAAACTGATAATTCGGATTGGACCTACTATTTCACTTCAGTGTTGCTCACCTGATCGTCACTGATTTGCTCCATATAAAGATGAGTATAGTTGAGCGCTTGTATCTTTGTATAACCGTAATCTAGTATGTTCTTATCCACCCATTCTGGTTTGGGAGCAAATATATCGTGCCTCTCATAGCAGCCCTACAATATGGAGATGTGCTAAAATGTAAATGGAGGAGATTGAGAATTCACACAGGATTTTCACAGGTTAAATGCTGGCGTTAAAAATTTCAGTGCTCCGTGTCAAGGAAAGCGTCTGCACTCAGAGTCTGATGCAATGAGAGGTTATTTATTTCTTGTAGCAAACATTTTGTTTACGGAGAGAAAGCATAAAGCATAAAATAGGATACTTACAGCAGATCCAGATATAACATGTACAGGTGCTCTGGGATTCTTATAAGGTTCTGTCTCACTACCCTTACACAATGTGTAATTATATAAAGGAAATATTCTCTGGTACTCATGATCATGTGCCCAGACTGCTAGATCTACTCCATAATCATAAAATAACGGCTCCAAGTGCATCCGCACCTACAAGTGCATAAGAGACAGTCTAGGAAGACAATTTTAAGAAATGAGGAAATTAATTCAGAAAGAAAAGCTAATAATAAAAGTAAATCACAAAACGGCAAACGGCATGACAAGATGATTACCTCAATGATTAACAAGATAGCCGGGGGTTCCCCTATAGGAGGGGGGTGACTAATACACAATTTCCTGGTTTATACCCAAATAATTTAGAAATACAACATTTAAGAAAGTACAGTAAGTTGCTGAAGAACAGCATGGGCAGGGCAAGGAGGAAATAGGAGGAAATTCGGCCTCGATACTTTAGAAAAGGCGGAAACTTTAGCACCAACCACACATGCACCCAAGTCACTTTTCATACACTGAGTAATACAGTAACATAAGGTAGTACTTTTGGGCGGGAGGGTGGAAATTGTGAAAAGACGACTTGTCTCTTCAGTTATTTAGAATAATAGGAACGAGAAAAACCCGCGAACTGTAAGGTGTAAAAAACTCTGTATTTTTTATTGTCATTTGTAATTTATGTGGTCTGATGCAGAGAACTAGCCTTCATCAGTCTCAACAGGGAATTTGGGACTGGGACTGTTCCCAGTGAATTCCCATGGTCTACGGAATGGAATCGTGTCCCCATTGACATTAAGAGGACAACTCCTATTTAAATGCATCAACAGTATTTGACCAGGGAGTTTGTCCCAAACTCCCTGATTTGATCAGGGCGGGAATTATAGTGGTACACCCTCCCTGATTTGGTCCAATTTTCAGGTTTCTGTATTGAGAGATAGTAAATTTTACATTTATCTCTTTGGATTGACTTTACAAAAATCAAGTTTGATGTCTTTGTCCAATAAGGATAACTGATCAACTAAACTTGATGTGGAAAACAACCATTCATAGATAACAATAGTTTCAATCTACATGTTCATTATCACTCAACTATATACAGATAGAGATTTAGTCTAATTTTTCTCACTGCATCTTACCTTATCTCTGACCGAGTCACAATCATTCTTATGAGGTAGTGGTAGAGGCGCTATTACAGCACAGTACATAGGTCTGTGTCCTAACACTATAATCCATGGATATCTAGCTCTATTGGTTGGCAGGTTAGCTTTCTGTCAATAGTCAATATATACAATCAATCAGCTTAAACATCTGTTATTATTTATTACCTTGCACTAGGTTATACCAGGTTGCCTGATCATTAACCACCTTCAGCCCACCCACCTCATTAACAGATTGCTTCGCATTCAGGATCCTATTCTAAAAACATCTGATGAAATATTTTTCAGCACGATATGCATTGAGTGTATCCAACACAATAGCTGAATTGGGAGTTTAATCACTTTATGTGTCTCCATTATTATGGATATAGATATGATATTGTGAGCAGAGAAGGGTATTGATGGACTCGTAAAGAAATGCTGAGATGAATATGGATACTTATGGACCCCGACAAGCATGGATGAACAGGTGAAACACGCTGGGTGGGAAACCAAGTATTGAGGGTCATGAACAGGCAATTGATGATATCTAGACACAGAAGATCATCATAGTGTATCTGTCACAAACCTGTAAGTCCTTGTTGAGCCAGTTATACTGAGTCAATATCTGGTCAGATCCATACTGAGGGTAATAGTATGCCTCTGTGTTAATAGATATAATGTGAGCCAGACCGAGGTTATAGCTATAGAACATCCCCTCTGTACCTCCTGGCATGCTAAATCTCTGTTTGTAGTGAGAAAAATTCCTAAAAAAAGTGATATATCACACATGACAGATAATGTTACTTTCAGTGTCATACTTTGTTTCAAAATTTATATTTGACAGAGCATGAAAGGTTGAGATAGTAAACAATGGTCAGCGCCGGGCGGTGTTTTGACAAGAGAATAAATTCATGAGTATCGGATTAGTCTAATTAGGGTGAGACAATAGGAGAAGCCTATATGTAAGATCTGAAAATATGAGGTACATGTTATCTTATTGAAGCGCTTGAAATGATCAATGAGATGATAATTTGCCACCAGTGAAATTGCAGGTTTCAATGTTGTAATGCTCTTGCCGTTTAGCTCACCCGCTGGATTCATGATTACCGACAGTTGTCATATAAGGTATGTAAGCTGCTATTGGCTGAATCTGCTGCATGAATGAATCTCCCACATGTCCTTGTATCTGCAAGTAAATACATTGGTAAGGATGGTATGGTTTGATGCGTAAAATTACCTGTCTTTTCAGCAAGCACTGGGATGTCGAAATGATTTTTCGATACAATATAGAACTATAATAAGACTTTTGTCGCATCGAACTGACCCTCAAGAGAATGAATGTTCATGATATACCACATGTGATTAATATTACCAAACTTCATATCATTGATAAACTCACACTGTCCAGGTCATAGGCAAAGTCACCAACGTGAAGAATGACATCAATTGTCTCCATAGCTACTTCTTGTTTAAGCCGAGGTAAGGACTGAGCGTTCACACTGCCAAGGTCACCAAATGCTGCCATTTTAGGAACCCAGCGAGGGTCTGATCGACAATTGGTAAAATGAAATAAATCGCTCCATCCCAGATCACTCCCACAGTGATAGTCTAAAATATAGGTACGTATAGGTGATTAGGGATGAAAACAGTAGGAGAAAGACTTAGGCTATAATAAACATTGGTGGTTATAAGCACATGAGCCACCAACACATCCAAACTCAATCTAATTATATCGATGCAATTATTAACTGGCCTGCCATAGTGAGATCTATTGGTTATTCTAAAAAATGGGACTGGACACATATGAAATTTGGCTGCTCGCATCATTTAGAGATAACACTGCTAGAATAGCAGATAGGGCTGCTCGACCATTTCTGTAAAAAGTGTAGACATGTCACAGAACAAACCAAACCATTAACTTCATACCAACTGGCCTAGTTCTATTCCTCATCAACATAATGCAAATTTGTCAACATGAGGGATTATTTACTGGGGCGTAAGCATCGGTATAGGAATGCTTACTCACAATATTTCACACCAGGCAGAAGACCATCCAATGTAACTCTATGAATGTACCATGTTCTAGACTGAGAGTTGAATACAGTAACACTCCCTTTAACAACTATAGAGAGCTTATTCTTTCCAAACTCCACCATAGAATCAGTGCCTTTAAATGTTGTCCATGTGACCACCATTTGCTGGAATGTCCCTAAAAATACATAGAATTGTTTGGTTTCCGACTACTGAACAATTCACACCGTCAGAACGCAACGCAGCACAACAGCACAACACAATACTCAGCTGACAAGTCCCTCAGTCAGTACCTTTGTAGGTAACATATAATGTACTAAGGAACATTATTAGTTCAAGTATGTGCACACCGAATTATCGAATATAATGTGCTAGACAAAAATAGCAAATACTTCTCATAAACTTATACATGAGTGCAGGTTATCTAATAAATATAACATACTTACCTCCATATGACAGGTGTACATGTTGTGGTGTGACATGCGTGACAGGTGTGACTTCACCTGTGGTCAGGTATATCGAACAGCACAGCAGCAAAACACACACAGAAAACGATGCCATCCCTGAACGAGTACACTCAGAATGATAACTATGCCCTGAAATCTAGTCTTTCTTGTTCTGTTTATATCAGCTAACTCAGCTGTCATCAACCAAAGTTTCGTTTCAGTATTTCTATTTATATAATGAATTTGATATCGATACCTCACATTAGATAATTATAGTATATGTAGAAGACTAGTATAGGGAGAGGCAGTCTATGTTTATAATTACATGTTTCACCCACAAGTCACGCGGGTCAGATCAGATCTGAGTGGGTCAGCTACTCATATTATGTTAACTTCTAGATATGTAAACAAATAATAGTCATAATTCCATGTAAATTATCTTGAGACAGCAAAATCACAGTTTTCAGCATGCACTTCAAGCAATCTCAACAACTAATGTTATCACCGATATAGCCTCGTGGAGCATGAATTAGATTGTAATACTTTTCAACACTATTTTTTCAGATGTAAAGATTTCATCATCTTCTTTTGTCACAGTGACATTATTAATTGACAACAAATAAAAGCCTCCAAAATAAAAAATAGTCAATTACAATTTAATAGTTAAGGAAATAGGAAAGCTTGGGAAATATTTAACAACATAAAATTGAATCAAATTCAACAGTCCGCACAAGTTTGCTATTCGAAAATCAAATTTAAATAGTGAGATTAAAATTTAGTGAATGTTCAGTAAGAAATTTGGCAAAACTGAAGTCCCTAAGAATATTGACATCCTGTGGAGCACTGAGAAAAGACAACTTCCCCTCCCTACCTGCCTTCATATCATATGGTCTACTTTGGTACTCTGTGAGGATTGGGATCGAGATGACACTTAAACTGACCAGCCCCGTGATAGTGCTGCTCTATATATAATCTGTCTACCACTGCACCATGCTGGAACACAAGAAAGCATTACAAAGTATCATCGCAGTGCTAAGTTATTGAAAATTAAATATATCTTTGTGTAGATTATTGTCATCACTTTTGGCCAAAAAAACTATTGGTATTCCCGGAAATATCAAGACAATCCCACAAACTAAACTACCTGAAGAGCCTGATGCAAGTTGAAACTATCAAGCCTCTGCTCAGTATTGCGGCAAGTTAATAAATTGGCAATTTACAAGCAAACAGTGAATAAAAAATCCAAACAAACAGACAGAATGCAATTCTTTTTTATTTGTAGGACAAATACAAACAGTCGATTATTGGTGCTTCAATTGACTGTTGTGTATAGTCCAACATGATTATTCGAACTTTTTCTGGATCAAAATGAATTGGTAGTTTATGGCCACCTTACTATGTATATGGTATTGGTAATTAATACTGCAAACAACTGCGAGCATTGAGCTGATTTGATGCTAAACCATTGAATCCTGAATATTCAGGAAAGCTTGAGTTACAATCTTTAACTTGATCTCTTGTCTCTTCACTGGCGACAAGCTGGGATTTTAGTAGCTACCTAAAAAGCAACATAATTTTATTGAATGCTTGTCTCGATAGTTTTGGAGTTGCTCACCTGATCGTCACTGATTTGCTCCATATATAGATGAGTATAGTTGAGTGCTTGTATCTTTGTATAACCATAATCTAATATGTTCTTATCAACCCATTCGGGCTTCTTAGGGAACTTATCGTGTCTCTCGTCACAGCCCTTTATAGATAGAGAGAACAAATTTGTTTGAATAAAATATGCAGTCCAGAACTAGCCTTGTCAGGTGACAAGGCTAGTCCAAACGATGCGTTGTAATTAATGTTTAAGTTTCATTTTTTACATCAGTTACATCAGTACATTAAGATTCTGGATCAGAGATAATAAAAAAAACACTTCCATGTGTTGTGTTCTCATTTGTCAAAAAAATCAACACAATGTCAAGTGCTCTCCATCTCTAGTATACAGAAGTTAGCTGATGCGTTGGCTCTCATCGGTTGCGTAAACCATATAGAGCCAACACATTGGCTACAGGAAGAGAAAATTAAATTACAAATACTTACAGCAGATCCTGATATAACATGTACAGGTGCTTATCACAACTAGAATCTAATACTTGATCATTCATTAATAATATGACATACATTATTGTAAGGCAACATTTAGCATTGTTTATATATGAGTTTTTAGCTCACATTCTAAAATCCCCTGAGAAGCCTGAGTTGAACCCAAAAATCTGAGTAACTCGGGCAAAACCTGAGTGGTAGAGAGCCCTGGTAATATTGTTTGTGATATGTAATAAATCAATCAAATCAATCAGGTGAAGGCCAGAGAAGGCAGGGGAGGGATTTTGTTCTGCAGCTTAATTTGAGTTAGAAATTTTCCAAATGCAGTTACCAATAGCTCCTCGGCCATATTCCATCAACAGCTTGAAGTCAATATGGTTAGTTGGGTATCCAGATGAATCACAGTATGAAAGGATTTTACTATGGTATCTACTGTCATGAGGATATTGCTCACTGTGTTAATGGCTGTGATGCCGTACAGAGAGCAAAGAGTTACAGGGGCCTTAGCCCATGATAATATTCAAAATTGTATTTTGCTAACCTAAATTATTAGCCATCCTTTTGTAAGCCTCTATAAATAAATAAATAAATAAGCAATCACTACACTAGTATGCCTACCTGTAAAGATGAGAGCACTACATAGTAAATCATTTGATTGTATGACTAAACAGAGAGACATTGCGACAACACAAACAATCACAAACCAACACAATTATGAGATTATGTTGACTTAATCTTGTCACCAAACAATAGCTCATGTGCCTGTTTTTAGAAACAATTTTAATTAGCCACACAATTACATATTTTATTATGAATAGCAACACATGATAACACTCTATGAAAAGAATGCTGTGTGTACAGCCTATTGCTAGCATAATGAATTAAGCTGTGTTAAACACTTTCCAGCTCCTATCTCAATTTTAACTATGAATCCCTATGCTCAGTACCAAGATATGCACATATTTTGGTAACCTTCCATTTATCATAATAGTTAGATTGCAATTCAGTATTCATAGATCAGCTTCTTGCTATAATCTGTAATCAAATAGAAACCCATGCATCCCAATTGACAAGCCCTCGGGGCTAACCAAACCCATGACCTCCAACGCATGCGCGCTGTGCGACTGACACTTAACGTATGTCACCAACTCTTAAATCCATCTCATTTTTGATAGCACGCTTTCTGCATCAAACAATCGAAGCTAATAAATTATAATCTATTTTAACCACAATTTCTAAATCGAAAGATTCATACCCGTTTGTGTTGACTAAATAAGCCATCACAAAATTACAAAGAAGATCTTTCCGAACCCACAGAGTCAGTATATTTTGGAGGCATGTGTCATGTGAGATTATAATAATAATAATAATAATAATAGCCATTCAAATCATGGTTGCACTGGCTTGCCATGCACTTCTAGTAGCTTAACTCAGGAGGCTCTACTGGTCGTGGAGCAAGTCGATTGAATAGTATAAAACTCAAACACTTTCTGGACGATCAGATGTTTGACAAAGGTGAAAAAACCTATATATACATGAAATTACAACTAAAATACACATGAATAAAAATTTTGTTGAGATATTAATCATTGAAATAAGAGGGGAAACCAATCAAGACCATTTGTGCCTAAGACTTAGTTCCACATTTGATGTTGAATGATGAGATTTCCTGCTAAATTACTGAATTCGAATCATTTAATTCATGATCAGAATATTTTGTAAAATATAGTATTAACAATTTATCTTAAGTAGATCTTAAGTTGATCTTAAGTTGATCTTAAGTTGATCCTAAGTTGATCTTAAGTTGCTGGGGACTATCATTCTCAAAACTAGTTCTCTTGGTCTTATAACTGACTTATGTCAAAAACAATTTGATCTGTTGTCCACACTGTTTGGTGCTATTGCTAGTTCTGTTCCAGTCACAATAATGGCATTGTTAGTACACACTGAATTTTGGCTAGCTGAGGTACAATTCAATATAAGTTAATCAGGGCGAGTAAATTTTACCTATAGCCTTCAGGGCCGTAGTTTAGAAAAAAATTGTAGGGGAGGCGAAAATCCGTGAGTGTGTGAAGTAACACCAGGATAGGTATTGACTATTGAGAGCTCCTCCTGAGCTTTCAAAGTGTTTTAATGATATGAAGAGCAATCAGAAGTCCCAAATGAGCTGATTCTGACCTAGATTATTCAATTATAGCATTTTTTGGCCACCATATTGAGCATTCTAGGAGAGGCAGAGCTTCACTGCCTCCCCTAGAACTACGGGCCTGGCCTTATATTTTGCTATTTCATTAATGTGATAAACTGCGAACTTTTGATCTGCATCCATCTTACAATACGATATATCAACCTTTTATAAGACCCACAATATCATTAATTTTGATCTCCTATTTAGACCAGCTGTTATAATAGGGCAGGGCAGGTAAATAAATTATTAGTCCTTTTTTAATGACTTGTTGCTGCATATTTGGGTTAAGTGAAACCAATAATGCCGAGACATCACTCTATTTGAATCCATTGCCGAATTAAGAATCTACCGATATTTTATTGAACCATCATTGTAGTTAGTTATTACAGTATAATCTATGGCGTAATAGTAAAAAGTAAGTAGTAGTAAAATGATAAATATTATTATTTTAGTATTTTGATGTAGTGTACTGAATCAGGATAACATAGTTATCAGGTGAAATTGCAATAAATGTGCATCGTCAACAGTATTTTGGATAGAAGTAGAAAAGCGTTGTATGCGAGGTCGAAGTGACATCACAATACCAATACACACAGAACCCCACAGTAATATGACAGTTTCCAGTTATGTGAGGAGGATCATTTTCGCTTAAATATTCCGGACAAAGACTTAGATTTGCCAGATTTGGACTTGATTTTCTTGAGAGGGTCGAACACATCTTGGAGACAAAGCCTTTTCTTCAAATCTGTGACAAACTCTACAGCCTGCAGCTCACCACCAACTCTAAGGGTCTTAAGAGTCTCAGTAAAAACTTCCTCCAAACTCTTACCCTCTGTACTAAATCTGATTAGATTTTTAGTAAGAAGAGAAATCATCTTGTCTCTCTTGCCGGCAGTCTCCTTGGTGCAGGCTATCAGTGCCATGTTATCAGGCTGTTTCTGTGGTGTGCTGAGGACAGGTAGATCTGATGTGCCGGATGCATCTATGTTCTGAATTTTCGTCTCATGGTTGTTGTTTGACTTGGCGTTTGTCGAAGTCTTCTGCTCACTCTGGTCACCTTTGAAAAATATAAATAAACAACATCATGGTTAAGAAGAGACAACCTTCCATGTTGTACAGACACTCAAACATTATGTCAACTGGCGCCGTGTAAGGAAAGATAGGGATAGTGTAGGGAAAGATATGCATAGAATATCATGCCATTGTATTTGTACAGTAGCCAGATTTTAAAAATATTTTTCAAGTGACTATTTGGCTTCCACTACACATTGTCATTAATCTATTTTACCTGTTCCATGTTTTTTCTCAGATGTGATGTTCAGCTCGTTATCATTTTCCCGAACCTGTACAAGGAAAGCTGCCAGCACCTAAAACCAAAATTAGAAATGTGATTAACTCACATATCGGAGAGTTTAACTACGAGTTTGAGAGTCTAAACCTCCCACAATTCTAAGATGCTTTACTTTTTAGTGCCTACAGGGAAAGTTGCCTCCCTCAGTGATCTGTCAAAGGAAAAGCAGCAAAATGGATCAAATTTGAACTTTGCCAAGGAATGTTTTCTGGGAGTTTGTGACATCCATTGTTGACCTTCTACTTTGTTGTGCAATGCCAAATGACACTGGTTTGAAATCATTGGATGAGCATGCCTTATAGTTCCCATACATGCGGCTGGGTATCATTATCTGCGTACCATCCCACACTGTGAGTGGGAATATAGCCACAATTATACATACATCGTCCTGATAAGAACTGTAGACTATAAAATACGATGCTTGTTTCATATCATGTACGAACAGGCACACCTTTTTTGATAGCAATAAATATTTATAGATCTTATCTACGAGTGAATGTTTGACAGTCACCTTGGGTTTCCCAGTGAGAACCGGGTTATTGATTTGCCGGGAAATCTCTTCGAGTTCCACCGCTCCGTTCTCAGACATTACATATCCATTTATACTCTCAGCCGCTATGATGGTGATCACCCCTGACACATCTGGCTTTTTCTGTACTTCCTGGATGGTTTGCAGTATAGTGTCATCTCTTACATTAGCAGTGACAGCCGGTTTGATAGCTAGCTGAGTAAAGCCCTGCTCCAAACATCTTATTTCGTCTACTAGGCCCGGTGCGCTGTCTGGTGAATAGAAGATCAGCACTTCTGGAGGAGTGGCTAGTGGATAGCCACCATTCTGCACATCGAGCCAGGCAAAGAGCGATTTGATTTCAGCGTTTGAGGTTAGTTTGATGGCAGTTTTACCCTGACGATCTTTCTGTGAGAGCAGAGCTGTTCTCTGGTCATGATCCAGTTTCATCATCAGAGATTTTATAGCTGGCAGCTTGTTATTTTTCACGAGACAATGAATCACTCTCATGCCATCTAGGAGTCTGGCCAGCTCATCGTTCTCTAAAATTACATCAAGATTTGACATGTTAGATATCTAACAAGGAAAAAGTTGGCTGGGATTCCCCTCCTTACTCTTACCATAATCCGCTGATGTAAGATTTAAAATATATATTGACAACCAAAACAGGGTCACATGAGGAAGTTTAGAAACTACAACCCTAATCGCACCACCTTAGTTTCACAATAAATCAGGGATAATTTAGATCAAGAATTTATGCCAATGAATCTTTTCCTCATATTGTCATTACTTATTCAGCTATAGTGTAAAACCATCGTTAAATTTTGGTCATCAAATGATGCAAGTAATTGACAATGACAATGAATCTGGTGTCATGTAAGACTTAATAATGATGAATGGCAGTTTGACACATCACAGCATTTCATCACCAGCACAAAATAACATCAGTGCAGTATCACTGCAAAAAAAAGTTAAAAAAACATTCCATGTAACATGAAAACTTACGTATTTCAGAAAGGCAGGTTAAGATTCCGCACAAGGTCTCAACACTCTCTTTGTGTACAGCAATGTTAAGTGGTGTATTCCCGAGCGCGTTCTCCCTCTCCAGAAGCTTAATACGATCTACAACATCGACAGAGCCGAGCATAGAAACAATTACATCTGATCTATTGAAGCTTGCTGCGCGATGCATAGCGATGTCCTTGCTCTTGCCTCTCTCGCTCAGAAATGACATTCTGGTCTCGGGCTGTACTGCATCCACCATACACTTGACGTAGCTGTTCAGCTGCCGGTTCACTGCCACATGCAGCAAGGTGTCACCCCATGAGTCTCTGACTTTCAGTAGTGTTTGCATACGAACAGCTGGATCAAGGGAGTGTAATATGGAGCGGAAACAGCCCGTATCCCGCTTGTTAAAAGCCATGATCAACACAATGTCACCTAAATTTTCTGGGATGCGGATGGATTTTTTCTTGCCATTTACATCGGGAACAGCCCATTGTAGTATGGCTTGGAAGGTGACTTCATTTGCTGCCTTCTTGAATGTAGTGTTCATGGCAGTCTTAAGTACACTTGGGATTTGCAGTAGGAGGGTTCGTTTGGCAGGATCAGCGATCTCCCAATATGAGTCTGTCTTCAGCTCCCTCCAGTGCTGGTCTGACTTTGTTTTCTTTGTAGGCTTGTGGAGGGCAGTACTTCCCCAGATGTCAGTTATTGAGACCAATGCCGCACGTTCTACAGGTGAAATAGACAGCAGCATGTGATCAAGGCATTCAACGTTTTCCTCTTTGACGGCTGAGTGTAGGGCGGTGTATCCAATTCTGTTTTTCACAGCCATGGATTGAAGTCGCTCTCCGGGGCCATTCAGGTAACTGAGCATGCATTCAAGAACATCTATATTTCCTTGGCTGGCAGCTATATGCAGGGCTGTATCACATGGACCTGGGTCTTCTGATGTGATTGTGAGTGTCTTACTCGGGTCCCCACAGTCGTACAGCTCCGTGTTTGAGGCACGTTTATCCTGAATCTTCATTAACCCAAGACGATCTTTAGGATCTACAGACTTCAACATAATCTGCAATGCCTGAAGGTTCTTCATCTGAGTAGAAATGTGCAGTGCTGTCTCACCGTGAATATTCTGCACACTCAAAATCAGGTACACAGCAGTCATCCCATGGCGAAGAAGTGACATCATAGTAACTCTGACCACGTCCGTGTGTCCTAATCTGAGCGCAAAATGGAGAAGACGGTCCTCACATTTATTCAGACTTGCCTGCAGCAGATTAGCTTTCTCCTCCAGCCTAAGGCCATCAAGAATCTCCTTCAGCAGTTGAGGGTCTTCTAAAGCTTTACGGAGAGTTATCCTATCCCCTCTGAGAAGATTGTCCAGGCTGTAAATGTTGTCCGCCATCTTCGAGAACTAAATAAAACAAACATAGCGCATTCACTTGGATAAATTCTTATCTGCATTCGAATGAGTGGAAATGTAATTTTGAGGAGGTTTCTAGAAGGCTTTTTATCATTTATTTCTGTTGATACCGCACGATTCCCGATTAGAGGATAGTCACCTAAAATTAGAGCACTCGTACTTATACAAATCCATTTTTCAGTTTCAGCAAAGTAAACTATTTTTGAATACAAATTACCGACTATACCTTCATAATTAAAAGAATGAATATGACATTCCTTAAATCATCAAAAGAAGCAAATACCGTACAAGAATAAAATACACATAGCATTCCATTTTGCTATCTAATCAAAATCATTAATCATGACAAAATTATAGATACACTACCCCATCGTTGTTAATCAACTATAACTAATAAATAAATAACTTTTTAATACGGATTGAGATGCTCATCGACACATAGGGATGGCTTCATGAGGAGGTACTAGAGAATCATGCCTCAAAACTGAGCTTGACTCATGGTTTCTAGCTGAAAATCAGTGTATCATGCAGTGGTATGCGCACTACTGTATGTTGTATCTTTGTATCTATTCAAATACACTAAATTTAATTTGATGAATATTTTGTGTCTTCAGTAGGGTAAGAACCATTTATATATGTGATTTGAAACTCACCGTGAACTTAGGACTGTGATTTCGTTGATAAATCTACACAGGTGATAGCTTTGACCTTATGAGATATTATTACCAGCTACCACTCTTAAATACCCCAGATAGGCGTTGTTTGATCTTGTGACAAGGCAGTATCCTGATAAAACTAAAACTTCCTTGTATTTCATTGGTATCGATGTAATCTACCTCAATATGGTGCTGTGGAGTGCATTAGAGCCGATGGATTAAAATGAGGGACATGATTGATGTCCATGTTGCATGGCATTGCACAACCATAGTTGTAAATTTCACAATCAAAGTTACACAAAAACTGTGGCTTTTATTTACACATAAAATAAATGTTTAAACAGGTTTTCAGTAGACTGGGGAGGCTGTCTTATGTGGGTTGGGGGGGGCACCTACCCATCCAACCCAGACATCCTACCCAGGTTAGGAATTCAGTGAAATATCGTCAAAGCAGAGATACTGAAAAACTCAAAGTCATAATGTGACATATCTTTGACCACAAAGACACCGACAGAACTTTGTCATCATTAAGACATATTGAATCATTTTCTATCAAATACAGGCAATCTTTATGATGTTTAGAGTATAGTGTGACACAACCAAATGCTGAGCAGACAGCACAAGACTTACTTATTTGATTTTCTATTTATATCTTAATTGAAAATATATATACAGAACATACACAAAATAAGCTGCGCGTGCGCTATGGCGGGGAAGCAAGGTTTATATCCTCCCTACAGAAACAAAAGTTTTTCCATTGAGCCTATAATCTACAAAAATGGCAGGATATGCCACTCTATTTTCCTCAACTACCCTTTGTTCTTCAAGGGAGGATAAGTTGTAATGTTGTCTGTCTCGTGTTCCCAATCATAGTATTCAAAGTCCGGTACTACCCCTGCTGACTCTGTGAGGTTTAGGATCGAGATGACATGTGAAGTGCTGACGAGGATACCGCTGCTCTATATAAAGTCTGTCCACCACTGCACCGTGCTGAAATATATACTATCTTGTTGACCAGCTCATAATCTCAATCTCAATGAATCAAAAATAAAATTCAGAAATCAATTTACTACTTTGAATTCTATTGGCACTGTCCACAACCCAGAGCTCAAATAACACAAAATACGTAATAATCTCCTGTCTTGAGACTAATTAATAAAATCTAGGGGGCAACCAGAGCAGGGGTTTAATACAACCCACCTACCATGTAATATCTGAAAATCGAAGAAACACATACAAGTGGGCTGGTGAAAACTTCACATGTAAACTGATAATTCGGATTGGACCTACTATTTCACTTCAGTGTTGCTCACCTGATCGTCACTGATTTGCTCCATATAAAGATGAGTATAGTTGAGCGCTTGTATCTTTGTATAACCGTAATCTAGTATGTTCTTATCCACCCATTCTGGTTTGGGAGCAAATATATCGTGCCTCTCATAGCAGCCCTACAATATGGAGATGTGCTAAAATGTAAATGGAGGAGATTGAGAATTCACACAGGATTTTCACAGGTTAAATGCTGGCGTTAAAAATTTCAGTGCTCCGTGTCAAGGAAAGCGTCTGCACTCAGAGTCTGATGCAATGAGAGGTTATTTATTTCTTGTAGCAAACATTTTGTTTACGGAGAGAAAGCATAAAGCGTTAAAATAGGATACTTACAGCAGATCCAGATATGATGTGTACAGGTGCTCTGGGATTCTTATAAGGTTCTGTCTCACTACCCTTACACAATGTGTAATTATATAAAGGAAATATTCTCTGGTACTCATGATCATGTGCCCAGACTGCTAGATCTACTCCATAATCATAAAATAACGGCTCCAAGTGCATCCGCACCTACAAGTGCATAAGAGCAGTCTAGGAAGACAATTTTAAGAAATGAGGAAATTAATTCAGAAAGAAAAGCTAATAATAAAAGTAAATCACAAAACGGCAAACGGCATGACAAGATGACTTAAGCTGCACCATGTATGTCTTACCTCAATGATTAACAAGATAGCCGGGGGTTCCCCTATAGGAGGGGGGTGACTAATACACAATTTCCTGGTTTACCCCAAATAATTTAGAAATACAACATTTAAGAAAGTACAGTAAGTTGCTGAAGAACAGCATGGGCAGGGCAAGGAGGAAATAGGAGGAAATTCGACCTCGATACTTTAGAAAAGGCGGAAACTTTAGCACCAACCACACATGCACCCAAGTCACTTTTCATACACTGAGTAATACAGTAACATAAGGTAGTACTTTTGGGCGGGAGGGTGGAAATTGTGAAAAGACGACTTGTCTCTTCAGTTATTTAGAATAATAGGAACGAGAAAAACCCGCGAACAGTAAGGTGTAAAAAACTCTGTATTTTTTATTGTCACTTATGTTTATGTGGTCTGATGCAGATAACTAGCCTTCATCAGTCTCAACAGGGAATTTGGGACTGGGACTGTTCCCAGTGAATTCCATGGTCTAAGGAATGGAATCGTGTCCCCATTGACATTAAGAGGACAACTCTGATTTGATCAGGGCGGGAATTATAGTGGTACACCCTCCCTGATTTGGTCCAATTTTCAGGTTTCTGTATTGAGAGATAGTAAATTTTACATTTATCTCCTGGGATTAACTTTACAAAAATCAAGTTTGATGTCTTTGTCCAATAAGGATAACTGATCAACTAAACTTGATGTGGAAAACAACCATTCATAGATAACAATAGTTTCAATCTACATGTTCATTATCACTCAACTATTTACAGATAGAGATTTAGTCTAATTTTTTTCACTGCATCTTACCTTATCTCTGACCGTGTCACAATCATTCTTATGAGGTAGTGGTAGGGGTGCTATTACAGCACAGTACATAGGTCTGTGTCCTAACACTATAATCCATGGATATCTAGCTCTATTGGTTGGCAGGTTAGCTTTCTGTCAATAATCAATATATACAATCAATCAGCTTAAACATCTGTTATTATTTGTTACCTTGCACTAGGTTATACCAGGTTGCCTGATCATTAACCACGTTCAGCCCACCCACCTCATTAACAGATTGCTTCGCATTCAGGATCCTATTCTAAAAACATCTGTTGAAATATTTTTCAGCACGATATGCATTGAGTGTATCCAACACAATAGCTGAATTGGGAATTTAATCACTTTATGTGTCTCCATTATTAGGGATATAGATATGATATTGTGAGAAGAGAAGGGTATTGATGGACTCGTAAAGAAATGCTGAGATGAATATGGATACTTATGGACCCCGACAAGCATGTATGAACAGGTGAAACACGCTGGGTGGGAAACCAAGTATGGAGGGTCATGAACAGGCAATTGATGATATCTAGACACAGAAGACCATCATAGTGTATCTGTCACAAACCTGTAAGTCCTTGTTGAGCCAGTTATACTGAGTCAATATCTGGTCAGATCCATACTGAGGGTAATAGTATGCCTCTGTGTTAATAGATATTATGTGAGCCAGACCGAGGTTATAGCTATAGAACATCCCCTCTGTACCTCCTGGCATGCTAAATCTCTGTTTGTAGTGAGAAAAATTCCTAAAAAAAGTGATATTATCACACATGACAGATAATGTTACTTTCAGTGTCATACTTTGTTTCAAAAATTATATTTGACAGAGCATGGAAGGTTGAGATAGTAAACAATGGTCAGCGACGGGGCGGTGTTTTGACAAGAGAATAAATTCATGAGTATCGGATTAGTCTAATTAGGGTGAGACAATAGGAGAAGCCTATATGTAAGATCTGAAAATATGAGGTACATGTTATCTTATTGAAGCGCTTGAAATGATCAATGAGATGATAATTTGCCACCAGTGAAATTGTAGGTTTCAATGTTGTAATGCTCTTGCCGTTTAGCTCACCCGCTGGATTCATGATTACCGACAGTTGTCATATAAGGTATGTAAGCTGCTATTGGCTGAATCTGCTGCATGAATGAATCTCCCACATGTCCTTGTATCTGCAAGTAAATACATTGGTAAGGATGGTATGGTTTGATGCGTAAAATTACCTGTCTTTTCAGCAAGCACTGGGATGTCGAAATGATTTTTCGATACAATATAGAACTATAATAAGACTTTTGTCGCATCGAACTGACCCTCAAGAGAATGAATGTACATGATATACCACATGTGATTAATATTACCAAACTTCATATCATTGATAAACTCACACTGTCCAGGTCATAGGCAAAGTCACCAACGTGAAGAATGACATCAATCGTCTCCATAGCTACTTCTTGTTTAAGCCGAGGTAAGGACTGAGAGTTCACACTGCCAAGGTCGCCAAATGCTGCCATTTTAGGAACCCAGTGAGGGTCTGATCGACAATTGGTAAAATGAAATAAATCGCTCCATCCAAGACCACTCCCACAGTGATAGTCTAAAATATAGGTACGTATAGGTGATTAGGGATGAAAACAGTAGGAGAAAGACTTAGGCTATAATAAACATTGGTGGTTATAAGCACATGAGCCACCAACACATCCAAACTCAATCTAATTATATCGATGCAATTATTAACTGGCCTGCCATAGTGAGATCTATTGGTTATTCTAAAAAACGCGACTGGACACGTATGAAATTTGGCTGCTTGAATCATTTAGAGATAACACTGCTAGAATAGCGGATAGGGCTGTTCGACCATTTCTGTAAAAAGTGTAGACATGTCACAGAACAAACCAAACCATTAACTTCATACCAACTGGCCTAGTTCTATTCCTCATCAACATAATGCAAATTTGTCAACATGAGGGATTATTTACTGGGGCATAAGCATCGGTATAGGAATGCTTACTCACAATATTTCACACCAGGCAGAAGACCATCCAATGTAACTCTATGAATGTACCATGTTCTAGACTGAGAGTTGAATACAGTAACATTCCCTTTAACAACTATAGAGAGCTTATTCTTTCCAAACTCCACCATAGAATCAGTGCCTTTAAATGTTGTCCATGTGACCACCATTTGCTGGTATGTCTCTAAAAATACATAGAATTGTTTGGTTTCGGACTACTGAACAATTCACACCGTCAGAACGCAACGCAGCACAACACAACACTCAGCTGACAAGTCCCTCAGTCAGTACCTTTGTACGTAACATATAATGTACTAAGGAACATTTTTAGTTCAAGTATGTGCACACCGAATTATCGAATATAATGTGCTAGACACAAATAGCAAAAATTTCTCATAAACTTATACATGAGTGCAGGTTATCTAATTAATATAACATACTTACCTCCATATGACAGGTGTACATGTTGTGGTGTGACATGTGTGACTTCACCTGTGGTCAGGTATATCGAACAGCACAGCAGCAAAACACACACAGAAAACGATGCCATACCTGAACGAGTACACTCAGAATGCCAAATACACCCTGAAATCTAGTCTTTCTTGTTCTGTTTATATCAGCTAACTCAGCTGTCATCAACCAAAGTTTCGTTTCAGCATTTCTATTTATATAATGAACTTGATATCGATACCTCACATTAGATAATTATAGTATATGTAGAAGACTAGTATAGGGAGAGGCAGTCTATGTTTATAATTACATGTTTCACCCACAAGTCACGCGGGTCAGATCAGATCTGAGTGGGTCAGCTACTTATATTATGTTAACTTCTAGATATGTAAACAAATAATAGTCATAATTCCATGTAAATTATCTTGAGACAGCAAAATCACAGTTTTCAGCATGCACTTCAAGCAATCGCAACAACTAATGTTATCACCGATATAGCCTCTTGGAGCATGAATTAGATTGTAATACTTTTCAACACTATTTTTTCAGATGTAAAGATTTCATCATCTTCTTTTGTCACAGTGACATTATTAATTGACAACAAATAAAAGCCTCCAAAATAAAAAATAGTCAATTACAACTTAATAGTTAAGGAAATAGGAAAGCGTGGGAAATATTTAACAACATAAAATTGAATCAAATTCAACAGTCCGCACAAGTTTGCTATTCGAAAATCAAATTTAAATAGTGAGATTAAAATTTAGTGAATGTTCAGTAAGAAATTTGGCAAAACTGAAGTCCCTAGGAATATTGACATCCTGTGGAGCACTGAGAAAAGACAACTTCCCCTCCCTACCTGCCTTCATATCATAATATGGTCTACTTTGGTACTCTGTGAGGATTGGGATCGAGATGACACTTAAACTGACCAACCCCGTGATAGTGCTGCTCTATATATAATCTGTCTACCACTGCACCATGCTGGAACACAAGAAAGCATTACAAAGTATCATCGCAGTGCTAAGTTATTAAAAATTAAATCTATCTTTGTGTAGATTATTGTCATCACTTTTGGCCAAAAAAACTATTGGTATTCCCGGAAATATCAAGACAATCTCACAAACTAAACTACCTGAAGAGCCTGATGCAAGTTGAAACTATCAAGCCTCTGCTCAGTATTGTGGCAAGTTAATAAATTGGCAATTTACAAGCAAACAGTGAATAAAAAATCCAAACAAACAGACAGAATGCAATTCTTTTTTATTTGTAGGACAAATACAAACAGTCGATTATTGGTGCTTCAATTGACTGTTGTGTATAGTCCAACATGATTATTCGAACTTTTTCTGGATCAAAATGAATTGGTAGTTCATGGCCACCTTACTATGTATATGGTATTGGTAATTAATACAGCAAACAACTGCGAGCATTGAGCTGATTTGATGCTAAACCATTGAATTTTGAATATTCAGGAAAGCTTGAGTTACAATCTTTAACTTGATCTCTTGTTTCTTCACTGGTGACATGCTGGGATTTTGTAGCTACCTAAAAAGCAACATAATTATATTGAATGCTTGTCTCGATAGTTTTGGAGTTGCTCACCTGATCGTCACTGATTTGCTCCATATATAGATGAGTATAGTTGAGTGCTTGTATCTTTGTATAACCATAATCTAGTATGTTCTTATCAACCCATTCGGGCTTCTTAGGGAACTTATCGTGTCTCTCGTCACAGCCCTTAATAGATAGAGAGAACAAATTTGTTTGAATAAAATACGCAGTCCAGAACTAGCCTTGTCAGGTGACAAGGCTAGTCCAAACGATGCGTTGTAATTAATGTTTAAGTTTCATTTTTTACATCAGTTACATCAGTACATTAAGATTCTGGATCAGAGATAATAAAAAAAACACTTCCATGTGTTGTGTTCTCATTTGTCAAAAAAATCAACACAATGTCAAGTGCTCTCCATCTCTAGTATACAGAAGTTAGCTGATGCGTTGGCTCTCATCGGTTGCGTAAACCATATAGAGCCAACACATTGGCTACAGGAAGAGAAAATTAAATTACAAATACTTACAGCAGATCCTGATATAACATGTACAGGTGCTCTGGGATTCTTATAAGGTTCTGACTCACTACCTTTACATAATGTGTAATTATATAAAGGAAATATTCTCTGATATTCGTGCTCGTGAGCCCAGATTTCTAAATCAACACCTTGTTCATAAAACAGCTGCTCTAGTCCTAAGCGCACCTGAAACAAACACAGCGGTTACTGACGCATTTACAACAAATGTTCTCACGCTCTTTTACAGAGAGTAATAAAAAGGTATATTGCTTATGCAGCGATCTAAGTCAAAGACGCCCTTTTATATAAGCAATATTAAGTACAGGCGGAGAACCACACAGGTATGACAAGTGAGGAGTGGTCTGGCTGTTAAGGGTAAGGACTTGTGATCAAGTGATACAAATTTGTGTCCCGGCGCCCGATATAATTTTTTATTTGGCACTGGCAATCCATTCATCCTAGCCAGGTCTGTCCAGATGAGGGCGATAAATACAGGAGGTCTACTGTGTGCTTGCACGCAGTATAAAGATCCTCCTCCGCATCTTCGAAAAAGAGAAGCCGACAATGGCGGGCAAGGGTATAGGGTATGTACCCCACACAAGCCACCTGCCTGTGAAATAGGGTGGTCAAAAAGACCTAGTGTATAGAAAAAAAATGAGTAAAAAATGTTGAGATCAGTCACACTGTGTGCTCCTAAACAGTTATGAGAAGCAACATTACTCACTCTAAAATCGTCTGATTACGTTATGAATGCCGAGTCATCGAAGAGGTAAAGAGAGCATAGAAAGTCGAGAGTTTACCTGGTCTAACTTACCTGGTCTAACTTACCTGGTCTAACTTACCTGGTCTAACTTACCTGGTCTAACTTACCTGGTCTAACTTACCTGGTCTCTTATAAGATCACAGTCATCAGTATTTGGTATAATAGAACAGTACATCGGTCTGTGTCCTAACACTATTATCCATGGATACCGGGCTCTGTTCTCAGCAGTGTTTGCTTTCTGTCAAAACAAACAACCATAATTTCAAAGCTCACATAAAATAATTTAATTTTACTATAATATTAGGGCTTGTCTTGCAGGTTTTACAAAAAAGAAGTAGTGAACTTTTCCCGATCTTAAGAAAGCTTTTGCCATTGTGACAGCAATCAAAAGACCATATAGAATGGAGTTATGAATTTTTTCATGATGGACTGGCATGAGTATTAAACTGCTATTCAGAGTGAGGAATTAAGAATCCTAATCAACATGTTATCTCTTAGATCTATTTCTCTTATAACACTATTAAAATATCGGCAAACTTCGAGCTTGGTGATAACTTTGAATGAATTTCTTTTTTCCTCACCTGAAGGTCAGCTTTGAGCCAGTTATACTGAGTTTTTATAGAATCGTTTCCGTACTGTGGATAATAGAACGCCTCAGTACTTATTGATATTATGTGAGCTTGACCGAGGTTATAACTATAAAACATCCCCTCTGTATCTCCTGGCATACTAAACCTCTGTTTGTAGTGAGAGAAATTCCTACAAAACAAGGAAACAGCTTTTTTCCTTGCATACAGAGGTATGTTGTGCATGACTCATACAGACTACAGTGATCTCATTCCCATCATCACACTGCAGAGTAATGAAAGGAAAGTATTATAACAAGAATGGTGACTTTGGGTTGAAGGAGACTTTGCAGAACATTTTGGTGAAAAGAAATTGAAGTTAGAATCAGTGATTGGTCAAAACAATGTAATAAAGGAATCCAAACAGGCATCATACCAAAAATAATATTAGTGATTATAATTATGAATAATAATACTAGTAATAATAATAATGCTTCTCACATCGCAGATTCATGGTTTCCGACCGTGGTCATATAAGGTACATAGGCTGATATAGGCTGAATCTGTTGCATAAAGGCATCTCCCACATATCCCTGATCCTATATAACAGAATATATGTCGGGATAATTATCTTATGATGACATTAAATAAGAAATGTGGTGTGATAGTAATATATTCATATACCCCAGAGGAGTAAAGTATTTACAGGAGAAAAATTTCACCTTCTCGTATATTCATAATAATATGGCAAAATTTATGTTATATAAACAGCCAACTTAGCTGCTTGACCAATTTAATTTATTTCGGCAATGGAAGTGCATCCTCCTCTGAAGACAATTTTACTCAAAATCATTAAAACCTTGACTCATAGACACATCAATTACTCACGGTATTCAGATCATAGGCGAAATCACCAACGTGAAGGACCACATCGATAGTGTTCTGAGCTATTTCTTCCTCTAGTCGAGGTATGGATTGGGCGTTGACACTTCCCATGTCACCAAATGCTGCTATTTTAGGAACCCAGCCTTTATCAGTGCGCCGATTAGTGAAGTGATATAGATCACTCCAAGCCTGATCACTACCACAGTGATAATCTGATTATAAACAGAAACTCATATCATGTTCATATTGGCCCATGGTCTGTGCTAGGCTAGTTCTATCAAAGGATACAAGGGCCTGGTCAGTCAAGAAAGAAACAACTTCATTTAGTATTTCATTCTTTGTGGTGTTAGTAAACAATGTATCAAACAGTGGCAAATTCTAAAGATAAACACATGTTACTACAGACTAATGCTCTGGCTCGACACGCCGTACTATCCATAGAATTGGGAAACTTTTAGTGAGGCTACGGCTTGGGCGAGGTGCTACACACGCCTATTGATAGCTAGGCCTATTCCATTCAATAACGATACAATTTGGGTCTGCTTTGCCTTCCTATTGTTCAACTTGAATGAATTAAACCAATCACTATTTAATAATTTAATTAAGCCCCGCCTCTTTCACAAATAACAAAGGAATAGCTGGCCATACTACGACTACGGATAGAACCAACATGTTGGTTAGCCCATCTGAGGCATCTGGCAGAGCTAACCTAGCTATCCTATGCATCTTGCCATACTAAAATTGCCCCAATCCTGTGGAAAATACGGCGTGTGTAGCCACAGGTTACATAGGACACATTCAGATATCAGTGTTACTCACAATATTTGACACCAGGCTTCAGGTTATCCAGTGTCACTCTATGAATAAACCAAGTTCTGTTTGAGTCTCCCTTGTCATAGAATGTTTTCATCTTTCCCTTGACAACATTAGACAACCTGTTAGTACCAAACTCAACAACGGAATCTGTGATGTTAAATGTTGTCCATGTCACAACCATATGTTGCTCTGTCTCTATAAATACCGAAACAAAAAAAAGTGGATTCAGAAAAATATTGGGTTAAAATAAATCGCAAGTGTTGTCTCCGTCCGAGGACTGAGAAATATCAGTGCCTTAAGTTGCTCTCAGTGTGCAGGCAGGTCGGAGCACACCTGGGGCGTCATTTGGGCCCAGTAGTCAGTAGACCGCAGGGGGTTTCGAACCCAGGACCTCCAACACTTGCGCGTTAAAGGGCAGGCGCTCTAACCAACTGAGCTACCTCCTACTTATGCTAGTCTATCCTAGTGTCAGAAGAGTGAAGAATAAGCAATAATGAAAATTTTTTTATCCTGTGTCTTTATGTGATCACCATTAACCGCAATTTAGGCTTCTGAACAATAGCTAAATTTTTTCTATTAGACTCGAAAAAATGTAACCATGTGAAATTATTCCCGCCGTCTTAACAGGAGTAGCTTGTAGGGTCCACAGTATTTACAAATGTGAATTGATCCACAAAACAAACAAAAATTACATGATTCATTCATTGAAGAAATACAGGCGTAAGACGTTTTCAACTTTGAACCGTAAGATGCTTGGAATAGTAAGAAAGTACTGCCTTCTCTGCAATAACAAATTAGTTTTAAGTCACTTACCCCCGTATGAGAGACAAACTTACCCCCGTATGAGAGATGTACTTACCCCCGTATGAGATATGTACTTACCCCCGTATGACATATGTACTTACCCCCGTATGAGAGATGTACTTACCCCCGTATGAGAGATGTACTTACCCCCGTATGAGAGATGTACATGCTCCGGATATACATAAGCTGGAGGACCAGCAGCACATACTTCACATACGCTTATTGTGATCAGCAGTGAAAGAGGTAATATGTGTGATGTCATCATCTACTTTCCTTCTGTTGGATAGTATTACTACAACAATGATCCCATGGTGTAATTTTAACACAGGCAACAGTGCATTCAAACTTTTTTGGAGCAATCTGACATGGAATAGGAAAAAAAAAGGAAACTCGTCACATAGCTATCTAACATGCTGCTACTTAACACCGATTTCTGTCGAACTCCACTCATTTCAGCACTATGGGATAACAGTCCATTTGCTTGCCTTTTTTGGCTAGCGATGGTTGGCAAATACCCATTTCGATGGGGTAATAAATACTATTGCTGCCACAAAGCCATCCGGTTGCAACATTGCAATTGGATGGGTTTATGACAGTCACATTTTTAAATTAATGAAGGGTGAAATGGATAGCCAGTTAGCGCTGCCGGATGGGTATTTATCATAAGCGGATGTCCCTTATACGGAACGCCATTTACCAGACCCATTTCAGACACAACAGCTCCCCGACCTATCTATAATGCAATGGAGTAGACTTCAATGTAAAGGCTTAGTCTGGGTACGCCTGTCTTGGGTGGGTGCGGGACACCAGACTCCTTCCCACCACAGCACAGCCTGCCCAGGCCAGGTTAGTATACACTGATATTGACTCTAGCAGACTGATTGGGTGTAACAATACCATCCATATAGACAGTCCTGTAGAGAAAGTCAAAAAAGAGTCAAGTGAAAACAGTCCTCGATTAATTAATAGCTCAGCAAGAAGAACTTGCTATATATAGCTACTTGTTATGCATGGGCTCTTGGGACTTACAATACATAGTAGGCCTATGTTGTTATGCTCTACCAAGGCTCTACACTCTCACTCTGCTAGTCTTGTTGTAGTGATAGGACCATAGGGTAAAAGTAAAACTTACTTCTGTACTTGAATGTTGTGTTATGCCACCATACATTTACCTGTACCAATAATAGAGGTCAACAAGTTACTTTTTAACTACTCTGTTATCCGTAAACTTTCTAGAAAACCTCTTTAAACAAACAAATAAAGCAAACTACTGGGATCTTTGCTCAACTGAATTGTGTAACAAAAATCAAATCTGTGGTTTAAAAAGTCACATGACAGTCACATGACTCTTATAACCAATATCATAAGGAGTTGTGTACCTTTTTTAGTAAAACCACAGCTGCTGCTGCAGTAGCTAATTCTAGTCAAAAAGTAGCCAATGTGTTGGCGCTGATTGGTGGGTTGGGAGAATCAATCAATCAACATTTGATCTGATTGATACCTCATTTGACAAGCTGATTACTCATTTTCACTCCCGGCTTAGCCAATGTGTTGGCTACTACTGTCTGGTCCTGAGTTATACTGCGGTCTAGAAGTGAAATAGCGTATGTGTTGGCTATCAAATGAACCAGGGAGAATGAATGAATGAACAGAGCCAAGGCATTGGCTAGGGGTGAAAATGGAGAAAAAATAAGAATTTATTTTCACTCTTTCATAAAGTTTAATCGATGGGATTAGACCACATAAATATAAAAAAAATGTTGTATTCTGTGCACACCAGATTGCCATGCGTCAGTTGCATCATGTTGTTCCTTTAATATTTTAGCTATAGGGTATCATCTTCATATACCTATGGCCAACCAGCTTGTGTGCACATAGTAACAAGTACGTCGATCACAGGTGTAATGTAACTAAGGTGGTTTGATATCTGCCCTTGTTTTGAATAATTCAATAGGTATAAGCCAAAGGATTTGTCTGTCTTCCACACATGGGGAGTTAAATCCCACCACTGTGACAGTAATGTGTTTTCATCTGTTACCACCAGGAATTGTGCTGTATTTGTAATTCTAAATCAGAAAAGGCCGAAATTAACATTGATGATCACATTATTATGTTTCTGTGAATTCACTGCAACAATAATATGGTCTTATTCCAGAAATGAGAATTAACAGTGATTGATGTTTGGTTTTAACTCCTTGCCCTGTGTGAGACTAGGATAACGCGGTCATGAAACAAACAAAATCACAAAATTATTTCCTATTTCAGAGAGTTGAAATGTGTTTACATTTTTGTTGCAGCTTGTGTTTATTTATAGAGTATTTATTTGAAAATGAAATTCAAAAGAAATAAATAGAGGAATCTTCTATATCAGATTACTGTAGCCTGGGCAGGGTGCCCAGGCTAAGATTACTGGGTTGAACAGAACAGAAATCGGTTTTAATTTCAAAATAAAAATCTGAGGTAATCGTAAATATTGTGACAGTATAATTTTGTTTGCAGCTATTTATAATAACGACCAAGATATGCAAAATTGACGAGTTTCTACAATAAAACACAAAGTTACCCTCAGATAAACAGTTATAAGATGATAGTCACAAAAGTTTATTTTGTGGACCAAAAATAAAAGTGATTGAAGGTGCGGACAACATGGTCATGTACATGTAAGTCATAACAATATACCATTCTCTAGTAGTATATTATAACCTATCATATTTATTGCCGATTTCTGTACTAAGTTAAAGCTTGTTCAAATTCAATTAAAGCTTGTGATCTCTGATAGCAGAGATCACATTTTCAAATGTATTAAATATAGTCAACCTTCACCACACAAAAATATTGCATTGCAATGTTCGAGAATAGTAACGAGGAACTAACCTCTGCCACAGATCAACCATCAAAACTGCAGGAAACCAGCTGGTCAGCAATCACAAATACAGCCAGATTTGGACAACATCTACACAAACGGCTAGAGTACACCTATAGGTCAAGTCATTATTCAGCCGTCTCAAATTCTGAATACTGGATGTTTAGCCAACATTACTTACCCGTCTTACTACCAAGCTATAGAACAACTACAAGACAATGCAATGCTGGGGATAGCAGTGCAGCCAAGGACTCCTTGTGCAACAGAATTGATTTTTGTTCTCGCATTATGGAATATCACACTGAACTTTCTCAATGCACCTAAACTTCCCCAAATAAAAGCATTACAAGGTCACTTTCTAACCTCAGCCATGACCAGTTGTACAGGATGCTATAAGGCGCTAAGACTGTACATCACTCATATCTTTGTGGCTGCGACTGAGGTTTCTTGCCAGCATGAAGCCTCAGTCGCAACAAGTGGCACAGGATACTAAACTAAGCTGACCTCTCTCAAAAACCAGCGATCATGGGATGTTTTTCGATGACGTGTAATGCTAATCTAAAGAGGAGTTCAGTTGGTATCTCATATAATATATAACCATAACACTGACATCAGGTATGTGTATACATGGCGTTTATCATTGGTGTAAGTGTGTAGAAGATGAATTAACAGAAATGTCCTAGCCTGTCTTAACAAGCTTTGTCCGATGGCTAAGTAGTTACATACTAGAATTTTGTCAGATTCTCAGTTACATCTCTTTTTCATAGACTGTAAGTTAAAATAGAATCGGTAGGTACTCAAATAAAATACTCAATGACTTTTCTTTGGTACCGTGCGGCAAAATTGTGATAATAAAGGGTAATTTAAAATTGTTTGATGGCTCTATTTTGGTTCAGTGCTGCAAACTTTCCGTTTGTTCGATATAAATTTTGTGACAACTGAGAAAACAACATAGCCCTACTATGGTGAGAAAGCGGGGGGGGGGGGGGGTCGAGGTGGGAATTTTACATCGGTGTAACAGGATGGTATACATTGTCCTCCACAGAAGAGACGGTAATTAAGATGCCTGTGATTACATATTTCTCATTGTGTAACTAGTCTCATAGATAATCATGTAAATCCTCAGAGGCTTAAACTATTAAATCCATCTACAATACAGTGGACAGATCCTATCTAACCAATAGAAATTCATTAAATCACCTGTTGCAAAAAAATCCTTTAGTTTGGAGGTGAGCTAAACTCCATTGTTTATTGAACATCTCTTAACCACACAATCCTCTCCAAGTATCACTGCTACTTATTTATATCCTGCTGTAGCTTGCAAGAAATGAACAATCCCTTTTCTGCTTTCACGCTTACTTTTGATAAGCCTTAAATTGTAACCTCCTTGCGGTAAACACTATCTAGGATTTTCACAAAAAATGCTATAATTGCATCTGCTCCCGAGGGGTAAAAATGACAGCTTTCTTTGTTTCATGATAACCCTGATAATTTATGACCAATCACTGGTTGCTTAAAGTGGCAACGACTAAGGATGAGTCACGATATGATCGCAGACTATTGCTCCCAATCATTGGCAGGCAATGTACAGATAGGTCTCAGCGGTTCTTATAGATTTGGATCATTTTTTTTATGAATAAACTGTTTAGAGTTTTTTAATTTTTCATACCAATTAAATAGAACTCCACCAACTGCTTTATATGATGCACATGCACATTGTGAGATATATGTATACTTTTATTGTCAATCTGCAATCATCTTTGCATCATCGGAATGAGCATACAATCAGGAACAATTCTGAATTAAAACGAGGAATAAGCCAAAATATTCATGTCTTAATTAAAAAGAATTAAGCATATTTATTGGTGAATGACTGTAGCACCAATATAAAATAATAGTTAAGTCAGCTGTTGCGTCCAGATCTATTGACAGGCAGTGTTGACATTGCGACTCATGGAAAAGGTAAGACAAGGTAAGACAAAGGTAAGATAAAATATCTCTACATTCATTTGAATGTAAGAGTGACATAAATTAAAAGAGCTACCCGTTGTGGAAAGTTTCAATAAAATATCAAACAAATACAAGACAATGGAAACAATTTAAAAAAAGCCTGAAGTAACTTGGATAAGGTTTTTTGTACTGTGAAATATGGCTTGATGTATGACTTCTTTCTCCGATTTAATCAGCCCGACTAGATGTTGGATATCTTATGGGCGTTTTTATCCTGGTGACATTTAAACATTCCTGGTCCGTGTTTGAGGTGCTGCTCAATGTAGACCTTGTCAACCACAGTTCCATGCTGAAAACATAAAGCAGTGTATATACCACAATGTGTTGAAATAATATTTCCCATTGAGCGTATAAGTTTTCCTAGACACAATGAACTCAGCAAATCATACGCAAACATACGCAAATCATAGACGATATCTGTATAATTTCCAAAAGAAGACGAAGAATGTTATAAAGTTTGACCTGCATTTAAAATGAGGCTTGGATGAAGTAAAAGTAGAGTTTGAACTAATTGACAAGACTTCTTTTGGTTGAATGTGTGATGATCTTATCACTCAACTTTAATAAATAATGCTGCACAGATATGAAGACAGAATCTTAATTACTGACCTGATCATCACTGACTTGCTCAAAGTAGAGATGAGTTGTGTTGATGACCTGCATTCTCGTGTAACCGTAATCTAAAACGTTCATATCTACCCACTCGGGCTGTGGTGAGAATGCATCATGTCTCTCACGGCTACCCTGAAATAAAGCGAAGATGGCCCGATACAGAGGATAGTTATGATGGTCAGCTAGTTGCCTTCTGGTGGTTTCACTAATATCAAGTAAAATCAGCTTAGACTTGTCTGGTCATAGTAAGAGGCGAGCACCTCCTAATGTCAAAACTTCGAATTTGATTTAAAAAGAAAATGAATGTTAAATTGTTCTGTCATGAACTCGGAGGGAAAAACCCTACCTACTGACACCAGCACATCCTGATTTTTGGAATATGCAAAGAATCAAACAGCTTATCTCAATTTAAAATCTATTGAGACAAAGAGGTTTGGTTGGCCCTACTTTGCTGAAGATTACAGCTGGCGAGGTGGGTTGTGGATATTGAAAAACTAACAAAGCTGTCACATACATACAAACATATCAACTGAATAGGTGGTGTAAAGTGATACAAATAAACAACATAAGCAAACACACTGCACCACTGCGCTGAGTCATTTGGCAGACTGAACAGTAGACTGCGAGGATACTTACAGCTGATCCCGTGGTGATGTGGACAGGACCTGTAGGGTTCTTGTAGGGCTCTGTCTCACTGCCCTTACAAAGAGTATAGTTATACAAGGGAAATAATCTCTGGTACTCATGCTCGTGAGCCCAGATCATAAAATCTACTCCAGCATCATACAGAACTCCTTCTAGCGCTACTCTGACCTGTTTAATCACAACAATATGTTGAGGATGAATACAAAAAGTACATTATGCTATATTTATGACACAAAGTTGAAATGAAATTTGTTTAGAAATTCTTTTTCTTTGTCATTTATAGAAGTAAAAATGATCTGTCGATGTGTATTATGATTCCTGACATCATTCCTGTACATCAGCAAGACCAATCGAAACACAGCAGGGTAATATCGAATCTATAAGGATTTGACCGTTGTATGAAAATTTAATCAAGTGATTTCATATCCTCAGAGTTGAGGGAGAATTAGATTCACACTAACCTTATCTCTGATATAGTCACAGTCATCCTTGTCAGTAATAGCACAATACATCGGTCTGTGTCCGAGTACAATAATCCACGGATATCTGGCTCTATTTGCAGGCTCATTAGCTTCCTACAATAAATTTTCAGTCATTTCAGGCCCTGATTTTTGTGATCCTGAGTTTGTCGTGTTATAAATACTGCTGACACAGTTAGCCTAGCGTCTAAGAAACAAGGGGCTTTAAGCGAGTTAATACCTGGCCTCCTTTTGGTTGTTTTCTTGCAGTATTATCTGCAACCGATGCATGGTCTTTGTCAATTAGATTCAACAATCAAACTTGATTCTGAGGAGATGTATCGAAGATTTGTATGGTATTTATGATCTGAATGTTTGAGTTTGACACGGAATTTAAACAAAGCCCTACTGCTGTCTCAGGACATCCTACATAAAAACAAAGAGACAATTCTCTTCTAACCTTGAGATCAGCTTTGAGCCAGTTAAGTTGAGATTGTATCTGATCATATCCGTAGTTAGTAAAGTAGTAAACTTCTGTACTTAATGATATTATGTGAGCCAGTCCGAGGTTAAAGCTATAGTATATACCTTCTGTGTTACCAGGCATACTTCTACCCATTCTTTGTTTGTAGTGAGAAAAGTTCCTATAAACATGAATTTAAAAACATATCAATCATGGCTACAATAGAATTTGTAGCCATCATACACTACTGTTAGTGTTTTAGCCTACTAACAGGTCAAATATGAAGTTAAACTTATCAAATTTTAACAGATTCACAAAATTTATTGTCCTGCATAAAACTTTTAGTGTTGGACCGCTATAAATTGTAAGTCAGTTTAAATGGCATGTTTGAGCTTAGTACTATGTCTTATTAGTTGAGGAAAGATTGACTTTTTTCTAGGTCTAACCACAAATTTGTAGTCTCATAAACATGGTTCACCAGAGGTGACCTTCAGCACCATATAATGAACAGTTGGAAGTCTATTTGTTAAGAAAAAAGGTCAAAGTGCGAGAAGCATCCTTGCAGTTAGTTCATCATATACAGAAAAAGCCAATACCAGACTCCTCTGGTCCATTGACTACAGAGGTGTGCCTGCTGCTGTCACCAAGTAGCTGTCACTTACATCATATGTAAATGATTGCCAACAGTAACCATATAAGGTACATATGCAGCTATAGATTAGGTATAAATGGATCTCCAACATAGTTTTTACCAAGGGAAAAGGGAAATATACTCACATCGCCTGCTCATGGTTACCAACAGTAGTCATATAAGGTACATATGCAGCTATAGGTTCAATCTGCTGCATAAATGCATCTCCGACATAACCTTTATCCTGCAAAAAAATTAGCGACACAATACTTCGGTTGGAAAAGTGGTCAAAATAGTGAAATAAAGGTTGAACAAGGGCTTTATAGCAGCCAAATGAATGCAAATATTGAAGAAAGCAACTCATATGTGAACTTATAGTGAGATTTATCAAGAGGAGAAAAATACTCACACTGTCCAAATCATAGGCAAAGTCTCCAACATGCAGAATGACATCTAGAGTTTTCCTAGCTACTTCCTCCTGTAGTCTGGGTATAGACTGACCATTAACACTTCCCATATCACCATATACACCTATCCAAGGAGTCCAGGAGGGATCAGTTAGACGGTTAGTGAAGTGAAACAAATCACTCCATCCTAGATCACTACCACAGTGATAATCTGTAAACATCATCAACAGAAGTTAATTTTATTTTGTTAAAATTATTTGATGCTAGAATCGGTTATTAGTCTTCTCATCGTGAGAACACCACTATGTATGAAATAAATAAATTTATTTGATCAACACATTGAATTATTATCAAATGATCGTTTTCAGCCATGTTTCAATCATAACTTGATGTGACGATAAATTCAAGGCATGAATTGTGCGTCTCACTTTCATTTTGTATTTTATCCTCACATCTTGGTTAATCTGCCCTACTAAGGAGTAATCAAACCCCATGTAAAAAAACTTACAATATTTCACACCGGGTTTGAGATTATACAGCAGTACTCTGTGGATGATCCATGTTCGGTTTGTGTCCGCGACATCAAAAAACTTAGTTTCATCTCCTTTAGCTACTGAGGACAATTCGTTGGTGCCAAACTCTACCACCGATGGAGTGCTGTCGAAAGTGGTCCATGTTACCATCATCTGCATATCGGTCTCTGAAAAAGAGACACTTATCAGCACTTGTATGTTTAATTTCCTAGCTATTCTATGAGATACACATTACCTAATCTCAAAACTGATACATTTCTGCCCAACAGAAATGGAAAAATTAGGAAATGCGGCGGTCCTGTGGTTGGCAGACTTCTTTCTCTTGCCCGGCAAGTATTGCAATTCTTACACAGGCCACATAAATTCTGATACCAATCTTGCCCTACAAGATTAGATCAACACTAGTGGGTACACATCATCATGGAGTGAAGATTTAATTCTGCTTACACCAGTTTTTTCTTAGACATTATTAATTTTTTTAACTAACTCTCAATTTAATATTTGTTTCGTCGCCTGTAAAACAGACTGTACCACCAAGCGCATATCATTATAGATTCTACAATAGGACACATTCTACCTCCTATAGTACACAGGCTATTGTTTAATTTGTCACCACTGTGCCATGTACCAGGTACAGACATCAATCAAAGTCATATGAAAAACAACTTTCTTAACAATTCTGTCCCGATAAGAATCTGATAAAGAAGTAGTGTCCAGTTAACTTACCCCCATATGAGAGATGTACATGCTCCGGGTATGCGTAGGCTGGAGGAGGATCAGCACATACTTCACATACATGGATTGTGATTATCAGCAGTAAAAGAGATTTGTGTGATCTAGACATCATTATCTGCCTTTCTCTTTTCCTGGATTGTGATAGAAAGACTACAATAATGATCAGGATATATGGCCACAATGAAGAGCTCTATTTTAATATGCCTGTGAGATAGGCAACAGTACGTTCAGACTTTTTGGAAACTCAGCAACAACCAATGAAAAGGAGCTCTATGTAAAGTGCTGATGATGAATTTTTACCATGTGATCATTGTTTAGAATTCAAACTACAACATATGCACTTGCACACATGCAGACTAAAGTTATGCAGCAGGTATATATTTCCCTTTTGACATCCACGTTTGGTTAATCGTGCGGTCTAGTTTTTCCTATGTCACAGACAACATCACAAGAGTCTGTAACATAATTTCCATAATTAATGACCTGCTCTCAACCAAAGTTATATTAAAGGATATGCGGTGTGAGGTTAGCCTGGGCAAGCTATCCGGGGTGGTCCGGGTGAGACTGAGGTGGTGTAAATGTGAGGCGATACAGTCAGTACCTTCCATGATCAAGAATGGAATGCTAAGCGATTATGTTTTTGGTGAGCAAGGGCATCATATGTAGCAGAAGAAGTGGGATTTTATTATTATATGACTCTTGTTATATAATAACTAGAACTACTTGATCTAACCAATGATGGAGTTCATTGATCTAACAGACAGAGGAAGTAGAGAGAACACAATGTAAACAGTGTTATTTATAGTTGAACTCTTGGCTCTTGCCTGCATTGGCCCCTGGGACAAAAATGTCTTTATTTTGCCAATGTTCAGTCACCTCCCAAACTGACTGTAAACAACAGACAGAAGACAGGTGAGACTGGTTAGAGCTAGGTCAAAGAAAATTCTCTAATCACACTGACTCTACCTTCTGCATGCTACCTATGTAGTTACTGTAGTATTCCCATATTGACCAGCCAGTTCACTCACCACTGACCAAGCCTCAAGGAGTGGTACTCTTCTTACTTCAATCAATTGCTTTATAACTATAAATTCAAATTGGGATTCCTGAGATACTTTTACACACAACCTGTAGTGATTAAAATGCTATTACACCCAACTAAGGCTTTCTGCATTGATCGTTACTGAGTCATCATCATAATTACTGACTGTTTTTCTCAACTGTATTTATTCCAGTAATTATCTCCTCCAGCCAGTAAAATAGCACACTATTTAAGTTAAAACTTGGAAAATGTGGATTGCAAACATTGGCAAAACTCTGGAAACTGGCGCGTTCTGGGCTGTCGCTGACACATAGTAGTCAGAAAACCCTGACTGGCATTCTGGGATGTCGCTGGCTTAGCCGGAAAACCCATGACTGGTGGTTTTTACCTTCGCCGTCATAGTCTCCAGCACCAGCATCTCCTGCTGTGAATCGAGAGACTTGTTTTCTCGTAGTCGTTGTTTGTTCCAGTTCATCAACAAATTTAGGGCATTGAATAGCTTTTGGGCTATATGCTGGGGGCCGGACATTACAAAATAAAGTACAGTTATGCTGTAGTATGTTAGATAGGCCCTGGGGGCCGATGTCAGGGAGACATGTCCCAAGACACTTATGAGAGTTGTATAACAAAAGGCCTTCTGTTTGGTGAACAAAGGAGTACAATGGCAGGCAAAGTTTGCTTGTCTTAATGCATGTTGGGAGTGTGTGATCGATGGTTGGGGAGCGTGTATGCTATCCTCAGTTCTCCACTTTTGCTACACTCATTTGTGGGTATGCACAATCCACCTGCTGCTACAATATGTAGGAACCACTGGTAAAGGGTATTTTACAACTGTACTTTATTTTGTAATGGAGGAGATGACTGCTAGAAGGTAGTTAGTTCCAGTCTCGAGCAGTGTGTACAAAGAATGACCTCTGGTGGTGGACAGTATTTGAGTGTGGTATAAAATACTGGTCTGAGTATTCCACTACTTATATCGAGCACACATACAGATGGTTTACAAGACATTAATTCTAGCTTGCAGTCATGAGCCCCTGGGACTTAGATGTCTTTACTTTGCCAATGTCCACTATTGATAGTGGACATTGGCCAAGTAAAGACATGTAAGTCCCAGGGGCCCATGTTTGCAGTCACTTAACTGACCTTAACAAGGTTACACTTAATTGCCTCTCATGGTACTCATATCGAGCTCATACAGATGGTTTACAGGCCATTACTTTTCATCACTGCTCAATCTATCAGACCTCAGAAGGTTACACACTAATCATACACCATTGGTATCCATTCCAATCATTCTTTCACCTGGACATACGGACTGACAAACTCGGGATCTATCTCTCTGGTAGCAATGAACTAAACCCCTTAGTTCGTTGCTGGTAGTAAATATTATTTACATCTCAGCCACAGGTCTACCCCAAAACCTGGGATTTTGGCAATGTTTGACTGCCCCCCTCAAGGGGGGCAGTCAAACATTGCCAAAATCCCAGGTTTTGGAGTAGGCCTGTCTGTGATCTCAGTCTTACTTCATACTGATTTAAACCTTAGCATTGGGCTATATTGAAACAACTTGCTATTGCATTCAACTAAGTATCAAAATTCCTTAGAGAAATGTTTTGTGGCAGATTGAGATAGGATTATGGCATTGTGATTGTGAATTTGATCTCACCTGATATCAATGAAGGACCACTGTGAACAAAATCATAAATGTTGAAGAAAAGTCACATGACAGTCACATGATTTCTTCTGACAATAGTAGGTATGAGAGTTGTGTCCCTTTTTCATTTAAATTGCAACATGGGAATTTTGCCATGAAGTGAATGACTTTGGGACAAGATCTCTTGGAGAACTAAATCTTCACATCTCGAGATTAAGGATACATTTTTGGACATTTTTAAATGTGGGGAACCTACCAAAGCCAATGCGTCCGGAGGATTGGGTAATTTACTCCATCATAGTTCATCAATAATAGTTCAGCAATAAGGTGTTCGTTGATGCTTGGCAACAAGTCTGATAAATTAAATTCGATATTTCAAAGGAGTCTGATAGCCAACTCTGATGTCTTGGCACCACAGTATAAACAACTATGTTTTTTTCAATGAGATATCAAAAAAAGGGACTATTATATACTTCATGATCCTTATGAATAATTTAATTCAACCATTGTCATAACATCTGTCTCTTGCTAAGTTCTGTATGGTAACTATGATCTGCTGATTAATTTTAAATCAGTTAAATCACAGGTGTTATTGTGCTGATTAATTTATTAGTTTTCTGCATACTATGTAAGGGATTTTTTTTCCAAATGACACTGATGACAATAAAGTTTTAGAAAAGTGGCTGATTCAAAATTCACATTTGCAACATCCTAAGTGAAAACAAATTGTGATTCTATAGATTGAAATGTTAACAGTCGTAGCAAACGAAGAAATAAGTGCATCACCCCATTCGCCCTGATCACTCTGCTTAGCCTTTATAAATTATTCACGTATTCGAGATGGGTCTTGAATAGTACTCAAATACAACGATGAAATCAAAAAGTTGATGATTCTAGTGCAAGCAAAGATAACAATAAAAAGTAAGTGAAATTATGAGCAATAATAGATTAATATCAGCTGTAGTATCCAGATCTATTATAGGCAGTTTTGAAGTTTGAATTAGTAAATGAATGAAAAGGTATGTAACGAAGCAGCATTAAAGTGGCAAAATGATTTTTTGGACCAGTAGTAATCTACAGGGAAGAAAAAAACATTCATTCAGATAAAAATTGTATAATTAAAAAAGAAACCTGTGTGGTTGGGACACAGAAAGTTGTGATAAGATCTCAAATAAATACAATAGAATGAAAGCCAATTTGAAGAAAACATGAATGAAGGTAATTAGGATAGGGTTGTGTACTATGAAGTACCGGTCAATGTATAACTAGGTCTCTCATATATTAATCAGCCCAGCTAGACGTTGGATATTTTATGGGCGTTCTTATCCATGTGACATTTAAACATTCCTGGTCCGTGTTTGAGGTGCTGCTCAATGTAGACTTTGTCAACCACAGCTCCATGCTGTAAAGACGAAGCAATGTATATACAACAGAAAACTGTCTCATAATTTCAAAAAATTTAAAGATGAATGAGTATTCTTTTACACAAACAGGATGATGATAAATAAAATTATGGGCATCAAAACAAGTTTTAAGTCTGACAAAATTTCATACTTGAATTTTATGTACTATCGATTACACCTTCATCATCATTCACATTAAACCTGTTCTGTTGTTTATTGCTTTGGACCAACTGATTTAAAAACAATTTTGGACTGTTCCAAAATAAATTTTACCCTACTACATGTATTACTATTTTTATAAGATGGCAGAGCAGAGTATGCATATTAACCCAGTTTATAATGAGGCAATTATAGGGTAGAAGTAGACAGTGAAAGATTGATATGACTTATTAGGACTGAACACAGATTAAGCTAGCTGGCCGAGGAGAGGTAGAATCGTTTTTTACTGACCTGATCATCACTGACTTGTTCAAAGTAGAGATGAGTGGTGTTGACGACCTGCATTCTCGTGTAACCGTAATCTAAAACGTTCATATCTACCCACTCGGGCTGTGGTGAGAATGCATTATGTCTCTCCCAGTTTCCCTGAAAGAAAGTGTAGGCTTTTAGGCAGACAGTAACTATTAAATACAACGTTTAATGTTGGCCAGTTTATTGGCTTCAGATGATTTCACTTTGCTACCATGTAAAACCAGCTTTGACTTATCTCATCTCTTACTAAGACAGGACAACTCCTTATAATTTGACCTACAGAATATATGACTTATTCTATAGCGATAACGGTTCTATCAGAAATTAGGTATTTTAGTTGTTAGCATAAATAATACAGTGGACATAAATTTTGGGATACGTGCAGAACGACTTATCTTACGACAATCTTAAGTTCAAATCTACTTGAGACAAGTAGCATCGGTCCCACTTTGCTGCTGGGGACTAATAGATAACAGCTAGAGAGGTGGGCGGTGGTTGATAAAACCAAATTGACTTGTCGCGTGGTATCCACTGTATTAAACTTATGCTTATTTTGTTACAAATTTTCGAGGGACTGCCACGAGTGATTTGGCTTTTAAACCACCAAATTGTTCCCCAAACTGACTGAATATAAGACTGCGAGGATACTTACAGCTGAGCCCGTGGTGATATGTACAGGACCTGTAGGGTTCTTGTAGGGTTCTTTCTCACTACCCTTACACATAGTATTGTTATACAAGGGGAATATTCTCTGATAGTTATGTTCATGAGCCCAGATCATAAAGTCTACTCCAGCATCATACAGAACTCCTTCTAGCGCTACTCTCACCTTATGAAGCAAAATAATATGTCTGACAGTTTATTCCTTTGTAATATATGTATGACTTATAAGCCAGAAAAAAACTTGGTTTGTCAGTTTTATGTCATAACCATACTTATGAAAGTATCAATCTATTGTATTGATGTGTGATGTGATTCATAACATTATACAAGCAATGACTTTGATACAAGTAAGAGAAAGAAGTCAAAAGGCCCATCAGATAAGACTAGTCAAAACTCAGTAATCAAAAGCCTAATGACTAATCTTTGTATATTCCATTCTAGAGTCAAAGATTATAAATACGAGAGTACGCTGTACGCGGTAATCAGACATATCACAGTGTAGGGATATGCAGAGGACACACTTCAATGATCGTTATAGTGCCTGTGGTTATGATTCACTGGAGAAAATTGACAATCTGGATACCTGCCAATTTTACTTATTTTTGGCAATTTGTCATGCATACATCTCTAACTATGAAGGACCATCTTTCAATCTGTATTGAACATAAAGACCGATTTAAAAAAAAACTTTTAAATGTTCAAGCTATGCACCATAATATTGTCATTTCTTGCTAGGATTTATAGGCTTTAGGTTATCCCAGACAATTAATTGTCACGAGGAAATCTATATTATGATGTAACTCATTTTAAAAACCTGGATAACTCATACCCTATAAATCCTAGCACAATATGGCATTAGTCTGTTGTATATCTTGAAGGTTGGGCATTTCAAAAAGTTAGAAATCAGTCTTTAGGATAAATACAGAATGAGTTACGGCACATCATAGGTAGGGTTTTCTGCAGGAAAATGCCATCGTAACATATAGAGATAATGAGTTTTTGGCATCCAGATGTTTATGATTTTTCTCAAAAGTGAATCAAAAACCACAGGCACTATAACTATCATTGAAGTGTTCCCTCTGGTTTTCCTTACTCTGTCACTTCATAACCACATAATGATAGATAATGCAGCAGTAGATTCACACTCACCTTATCCCTGATATAGTCACAGTCATCCATATCACTAGTAGCACAATACATAGGTCTGTGTCCAAGTACAATAATCCACGGATGTCGGGCTCTGTTTGCAGGCATGTTAGCTTCCTACAATTACCAAAATTCAGCATACACATTACACAACATTTAGATTTCCGTGCGGATTGATGTCCTGGCTCCAGGAGGTTAGATATATTTGTGAACCTGACTTTTCTTTGTTATCACTGTTCCTGACTCAAAAGCTTTCATACACAATCAATTCACTGGTCTTTATAGCTTTAGAATGATCAATAGACATTCACTGTGGCAAGACATTCTGACGATTTGATTGGGATTGATGTTATGGAACGTTTAGTTTGACACAAAAATGGACAGGGATTGAGGATACCAAGCATGAAAGAAAGAGATATTTCTCATCAAACCTTGAGATCAGCTTTGAGCCAGTTAAGTTGACTCTGTATCTGATCATATCCGTAGTTAGTAAAGTAGTAAACTTCTGTACTTAGTGATATTATATGAGCCAGGCCGAGGTTAAAGCTATAGAATATACCTTCTGTGTTACCAGGCATACTTCTACCCATTCTTTGTTTGTAGTGAGAAAAATTCCTATAAAAATAGATTTAAATACATACCATGACCACAATAGAATTCATGACCAGAAAAAAACATCAGCACCCAGTCTGGTAGAGATCAGTTGTACTAGGGCCTACTTAGTTTAAACATTGATTCACTAAAGTTGACCTTCAGCACCATTTATGTATAATTGGAAGTCATGTGAATGACCTATGAGTTGATGAGACATTAGATTGTTTTTTTTTCAGCATAAAGGTCAAAAAGCGACAGCATCCTTTGTTGTTTTTTGAGTCCTCTGGTCCTCCCAGCACAGAGGCTTACACAAATAATTTGTCGATTTTCTGTTGTACTTGTCAGTTACACTTGGAACATGTACAGAGATAGCCAATACCTGACCCAACTGGGTCATTCAGCGGTGAGGTGTTAGGTCCAGACTAGCACAGATGATTTCAGTCACAATCTTCTTAAAGGGCAACCAAGGTTTTGCAGCAATACATTGATGGGTAGTAAATAATGTGCTAGGCAGCATCAGCTTAGTGCATTACGCGAATCGCGATGCAAAACTCAAAGTAGTTGCTGACTCTATGCTGGGTAACACATCAGTTTAGGGGAGGTTCAAGGACATTGCTGTGATGTTGATAGAGCACAGGCTAAATAATAACAGGAACTGCTCTGTGGTATTATATTTTAGCTGAGTTTGAGTACCTGATGGCTGAAACATTTCACAAGAATCCTGGCTGAATAATCATCCGAATTAGATTTCGTTTTTTTCCCTATGCAGAAGGGGCAATCTGCTATTAATCAATGAGAAGTTGTTTGAAACCCTGGTTGCCCTCTAAACAAAACACCACCATGGTTTTTCAACTTCCAATATAACACTTTCTATCGCATGTCAAATCAGTTACCCAGCAGGTCCCATTCATGATAAGTGTGTTACTTTCACTCACACCATTTGTTCATGTTGTCCAACAATAAATATATTAGGTACATATGCAGCTATTTATTCTATCTGCTGCGTAAGTGCATATCCGACATGCTTTATTGTGGATGAAGGGATTACTCACATTGACTGCTCATGGTTTCCAACAGTAGTCATATACGGAACATAAGCTGCAATTGATTCAATCTGCTGCATAAATGCATCTCCAACATTACCTTTGTCCTAAAAACAATTAACCATACTTAAACCTTATTAGTTGAAGTGGGTAAAAAGAGTGATGTAAATCTGCAATTAAGGCTTTATTTCGGATATACGAATTCAATATAATTATAGCAACATATACATCAATGTAAAGTGTGGCATATTAGCTGGAGAGATATTACTTACACTGTTCAAATCATAGGCGAAATCTCCGACATGCAAAATGGCATCCAGAGTTTTCCTAGCGACTTCCTGTTGCAGTCTACCTATGGACTGACCGTTAACACTTCCCATATCACCATATACTCCTATCCAAGGGGTCCATGAGGGATCAGTTAGACGGTTAGTGAAGTGAAACAAATCACTCCATCCTAGATCACTACCACAGTGATAATCTGTAAACATCATCAACAGTAAGTCGTAACAAGAAGAGTTAGCTGTACAATAAGGAAACAATTTTGTGTTACATTGCATGTTTTCGAAGCGGCAATATCAACCTTTCAATAATCACTTTATGTGTCGATCATTTTTCAGTTTAATTTTGTATCTTATCCTCACAGCTTGAAAAGCCATCCCAAAATGGGATCTTTGATGCCAGTAACAAATAAAAATTAACCGATGGAAAAGAAAACGTGGACTGAACTTACAATATTTAACGCCAGGTTTGAGATTATCTAACATCACTCTGTGGATATACCATGTTCGGTTTGTGTCTCCGACGTCAAAAAACTTGGTCATATCTCCTAGAGCTTGTGATGATAATTCGTTGGTGCCATATTCTACCACTGAGGGAGTACTGCTAAAAGTGGTCCATGTTACCATCATTTGCATGTCAGTCTCTACAAGAAAGAGAAAATATAACAGTTCTGGTATGTCTAATTTTCCAGCAAAGCCTATTATATCAATTAAATATATAATAACAAGTCCATACTACAGACCCGTCATTGTTGTAATCCCCTCATGTAACAATGCAATTGCACATTGTTTGTCCATATGAGTATTTTAGCTCTAACTTCTTCAGTAATCCTGTAGCATTGGTTAGACTGGTCAAGGAGTAAAGGGGAGTAAACGGGAATAAATGGGATCTTCGACGCCTTGGATAAAGCAGGGAGAATGGATCAAGGTATCAGTTAGCAAAATTAAAATCTGTACTGATTGTGAAATCAGCCAAGGGGAGGGGTGAATTCCTTACACCTTATTAGGAAAACAATGGAAACCCGTAATTTGGACATATTTTGGCCTAAATGGAACACTGGCATTGCCATCTAATCACCTTGAACTCTCGCAGTTGCCTCCCTTGCTGGAAGGCAGTGCCACCATTGCTGTGCTGCAGAGATAGACTATGTCACAAGGCTATCCTGCAGGCAGAGTGACACCTAGGAGTTAGTAAGCCTTGTTTACAAATAGGAATATACTAGGACTAGGTGATTACAGAGGGTAGTCAGGATCCCAAAACAGACTGAACATTAGGCTGAACATGTTGATTTGTACTTACAAATTCTTATCTATACACTATCTAAATAGTCAATTCTACGTACTCAAATTGAGAAAAAAACAGATTTAGTTTGGGTCTTGCTTTGATAGTGGTGAGGAAACACTAAACTTTATTTCTTACCACTTCACTTACTATTATTATAAACATTCTCACTCAGTCACTGCTAAAACTGACAGAATTGGTGTACTGAGTACTTTAATTCAGAAATACTTACCACCATAAGCAATGTGGACATGTTCAGGGTAAATATATGCTGGAGGTGGTTCTTCCCAACTGGAGACATCTTTTACTACCAATCCAAGCACAACCAGAGAAAGTATGGAGAGCATCTTGATTGAATGGACAACTAATCCAGCTCCACTCAACTATGTTTATGCAACCCAAAACAAATATTATTTATGTCACATGCTTATCATGTGACCAGATAATCAACCAATCAAACTATTTAGTCCAAAGTATTTATGAAACCTTTATACATACTGACTCTCGTGATCTGACTGGGCATGTAGATCACTGATAAACTAGGATATCATTACCACAAAGAGAATGTCGTAAGGCTAAGTATGTATCATGCGTGAATTGAATTTGCGCATGTGCAAGAACAATGAGTTTAGTTTGGATTCTGATTGCAATTTTGGTCTGAGGAGATAGGACACCCCGTGCATAAATTGCCAGTCAACTTTAGCTAATAGTGACAATAGAAGATAACTCTTTCTAACAAGTCCACACGCATTTGTGAGTGTGCCACCAGAGCAGGTAGCCAATCAGATGGCTTCGGAATTCCGAGACTCAATTTTGCAGAGATCAGCTCATGTCCAGAGCTGAGCATGCGCAGAATGACCTTTATAACGAACCATGATGATTCATTAGTTTACCTACACAAAATTCCAGCTGGGATCCTGAAACTGATTTCATTTATTTTGATTCCATGTCAATCCAATATCACTCCATAAACATCCACAAGAGCCTTTAAAAAGCTCAGCATAAGTTCATAGCTACTGGGACATCAAGTGGACACCCTATGCTTACCTATATCCCTAAGTTTGAATTGGAATAAAACCAAGCTAGTCTACAAAAGAGAAGAGGTGCCAACAGAACAAGAGGAGTCAGCCACGCCAGTGTTAGTGAGGTGAGTTGTTGAATCCTTATTTATATGACTGAAGCTGGTAAGGTCCATTATCAAATATATTACCTGCCTTACTACCTTACCTAGTAAACAGTACAGTTGCGGTGTCTTGAGGACAAGCTTCATGTCAAGACAGTTTAGGCCAGGGTTGTGCATAGTAGGCCTATTATTATTTATGTGTGTAAAACTGAATCGGCCATACCATAGCTTATCAGTCAGTCATAGTGACTATAATATGTATGTGTGTTGCTGAACTAAAGCAAAAGGTAGAATTAGATTAGACTTGAGTTTCATAAGTCACCTCTTAGCTGAGTAGTAGCTGGAGTGAGTACAAGAGTCGACCAGCCACTGCACCATTGATGAGTGCCAATGAATTGTTTCACACTTGTGTCACATGGGTTGCTACTCCCAAGAACGGTTGCTGTTAATTGACCTGATCCAGGCAGCAGTTGTCGTCCCTACGAAAGGTGTCCACCCACAACACAACTGACAGCACAATCATGGAGGCCAGGTAGTGGGCCAGCCAGTGAAGAACAATAGCCTTCAAATTATTGCTAATTACAAACTCATCATACATTATAGAAGTTTCTACAATCATGTACAACGTACAATTTACAATGTGATAGATAAACCTACTGTAGTTTGTGGATGTGATTTTCAAATGAGCGTGTCGCCACCATTGTGTTTGCAATACTTTTGACATGATGGATGCTTTATGAGGCAGTAAAATAAAGTGTGAATAATTTAATATTGAAAGCCGCATGATAAGGCGTGATAAGACATATTTTTCAGCACTTTAACGGCGCTGTTGGAGGGTGACCTCTTTGTAGACCTATTAATACTATTTAGTCTTCTTTCGCTTGATATCTCCTTTAATAAACAACACATATCCCACGTCCACAGCATGCGAGTAATGTCCGACTTGTGACCAGTCATTGTGACCAGGCACAGTTCTGCTCTATACCTGTATCACACCGCAGTGTGAAAATCATTAATAGTAGGATAAGAAGGCTACTTAATTTTTGCAGCTGTGTATTGAGATTTTGACGCGCCGTTCACACCCCGCCAGGGCCCATCTGGGGAGCTCAGACTAACTCATGTCATATGTAGTATTTATTTTCATTACAGACTTGACACCCCTGAGTAAAGCACAACCAAACTAACCCCACCTCTCTGACAGGGTGGTATTAGTGCAACCCTTGATTGTACCCAATACAGAAGAGCGTAAAAGAAGTCACAGGCCTCAAATCCTAATACATAGGGAAGGGTAAGTTAATCTATTTGTCTCACACGACAATAATTATTAGAATATTGTCTATAATTATCAGGTCTCTGTTCGCATCCATCCAAGATACTTAGTTTGTTCTTTGATCAGATCCGGAATAAGGTAATTGGTGGTAATTCTGATGTATTACATCAACGGCTCCTTCTATTCAACCTCTTACAACACACACATCGTTAAGACATATATCAGGTTACCCTTTACATATGAAAACTGGATTTATTTTACGTATCTTGAAGTCTGTCAATTTGATGATCCCTTCTATCCCATCTCATCAAAATGTTCCTTCCTCATGACATATCTGTGATATTACATTTTTTTTTAGTTGCTACAGTGGTTAATCAGCCTATCAAGTATTACCAGAAACTGGAGCATCAGCGAGCAGAAATGGAACATGCAATACATCGAGTCAGGCGAGAGCCTCTCAACTACTTTTCTACGGTTTGTTTTGGACTAGCTGACGTTTGCGCCCTTGTTAGCCTTGGAATGCCCAAATGGCTCACTGCTGAAAGTGAAGGAAAAATGGACATAGGACTAGTAACCACCTGCCTGACTATGCCACAGAGAAATTCTAGTAGAGTTTGTTATCAACCAGACGTTATAGAGTCAGAGTGGATACTCACCTATATATTTATATTAATAGGCATTTTAGGCTTGACGTCTGCCACTATTGCTAATATTATATCATTCTTCAGATATCCCTACCAGGCTCAGACAATCGCTAGATTTGCAGGCCTTGTTGCTATAATTTTCTTCAGTCTAGCTCAAATCATATTTCCATCAGCATTTGACCAAGATCAAGTTGGAGGCTTAGCTTTTCAATTGCCAAGCAACTTTAAGATAGGAGCGTCTTATGGACTATTTTTTGCATCACATTGGCTGTCAGTCATTTCAGAGTTGTGTGCTACCAAAATATGTCGACCCCGTTGGCAGTTTTAAACCATCTTTTGTGCGACCACATACTTATGCAGATCTGTAAGTGTCTATCATAGATAAATTAAACTCACTTATTTGAATAATATTTTACAGCTTATTATTTTTTTACAAAGTTAATCTATTTTTATATACAGTGTTCAGAAGTACATACAGTTTTTGACATGGAAAAATAAAACTTTTTTGGCATGTTATCCGCAATTTCATCGCTTAACAGTGTTTATATGCCAATCCAGCCCTTTGGAGAGGAAGGTCAAAGAGATGAATATTTAACAAATTTTAAAATGAGCACAGCCAGTACATATAAGTAGAATTTCAAATTTCAATGATTACCCACACTCTAAAACTGAATATCATGCAGCCAACCGAATCAAGATAACAAAAAACAAGTGAACTCCTCAACCATTAGAAACCTCACCAAAATTACAACCAATTAAGTGTTTCCAACTGATAAACTACATCAGCTTAGGATTGCTGGTACCCCTAGCAATTTGACTTAACACATTTCTGACATTACTCTGTATGACTATATCGTATGTCTCAGCTTTCTGCGCTGCCTGCACCAGTCGTCTCATGTCTCTGTGCATAAGGATATTAGCCAGGCTTTTGTTGTAGATTGCATTGAGATCTAAATCAAAATAAAAACAAGCAATATATAACAGGACACACTGACAATTTCATTTTTTGCACACAAACAAAAGAAGGATTATATAAATCCATCGCTTTGCGTAGATGTTAACAAAAAAAGGGGTCTGTTGAAACATTTTATTGCGTTCTTATTGGACAGGTGGTTGTTTGTTAGGTTAGGTAAGTGGGTAGCACGTCACTCTAACATATGACTATCCTTTGTAACCAATAGAAGATGAGCATCACCACTGTGAGGACACGATACACCGTAAACACTGTTGTCAATCTGCTCTGTAAGCTTATAAGACTTCCTTTCTGACCGCAAGCTAAGAGATCACTTGTATCCATGGCAACCGAGCAACTTATATGCCACTTCATATTATCAGCGCTCTTCATCAATTAAGGTTGACACTTGGTAAAAGTGCTGCTCTAATATACATATGATAGGAGGGTGAGAGAGTGTTTATTAGGAGGTCAATATTACAGCATACATCATCATACCTGGTATATTAGAGTTAACATTGAGCATATTCTGGAGCGCCGTGGGCTTCATCGCTGAATAAAATAAAAGAAAGTGAGCTCATTTTGTGCTTGAAATAGGGAAACTGTAAAACATTCTGCATATTATGTTTAACTGACCTATTTTTAGTCCCCATGGACATAAAGAAGATTTCAAACTCAATAATTAGGCTAAAAATCAAAGAAAAAACTTGCCTCTTCATTTATCCTCGATTTATCGGAGCATTTAATCCAGAGATGCGATTTAATATACTAAGATATCAGTATTTTTACTTTAGCAGATTCACTCCAAAGGGCAACTTACTATGTAACTGTAACAACTTGTTCAGGGCAGTAAACACGCTGATAGCCGATTGGTTCGAATGTATCACACCCATATACTTTCTGTATTCTGTTAGGGAAAAAGGACAAGACATTATGCAATTAATAGAGCTTAATACCACGTACCACACTTTTATTTTGGAATAAGAGATTTAATGACATGGCATGTTTGGTAATTTTTTGGAAGTGATCTCATCGATAGAGCGCTGAGCTAGTGTTACAGCAAGGTGCCTTAGGCCTTAGGCAACTCCCCATTCAATCCAGTTAATGTTTGCAGTACCTTCAATTTTAGTATCACAACTAATATTGGAGTTACGGTTGTGTGTTCATTTTTATGTATTGGATTTCATGCACAGCACTACAGGATAATAATCATTATTATCAGTTTATAAATAGACTTAGAGGGTCTTGGTAGCCTTGTCAGAACACGCTGACAAATGCTCAATGAAAATAATGAATGTTATTGCTAAGTCTACGTTTGTATACTTTAACACCAGCAGGGGGCATCACTCTGACTTGATGTATTAAAACCTGGGACAGACAAAAAAATTTAGTAGAGGTAGTACAGCTGATGTTTGCTGCCTCATGCAGTTGTTTCACAACTTAACTTACCAGTGGCTAGAGAATCTGTTTTCTCCCATTTTGTAACGAGAGAGTTACTAATCATAGACATCTGTTGAGATGTGAATGGGAGTGCACTGACTGTTGGCTCTCTCTTCACTATCTTTGTCAATGAAGCAGCACCAGGGCTCAGCTTGCCCCCGCCTTTACTACGACTCGGGCCAGGCTTAGGATCCATCACTCTAACAATTTGTATATCATTTTTAAACGGCTGTTTGTCTGGTTGTGCTCTTGTTGTAGTTGTACCTGAGATAAAGATTAGGTTTCTCCATTGTTAATGTATCACGTCACAGCGGGCAGTCATGCATGATGGTTTGGTAGATGACAGTGAACGTAGGTAGTTTGTAGATTGCATGTAATTTGTCTCACAATCCAGCCGGATGGGATGTAGTTCATTGTTGGGTGGTGGATGATGTGAGCAAGTATTGAGAGGTTAATAATGAGCTGCAATAGAGAAAGCCAAGCATGCCATGAGCAGACAGAAAGAATACAACTTAGTCTAACTGAACAAAAACACTTAATTAATGAAACTCTTAAAAGGCAGTAGCCCTTTATGTTGTCAGTACCAATCTAGAAAAATTCTCAGTTAAAGACTTATTTTGAAGAGAAGAACAGTGGAGTGTTTATATTAAGAGAAATAAAGGGCTTGTTTTCTCAGTTGCAGTTCACTAACGCTACAGGATTCCCAGCACCATCTACTAGGTCTCAACATAACACAATATGGTTGGAACAACAGATAGAAAAGAGGAAACAACTTTGCCCTACACCAACTAAGATAAAATATTAAACGCTCATATATCAGACAATATCTATGTAGTTCCTTTTAGCAGTTTTCATTCTATCTACTATCGCGGTTACAGCAAGATTGGAAGGAATTAAGGATGAACATAGTCTTGATGGCCATCTGAACGAGCACATGAGGTACCTGGCCAAACAACACCAGTGACAGCTAGGGTTTAGTTGAACTAGGGAAACAGTTCCCAACCGTATCCAGTGGCGGTCGGATCGGACAAGGCTCACATCTCTAGGCCATTTCCATGTATATAATTCCATACGCTGCCTGCATATAACAGCAGATAAACTCCCACTCTCTAATTGTGGTGAGACTTACTTCATGAAATTTTCGGATGGTCACAACATAAATATAATATCAAAGACCAAGGTGCTTAGCACATATAGTTTGTACTACAATATAATAGTTAATACTATTGTATTGTAGTCAAATGAGCAGTTCTTGGGCATCTCCAACCCATCATGAGGGGAGGGGATTAGCTGTCATACTTACAACTACTCATGTTGGGTCTATTTTGACCCCTGCCTCGTCCCCGTCTTGGACCGCGCTGAGTATTGAAGGCTGAGGCGAAATCCTCATCATTCATATGGATAACCTCAGCTGCAACATTGGATGGTTTCGGATGAGGTGCTACTATTGGACGTTTCTGTGGTTTATTCTGACTAGATTGTTCTCGATCCATTAATGCTTTCCATTCCTGAATTGTTCTGGTAGGCTCTGAAAGTTGAAAATGGATTTACAATCACATGAGATATTAAAATGAATAACCTGACAAGGTTAGCTTTTGCAGTAGATTGCTTTGTAATTTCGCTATGTCTGTAGCCAGGGAGGGTGGGATACCCTCCCTGCTGTAGCCTGCAACAACTCGCAAAAATTAAAATTGGAGTTGTTCTCTCTCAAGCACCCAGCCCATTTTGTCAACGGCTATCAAATCAACGGGAGCAACCCAAAATGCAAGCAATTTCAATCAAATTTGAACCGGTGGTATCAATGGAAAGATACATGTTTTGTATTGTTTAACCCATACCCTCTCTGTGGACTGGCTGGGTTGAAGGAGAGCCCAGCTCCTGATAGTTGTGCCCTGAATCATTTCCTTCTTCTACGTCATCCTCATGGTGTACAAAATTATAGCCTGTGAACATTCGCTTCTTTCCTGGCTCATCTTTGGGCAGAGTAGAGGGGGGAATCACCAAGCCCCCGTTTATACCTTGTAGAAGACCACCAGGCATCCTGAGCAGTCCATGCTCAGGTCCATAAGCGCCATTAGCAGGGGCAGCTCGTTCAGAAGGAGGAGGGTCCATGTCTACAGGCCCAGAGCAATGATGATATCCTTGTTGCTGATGCCTATTATTGGGTAAAGGTGGAAATTCATCCTCATCTTGATCTAGCGGTTTACTACTGAAGTTTGTAGGTAATCCCATAGCAGCCATCATCTTCTCTTCTTCAGTCGTTTCTCGTTGCGGCTCTGGTGCAGGTATATGTGGATGTGACCGTTGATGATCATGCATGGGAGCCCGATGCGACATGTGTCTCCGTTCATACTGCTGATGTGAATATGAATAGTTATTCTGAGGTAATCCTACAATAATATAAGATGGCTGTATGGCTGTACAGTGCGTGAGGCCCAGAACCTTCCATGTACAAAAAAGCTTGTATTCTATTGAACAGAGGCATTTAAAGTTTGTGGTCACTGCTGACACTAGTAAAAGACAATTATTTATTGAATCAGGGTCAGAGTTGAGAACTTGACATGCTGATGAACTGAATTTTATTAGCTTGTTTTGTTATACTCACTTGAATTGGCAGGTGGAGGGAATCTGACAGAAGCTCGGGGTGGCATTGGAGGCGGAGCTAGAGGTTTGAATCTTGGCATTGGAGGAGGCGGAGCTAATCCTATCTTCTTGGCTGGAGGTGGGAGCCCATTATCAGAAGGTGGTCCTCTGAAGCTTGGCTGCTCAGCGTGGTTAAGGCTATGTCTCTGATGGTTACCATATTCTTGATCTCTGTTATTTTTATCCTTAAATCTATCCTCTACAGACTTAGGAGCCATACCATACCATCGTTCTTCCTGAGGTTGTAGATGGTTTGGCTGAGGTTGAGGTTGGTTGTATTCCTTTTCAGGCGATGGTGAGCGACTGTTAAGGTCCATTGGCTCAGAGTGACTGGATATAGACATTGAAGGTACTGCACTTAATGGGTCAACAGGAGTAACCTCAGAATGGGCTGACACCAGACCAGTCTGTATTCTCATCTGTGAGGGAGGAGGTAGGGCTGATAGAGGGGGTGGAGGAGGGACAGGCCGAGGAGGCTGAACTCCAGTAGGACCAGAGGGGGGCTGGCCTCCAGTAGGAACAGAGGAGGGCGATTCTACATGCAGGGGCGGAGCAGGCTGATTTGACAGAGCTGTTAGGGCATGCTCTTCAAGGTCATCTTCATCGAACACGCTCCCATCAGGCAGTGGAGGCTTAAACTGCTCCGGTGGAGGGGGTGGCTCCACAGCAAGAGGCTCTAGGGGAGGCAGGGGTGGAGGTACTGACTGTTCAGGAGGGGTTGGAGTCTTTGTATTTGATTTCGAGGCAACAAGCTGTTTGATCAAAGCTTTCCTTCTCTCTTTCTTTTCTCTTTCCTCTTTCGCTTTAATATCCTCTGGAAAAGCCAATTTCAAATTATAGATTTCTTAGATATTGAAATGCAGCAACAGTAATGAATTGAGATATTTGTGGGGTCTGATATATGTATATAGATGACAAAATCTCCGGAATTATGGCATGACAACTGCAATCAATTATCTTTTGGATCTCAACACTTTTATCTTATCTCTCTCTCTCTCTATGTTGAATTCCACCATATGATTGGTAGATCACCGGATAAAAATCATTTTAGCCCTTTCATCCCATGTTACATAAGGTATACCTACATAATGAGTCTCTCTAACTCCTTGCTGTGACAGACGGTGCCGATCCACAAAAATAAGCAATTGTAAAACTGTTTTTGTGATCACACTATGCTCAACATTGTATTCCTGAAGGCAAACACCAGGTGTGTATAAAGGTTTTCTCGCAAATAAAAACATTTTGCCATGTATTGTAACCTACCCGGAGTGGGTTGGCTCTCGGGTACACCAGTGACGACAGCTATCTGCTTAGTGATGGCGAGTGAGATCCTAGCTATCTCATCTAATACCTCCTGGCTCATCAATCCACCACCTCCTGTAATCATATAAAACAAAATAAGACTGACTGGGATGGGGTGTAAGCAGCGGCAACTGGAAATATCATGTACAAGTGTTCTCAGTAAGAAACACTACATTTTAGAATAGAGCTGGTCTGACTGGATATGCTTGTTTGGGTGAGGATCAATGCTGAGCCAGGCAGAAGAGACAGGCTTAGACGATATCTCTAGTGTATTTTATCGATTACAGACATACCAGAATAAGTAGAAACTGAACATGTCATTTACATCAGTTGCGTTTGAGTAGAAACAGTAATAACGAAAAATATATTAATGAAGTAATACTGATGCTTTCAGAAGGATAATTACTTGAGCATGTTGAATATTCTTCTCCATCTGAAATATTGGTTGACGGAGGGCATACATTAGATAAGACCTGTCAGGACAGTCAATCATGTCCACCAAATTATGAATGAATTCTAAATCATGGCTCAAAAAATGGACAGCCGCCATTTTTTTTAATTTTAATTATTTTCACATTGTTGAGACTAGAATCTCATGAAGGTCATTCTTTTGATCAGATGAGAAATTACTCATCACAAATATGTAACTGACCATCACTCTTAGGAGTTGTTGTCTCTTCATCTTGGGGTCTCGAAGCAATGAAGTGTCTCTTTTCACGCTCTATTCTTCTCATGTCATCTCTTTCAACCTGTGTTAAAATAAAAATGAGAAAAATTGAGAGTACACACATTGAAAGCAAAAAGAAATGGGTATGCATTGTTATTTTACATAATAACTCTATGGTTAAATTCTCACTTCTAGATTGTACAGCTGTTGAATATAAACTGGGTTAAATATTCTAATCTCAACTGTGCAAGAACCCACGATGTCATCAAAACAGCATAATTTGTTTACATTTATATCAATTATAATAAGCAGGAGTTATCCATTTATTGTCATTTCTATTCTATTGTGTGTTGTCGAGGTCCAGCCACTGGACTTGTACAACCTGCAGTATACTTGGACCAAATTTAATTATAATGCACAAGCCTAGACTTACTGGAGTATAAGAGAAATTTTAATGTTGTAGAAGGTTTGATTTAGTACACGCACCTTTTCTCTAGCTCTCATCTCCTCTTCTCGAGCTCTCACCACCTCTCCCTCCTCCTGCTGCTGCCTCTCATCGTCCTCCAGAGCCTGAGCTTTAGCCAACAATCTCTTCTTCTCTTCATCTATCCTCCTCATCTCGGCTAAAACTCTCTCCTTCTCAGTCATCGGCGGTTTTGCTGCAAAACACATTCAACTATCATATGAAATGATTAAGAGGGGACAACTCCAAACTGTGCTGACCTATTGAGAGAAAGCAGAGACTCTCCGTAGGAAAGGTTGTTACACCTGAGGGGCTGAAATCAATATAATATAACCTCTCCTATTTTCCTTCGATACATTATGACGTGAATTAATTCAGACAGGAGTCGGTTTTCAACATATTGGGCTTATAAAATTGGATTATAAAAGAGTTCCTCCAGTAACAACTTTGGGCAGTTACTTATTCCAGCTCAGTGTTTAAACAGGTATTTTGTAAAAAGAAATGGCCCCAAACCAAAATTATTCTAAATTAAAGAGAGAACTTTGCAATGTATATCTTAAATCCCCAACAACGTTAACTCACTTGGTTTTGTTGATCTGTTATTGTCACTAGGTGCAGTTTTGAATCTATCGTCATGACGACTAGTTCCAGAGTTATGCTTCTTGCGCTTATCAGTATCATCATTCTTCTTACGTAGAGCCTCCTCGTGCATCTTATTCATCATCTTCTCTATCTCTGCTCTCTGCTCCTCCAGAGATGACTTCTTAGAACTGGTGCTACCTAGAGCAGAATAAATAATTCTCACAGAGCTAAACGTTGGTAATATTCTACGGGAATTCTTCTGCAGGGGTTCATATCAAAGTGCCTTAAGGAACAAGGGCTTCTATTGTACCATCACTGACAGCTTCCACAAGCCGCGCCAGGACTTGAAAAAATAATTTGATATACATATATATATTTATATTGCAGTTAATTCATTGAGCTCAGAGGTACATACTTGTGGAGGCTAGATGTATGTCTTTGACGACCGAGAGTTTATTAGTGTTAGCCGATACTTCCTCCTTGCTGGGGAATCTTGACTCTTTCTTGGCCGGTACAGATAGATTAGAGCCTGAGGTGGAGGTGTGGAGTCCTAGCGGATCTACCATATCAGGAGTGTGAGGACCTGTCTTAATAGGAAGTCTGTTAGTTCTTATATTCTCTTGTAGTAAAGTAGGAGGAGGTGAGTCGTCTCCCATGAATGTGTCAGGAGGAGCTTCATCCTCGACAGAGTCACGACGGGATGGAGGCTTACGGCAGTTGTTATCCTTACTGCTTTCTCTGCTGCTATCTTTCCGAGTGCTCTCTTTACTATCACTACTGTTATCCTTGCTGCTGACTTTATTACTGCTGCTGTTAGCCGAGTCATGCTCGTAGTTATTAGAGAAATGCTTACGGCGCTGGTCCCGACGCGATATCCTATCAGGGTCATCGTAAGGATTGGCTGGTCTATGAGGCTGTTTGTAATAAGCTTTCCTGCTGTCATTGTGATAGGCACCTTTATAATCTGTAGCTGCATGATTGTAGTATGATGATTTCTTATCCTTAAATGAGACATCAGTGATTTTATTATTGATGTTTTGAGGAATGCGCACTTAGCATATCATATATAGCATATATAATCAAAATACATGTTTACTATTTTAGATATCAAAGTATTCACAGCTGAGACCTTGACAATTTTTTCAACTTGGTGATGGTGATTTCCCTACTTATCTAATACAGTTCTGTGTCATACATATGAGGAGGGGTAGTGTTCGAGATGTCATTAAAACCCTAGATTGATCTTGGATCAATATTGATCCATTTTGCCAGCGTTGGAATTAACCCCCTCTACAGAAATGCCTTGCCTAGATCGATTCTTACCTCATACTTCTTCTCATTATAGTTAACTGTAGATTTCTCACTACTCGGAGTAGACAGCAGGTTAGATTTGAGAGCTTGCTGTACTTTGTGTAATCTATCAGAGGGTGATTCTGGTGCAGGAGCATGAGGTGTCTGAAAGAGGAAAGGATTCAGAGATCAATGCTTACAACTAGTAACATCCAAAAGGTCATTCTAATTTTATAGTTGAAAATGGTCTATACAGATAGAAAAAAAACGTATACTTTACACTTACAGCATCTGATATATTGGATATCAGGTTACATTGTTGACACACACAGGGTCAATAATGTGCAGTGGAAGTCTATTTAATGAACCATGGTATTTATATATATTGTATTGTATTTCAAATTTATGGCACATGGAAGACAATGATGCCTTGGCCCTCAACTAGGCCCTACATATATCATCACTAAAATCAAAATTCATTTGAGAAAGAGGATAGCAGTAGAATAATTGCAGTCACAACTTAATGGAAAGTCAACCAACGGCTCTTGCAAAAATTAGTATGATTCAGTATTTTAGATAATTTTAAGTGTTATAAAACATATATGTTTTAATTCACTTATAATTATCCAAAATGCTGAACCACAATTATGAGATATATGGTATATCATATCTCTCATAATTATTTCACATGTTTTGACATGTGACAGACACGTCATGCACATTTTGACATGCCGATATTTGTTGCAGTTATTTCTTGGAAGTTTTTCCCTAGTAATTTCCAGTTCAAACAACAGCCAGTGCGCCTTATACAAGTAAATGAACCCAAGCTTTAAAGAAACTCTTGCTCATGTCGATGGTATGTATGTTGAGCGCTAAGCTGTTATACTGGGGATGACTATGGCATTCCAATGACCTTCCACAGTACAACAGCTGAAGCATTCATCCAAGATGTTGCCAGACTTTGCAAGTGATAAATATAGACTTTCCTACAAGTTATGTTATGAACAGTAAAACGGAATAGAACCAGAACACTGAAATTCTTAAGGGAAAATATTTACCCATGTGTTTCTCCAGCCACAGAACACTTTCATTGGTTGTCGATCGATGGGCTATTCAAGATTCCAGAATATATTTTACAACACTTAATGAATAAAATCCAGCAAACATTATAGGAAATTAAAATTTCCCATCATCAGTCTTAACTTCTTTAGGGCGGTTGAAGTGAAGAGAAAATTAGACTCACCTTGGTCTTTTTCTTAGGTATCTTCGGCATTCCAAATGTCGCTATAGCCTGAGACCATGGATCTAAGTACGTAGATTCTTTTTCAGGTTTGCCGTTAGTTTTGTCATCAGGAGTACTTGATCTTTCTCGATCTGGTCTGGGTTCTTTCTTTACTTTACCTTGCTTATCTTGATCTGACTTAGATTTACCGGAGTCAGCTTTGACTGCCTTAGGAGTTACCAATACTTCACTAGTAGTCTTCCCATGACCCTGAGGAGAAGAGAAAGTATCAACTTCTACATACCAACAAAAGCAAAATTGCAATATGCGATAAAGAAGGAGGCAAAGAAAAGTGTCCAAACAAGAAGAAGCTGTTGGTATTTTTGTTAACAGCTGAATTTATAGAAAAATATCATCAGGACAACATGATCTATATGATTTAGTAGCAGAACCAGATAATCAGCTAGCTCTATAAGGAAGCTTACCTGATCTGAGGAGGAGGGCGGTGCTTGAGTGTATGAGGGCAGACCCTGTGGGGAGGGAGACGGAGCCTGTGGGTTTGTCTCTTCGTTCGCCAAGTCCTCATCGTCACTTATAACTCTCTTCTTCTCCTGCTTCTCTGTCTTACTTGCACTGCTGACTTCAACCTTGACCTCTATCGCACTCTCTTGCTTTCGCCTCTCCAACTTCTCTTTACGCCGTCTCTCCCTTCTCTTGTATTCTCTTTGCTCCTCTTCACTCATCTTACTATACTCACTATCTCGGAGCTTCGTGTTGACGTTAGGATGTTTGATACAGTCTATAAGCCTGACTTTACAATCACCGCAGGACCGTAACAGCTCTAACAGTGTCACTGCTATCTTATCGTTAGTTATGACATCTGATGTGCTGCTCTCTGACACACTAGATTGAGTAGAGCGTGGTTGGGGGTTCATAGTTGATGATAGGGTCGGTGAGGTTTTGGCAGATATGGGCTCATCTTTGACTTTGACAAGTGGAGGGATGTTTTGAGTATTGGAGGGTTCTGAGGATTTATCCTCTGACTTGGTGGAATTTTTAGTAGAATCCGCATATTTACCAGATTTACTTTTCTGCTTGACAGTACTGATGTCCTTGCTCTTACTAGAATTGATGACTGATTGCGCTGCCTCAGCGAGCCTAGCTGGCTCAGTTTTCCTTGTAATGCTATCTCCTATCGCACTAGACACACTGTTATCATGGTGAGACTTATCCTGAATACTGGAGTCAGTGTTCTGAGTGTCTTGTTTGATACTAGATTGAGCAGTGGTTATTATGGCTTGTGATTTCTCAGTGTCAGGGGTATTGGTAGATTCGCAGACATCCACAGCCAATGAATCAGATGACTTTTGTTTACTGGCCGTGTCAGCTTCAGGATCAGGTGAAGCCCCTAACGTCTCTGGTGGGACTTCTCTTACTCTGTTTTTATCTAGGCCGCTGATTTCTCTACCAGCTGACAGTTTTGTACCATCTTGTCCAATCAGGGCGGAAGATTTTTTGTCTGACAATCTCTCAGAATCAGAGTTATCTACACCAACTGATTTAGAGGCATCAGGAGGCGACGACTCAGAGGTATCTAATTTAGAGACTATTTGGGTATTTGAGTCAGTACCAGGTGTAGATGGAGTAGATAATTTTTCGGGAGGAGCCTCACTTACACTTACTCTTTCCAAACTGCTACTTTTGCGTTCACCAGTTGCCATTTTACAACTCTGTTCAGTTGAGAGAGAATCCATAGAGGATTTGTCCTCGGATGATTTCCAACTGTCTGCTGTCACCATAATTGCGTCACTAGTTTGCTCAGGCTTGCCCTCAGCCTTCACCTTACTTGTCTTTGCCTGAGAGATCTTACTACCCGAGTTATCTGGAAGGCTTGTGGCTCCTGAACTTTTGGTGATTTCTTTATCAATTTCCCGCACCTTTTTCAGCTCCTCCGCCAAACTAGTACGTTCGGCACTTTTCTGCAAAGCATCTGACATAATTTTACCAATATTCATTATGAATTTCTCATCATCAGCACTATCACTCAGTTTTCTCTTTCGAGACTCACTGAATATTGAGGTTGATTGATTATCGCCATCTGGATTATCCATATTGTTTAATCCTCTAGGTGTTTCTTTACTCGAGTTGGAAGATTTAACCTTATCAGAGTTACAGCTGCTGTCTTTATCCAAGCTGGCCATCACTACAGCGCCTGATACGACACTCTCCTTATTAGGGCTGGCTGTTTTAGTGTTGTCAGATTTAGTTATGCCTTTACTTCTATCTGCAGCTTTATTAGCACCTGTACCCATATTTTGTTTAGATGCCGGTCTCACTTTGACAACTGGTGTTATGGCAACTTCATCGCTATGATTTGAGGCGCCACTCTTTGATCGTTTCCTGATAGTATCAATGGTCGCTGTTTCTAGCAGTTTAACGTTCTTGCCTATATACTTGACTGACTGACTGACCTTAGCCTCAGACTTGAGAACTGCACTATTATCAGGTAACAAGGAGGGGTCTGGATTCTCTCCTTTTGTTTTACTGGATTTCTTAGATGACTTTTTGTCAGATCTATTGCGGTCATTATCGTTTTCTCTAGTGGACTCTGATTTCTTATTTGTCTTGCTTTTTTCTAACTTCTTTTTTTCCTTGCTGGATACTTTTTCCTTCTCTGCTTCTGGGGTGTTTTTAAACTTCTTTTTGTCTTTTTTCGGTGGTTCGCTTGAATTAACCACTATTTTCTCAGGCTTGGTCTGAGCAACCTTCGAGGCATCACTAGCAGGTTTTGAAGATTTCTTGGCAGATTTTGTGGGAGATTCAGCGTCTGAGTCACTGTCAGTATCTACTATCTCTGCAGATTTACCCGGCTCTACAGACCCCTTTTTGGGTAGCTTTCCTCCACTTTTGTGGTCCTTCAACTGTTTATCTGATATGGGTTTCACACCTGCAGACTTTTTGGGAGTGTCCGTTTTAGGTTTGCTACTGCGTTGCTTCTTTTTCTGGTAACTAGCTAAGTCAGTAAGAGTAAGGATTTTACTGAGCTTCTTAGTCTTGATACATAAGTCTGGTTTGAACTGATAGTTGACAACGTCTACAGTACATGGAGTCACCTGTCAATATTAACAATAATGTGTCATAACACCATTCATCCTCCACTGCTTTTCCCAATGCATTTGTAACATGCATACAATAAAATATGTTTTACTTTGTTTCACTAGAAAACCTTGAGATTGATCATAGAACTGGTTTAATTTTTGGACAATCATGACAAGATTCCTATGACGGGTCATAATAGCATGCAATTACCAAGACTTCAAATAAAGGTCAATGTAGTTAGGCACAAACAAGAAGCAGTGAGGCAAGTCAAGATTGAATTTCATATTTAACTCAAAACATTCAAACTCAATATGGTCCATCTGAAACCCCTGCAAAGGTGGAATTAAAGTCAACTTCATTAAGAAATTGACTAGATTGGTTAGACTGTTGTTTCTGGTATTTTTTCGAGCCGATTGCATTGTAGCACCTAACAAAATATTACTCACTAAATGACAGAACATAGTAATCCAAACAGCTATGAACAGTTGTGATAATCCCGTATATAACTAAATTCAAAATAATTTTTCATGGAAAATCGGCTACTTGGGTAATATTGAGAAAACACTGTTTTTTTATGGTGAAATTGTAAGGACTCTAAAAAGAGTTATTTTTTTCCCACTAGGCTAGCCTGGTATTTGATGATAAATTTGAAGGTGTATGTTTTATTTTTACATTATGCTGCGTACAGGGGTTGCGGCCAGACCAATAGTTTACCCGATGTTTTCGATTTGGCCTATATTGGTGCTTGTCTGTGGACTGACCAATACAGACAGGCTGAGGACATAGCCTACACATATCGAATGAACTTAAAAAACACTTCATCAAAGAGATATTCACTAACCTGACTAAGGTACTTTCGCATGAGATCTTTCTTGTCTATTTTCATTCTCTTCAGCACATCAGAGCTACTAGCTATGGGGTTAGGTTTGGACGGTGAATGTTTCTTCTTTGAGGGAGAGCATTCTCTACTGGATAGCTGTGCACATGGTTTTTGTTTCTTCTCACTGTCGCTGGGAATGCATGCTGAGCAGCTGCAGTTTGATACTGAGCTTGAAGAGCTGCTGCTCGAACTACTTGAAGAAGAGGAGTAACTCTTAGCTTTATTCTCATGGCTGATATTAGCTTCAGCTTTAATCTCTGGTTCTTTGTGTGGGCTGTTTTTACTCGGTTCTTTGGGTGGGCTCTTTATACTTGGTTCTTTGGGTGGGCTCTTTATACTCGGTTCTTTGTGTGGGCTCTTTTTACTCGGATCCTTTGATGTGCTCAGCTTACTCGGTTCTTTTGGTGTTGTCTGTTTACTAGATGGCAGGGAGGGGAGTTCAGCTGATGTCTGTATTTCATGATTCGAAACATCTCCATTGAGTTTCACTTCAGTCTCATTCTCTTGGGATGCCACCTGCAAGTATACAATATTGTCGATGAAAAAATATGAACAAGGTTTGCAAACAATAAGGATCCCTTCAATAACAGCAATTCAAATGGATCTACAAACATTATGGCCATTTTCAGATCCAGATAAAATGCTTTAATTTTGCTGGCCTATAAATTTAAAATGCTACGGACTTAGTTATGGGTAGTTACCAGTGATGCTAAGCTGGGAACACCGTTGATGATATCCTTAGGAGAGTTGCAGTTAAAGATATTTTCAGTCTGCTCATCACACACTATCTCAGGTGAGATCTCATCGATGGAGCAAGGTCCTTCCCCAGCAACCAGAGCAGTAAGGGTGTCATCTGTGGAAATTCCACTAACAATAGTATCATCAGCTTCATCTGTAACCTTTTCCTGTAAACATATGAAAAAAAAAGGCTGTCCTATTAGCAGCGTCTCCGTCGCACGTTAATAATACCTAGGCCCAAATCTTAAAACACCAACCAGGCCTATCCGACCAGATGTACTTCACAAGAGCTTGCATATTTTCTGTGTATTGCGTCTGGCATGATTTAAATCTGATAAACTTTCTGTTTCTAAGGTACATATTTCTTTAATGATCGTCAACTTCACTGCTAGGGATGCAAGTAGTGTTGTGGCTACAACACCGGCTATCAAATACCGTTCAACCAAATCGATAGAATCAATGTGAGCATTCCCCTCAATGTCAGCAACAATATCGGATAAAATTTAATCTGAATCAAGCACGCAATACATTTTATCTGATTAGTTGGCTGGCTGGATCTACTGGACCAGGAAACACAATCAATTAATTAACTCAATCAATCAATGATGAATGAAGTATTTCAGCATATTTGTCACTTGTGATTCCATCAAACTCAAAGATACCTCAGGACCAACCAGGTTGAATTCTTTCATCATTATCATCATGTCTTCTCTACTGCTTTGTAATTTCAATTGAATTGCAGGCTAAGTAGTAATCTTATTAGGAGAATTACCAGATAGATAAGATGACTCATTAACTTACTTACAAGTTAAGTTACTTGCTACCTACTACCTAGGACTACCTACTACCTACTACTAGTACTAGCTAGTACTAACTAGCTAGGTCTAGGACTACTAGAACTAGGTACATCATGTTAACACCCTCCCAGGTAATTATAACTTATTTTATGGCTAATTTTCTAGAATTTAATTAACTCACCATCACAGGATGGTCTCAGTTCTTCTGCAAAGGGTATCACATGAGAATATTAGTAGATTATCTCATTCTAGTAATTGTCATGTAAGAAGTCATCTTTCATCAACTTTTCTCAAATTTCAGTGCAGTTTTCTCTTGGCGTGCAAGGTAAACCATCTCTCATTGGACAACTGCTTGACATAAGCCAAGGACATTGAGAAAATTTGGCAAACTAGATCTGATTGGCTGGAAAACCCCTGGCATTTCAGTCTCAGCATAGAGCATCAGAGTCATCCTCTCTCCAAATTAAGCACACTATAAGAGGACAACTCACAATAAATGTGATTTCTCTCAGATGTTTTGCTAACATCTTGTATTATTTGTTATGCAGGCTGATTAGAACGTGGGGTGTACAAATACCTCAGCTTTGAAGATTCACTCAATATTCTCCTCATTGTCACCATGGCGTTGAATAGGCTGACTTACTCACTTTTATGGAATCCCCATAACCAAATGACCAATGAAACCGAAGGAGAGGGTATTTGCTGCGAAAACAAACACCATTTTTTGTGAAAATGTGAATTGGGAAATAATTGACATATTCAGATTAATATTCTGTTTATTTCATATAAAGGTTCATTTGGCACAACAAGAGAGCAGAAATGTCTAAAACAAATAATTGACTAATAAAAAATTTCGATGTGATGGATACCCTGCTCAGATCAATGGTTAACCTATTACTTTTGTCTTTCCGTGTTCAAAATCGGGTGTAACAAGTAGTAGTCCAGAAACACTAAAAACTCTACCACAACGCAAAAAAAGGACAACAGAGAATATAGTGAAAAACAACCTTCTCATCCTTCAATTGCCGAATTCAGACTGTCTATTCAATGTTTGAGATGTTTTACTTGTATGATGGCCATGAGGCTCAATCGATGGCACTTTCAAGCCTGAAAACATGAGTGGGTGTTTCAATTGTCATCAACAGCTTTTTAGTTAATTTCAAACCCAAACACGTAAATAGTGAATTATGTTTTTGATTTTGCACAAGACTAAAGCTACTAGTTATGACTATAAATCTTTATATTCCTGGTTGAGAGCTCTGCCTATAAGCATCCTCCTTACTTCACTTGTTCCAGCTCCTATCTCATAAAGTTTGGCATCTCTGAGAAATCTGCCTGTAGGGTAATCATTTATGTAACCGTTTCCACCTGAAAAAAATAACAGTAAGATTAGTTCACCTTGTACTTTCACAAGTGATTAGTTCCCTCTAACTTGATATTTTGTAGATATTAATGGTTTTTAATAATTGATTTAAGAGCAGCACACAGTTAGCAGTATGGTATGAGATTATTGAGGCAACTCAGCTTACGCAGATGACATACTATACCAGCCTCTCACAACTATACCGACTATACGACTTCCAATTCAAGTATGAGCATCAAGGGTGATGTATCTCTCATTACACTCAGGAAGGAGGACAATTGCCATATATAGCTTTATATTTATACCAACTACATAACATATGATCACGGTGGGAACAGATAGCAAAAACAAAAAAGATATCCTATTTATGACTTGGGTGATGGAAGGTATGTCACAGAGTATTAAATGCAGGAAATAACTGATAGAATAATCACCCAAAATCTGTATTGCATCCAACGCCAGTTTCGTAGCTTCTTCTGCAGAGTACAAAATAACTGCAGCACAATCCTAAAGATAAAAAGTAAATGAGAATGAGATGGGGCATTCACATTTATTCTGACACAGATTTCTAGGTGTCCTTTTGCATCAATAGGGTGTTACTGCTATATTTGACCAGGTTCATTATTATAATATATTACCAAGCACCCGCAAACTCATCTGTCACAATATTCCATGATAGAGGTCTCATATACTATTGTTTATTTTTAGCTGCCATGATCGCAGCTCATTCGCACCATTTATTCTTGGATATGACATTCTAAACTTCACCACTGTCCGTATAGATGTGTCAATACATGTTAATCCAAGTAATTATCCCCACTGTCCTATGAATTTCGAAACAAGCAAATATGAATAACTAAGTGTCAAATTTGTACATGTTTGTCACCAACCCTACGGGGATCCTACAAGCTATTTTGATTTTGACAAAAAAGCTTTTCTCTGCAAACAATACAGCGGCATTTGTGAGGGACGTGTATGAATTTCAATACCACACCTAACTGCTTATACTATGGATGTAAGGGCATTATATGACTTTTTCAACATCATTACCTTAGGGACTGTTTCACCATTATCCAATGCTCTGGCCACGTTATACACATATGACCTCGTAACGTTAAGCTTAGTGTACATGTCAGCCATCTTTCCTTGTAAAAGCTGTAGAAGAACAATGGAAATCAATCATCAACTAGAGTTTTAACCATAGTTATTATTATGGTTTCAACCAATGAAAGGTGAAAAAATTGGAGCTCCATCATAAAACCACGACCAAAGTTAGTGAATTATGATGCACAATGTACATTGAGGCTCAAACTGCATGTTACTAGGAAAAAAGCTAACTCAAGGCCGAGATATTACATACAGGCATTGATACGGAATAATTATATTATATATGTTAGATATATATTATACCTTTAGTGCATACAGGCCATTTTAGGGAAGCTGTGCATTGAACCCAAAGTGTACATCAACAACTAAAAGGGCTTGAGGAAGGAACTCTCACAATTCATCAGACTGCCAGTTATATAATAAAGTTTTCTTACCTGGAATGTACCAATTTTCTTTCCAAACTGTTCTCTCTGGTGAGCATAGTCAAAGGCAACATCACAACAAGCCTGCATTAGTCTGCAATGAGAAATTACCATTAGATTACTTTCTGTACAAATATAAATGTCTTGAAGGGAAGCAACCATTTTTTGTATATTAAGCTGACGGAAGACAAATTATTGATAATTTATTAATCTTATTGAGCTAACAAAAACCTAAATGTACTGAAGACATTGCATCACGCTACAGACACAGTACCAGAAAACAAATTATAAAATTTAACAGTAATTAAATAATCTCACCCCAGTGGACCTGCAGCAAGGAAAGCTCTCTCTATATCGAGACCACTCATAAGTACATATACACCGCCTCCCTCCTTACCGATCACATTCTTAGCTATTTCAAGAGAAGTGGAAGTATTTGTCGTCAACAGACTGGTATTTAAATTGAATTGACTGGTTATTAAATTAAATTCACACAGCACACTGGTTAACAGGCAGAGCAACATCAAACCAAAGGATAATGTGAGTGAGCTTCATTGCGGGAGGTCCCTGTGGTAGCTATGACTACATCTGTGCATCAATCATAATTTTGCCACAGTGAGATGAAGTTATTGTTTGCACTAGACATAAATTTGAGGAAACTTGGTTTCACCGTGACATTATCAGACTGGAAGAGGAGCCACTTACCCCAGACATCCAGAAGCACCCAACCCTCTCTCTACATCTAATCCTGACATAAGGATATAAACACCTCCCCCTACTCTCCCCAGCACATTACACTCTATAAATCATATCAGCCCCATATAGATAGATAGTCCGCATAATTAAATAACAGTTAGATTCAAACACCACATAGAAGCTTGGGAGAGGGATGATTTTGAGAGGTTAGGGATACAAAATTGAAAAGGCAAAACTGAAACAAAAGAGGGAACACAGAATAGAGTAAAAGCAAAATTACAAGAATTAAGCACATGCAAAAACAATTCAAAGCTATTTAAACAAGGCCAGAAGCCAGGCTTATGTGGAAGTGTGACTGCAAAACCTGAAACAAGCTGAGATATGTGTAGGTAGCTATAGAAGGTCGGGTCAGGTTGCAGCAAGTTGGTTTTCTTCTCCGGGGTATTGGGCCCATTGAAAATGAAACAAACCCACTTCTGGTCTAATGTGAAGTGTTTTGACACCAGGTCAATAAAAAACGTTTGCCTTTCAAAGGCTTATTTGTGGCAAAGGTTAGACAAAAGTGTCAAGAAATTTTTCATCTTGATGAACAAAGTTCAATCCAGGTAGCTCATTACATAACTTTACCAGCCTGTGCTTACCTGGTACTTTGCAGTCTTCAAATATGAGCTCCCCTGTGTTGGATCCTCTCATACCAAGTTTGTCAAGTTTGACAGCCTGTGAAAAACCTTCCATATCCTGCGCAGAAAACCAATTAGCATTATTACTCATTTTTATGTGTGTGTCTATATATATAAAATATATATAATATATAATATATACAAACATAGATTCATTTAGGAAAATGAATTATAGAGGTTGTAGACTTCAGAGTGACAGTGAGGTACAGTAGTACAGCTGATGGGTGATGTATGACATAATCGGAGATCACAAACTCGACAAGATAACATCAGTCTCCCAACAGATGGTTAAACTAAGCCATTGCGGAGATGACTTCTGCTTTTCAATGATGTTACCAGTTCCAAGGTGAAATTTTTTCCAAGATATAAAAATGTATGATTTAATTACTGCTCAGCATTTGAAAGTCTGAGTGTTTGCAATGGACAACGTGTGTTTTCATGTAAGTCACTAGCTTTGGTCTGTTTGGTTAAATCCATAGACTTAATGATAATTATTATTAAGTCTATAGTTAAATCTAGTGTATATGAAGTCAATGATAGACATGAACATTTATATGTTTATGATGCTAGCACACTAAATTTCTCAAAATTTCTTCTGTGAAAAACCTTGTGAATTCTTATTGCTTGATGGCCGTGTCCAGTTCAGCCAGCCTTACCTTTTCTATGAGGAATGTAGTGATGCCATGTTGATGTTTAGTGGGATCTGTTTTGGCATAAACTACCAGCACATCAGCATCTGGGCCATTAGTTATCCAAAACTTAGAACCATTTAGTACATAGTAGTCACCTGAAAAACATTACACAATTGAGGAATTATTCTCTAATAAAATACTTGTTAAGTCAGCGAATCCGGAAGCATATACCCAAACGCATATATTACTGCTATATTTTAAGAGCTTGCTACACCAGGTGCTGAAATAAAAATTGTCTCTGTCTCTACTGATTAAAATGTCGGTTACCCCTATCACACAAACAACCAAAACTACATCTGTACATGATAAATTCCATCATACAACTTTTCGGATCGTGTCAGTAATTCAGCGCTTATGCTAAGATCAAATTGTGAGAACAATTAACAACTATTATATAACCTTCTTAACAAAGCAAAATGATTAGGTCTCAAGCCACATAACAAAACAATGCTGAAACTAAAGTAATTACTATGATCACAAGGCACGACTTGTCTATGCCATGCTCAGGTCCAATCCACAACACCCGTTATACAGAAAGAACCGATTAAATAGGATTAATGGGGCAGAGTAGAAGTAAAGTGAAAAATTTGTCGAACATTATTTATTATAATACAGAAATTATTGACTAACCTTTTTTGACAGCAGTGGTTCTCATCGACACAACATCTGATCCTGATCCACTCTCACTCATGGCAAGTGCTCCTATATGCTCACCCGAACACAACTAGAAACGTGAATAGCTTTGCCATTTACACTTTCGGAGATCAACTAACACCGTGTTACCCATAAGCTAACCTTTCACAAAAACAAATGCGAAGATTCAAAAGTTGTTTTTTTAATTGGCATCGCATAAAGAAGAGAGTTCACCTTTGGTAGATATTTTTCCTTTTGTTCAGTGTTGCCATTTTTGGAGATTTGATTTACACAGAGATTAGAGTGAGCTCCATAACTCAGAGCAATAGCAGCAGATATACGGGACATCTCCTCCATCACCAGACAGTGATTCAAATATGACGTATCTATACCTCCATACTCGGCTAAAGTACACAAGTCAGTTAGTCACATTACGAGACATAAATCCAATGATTACCACCCATTGTATATTCGAATCGGATATACTGGTATGTAAAACAATGCTACTGTCAGGTTTAATATGTAAGAAATCTCTATCCGCTGACATTTTATGTGATTCAGTTAAATTACAAAATGTACGAATTGAGTGTTAGCATGCTAGTTATTGTTGATAAAGCAATATGAGAAGTGAAGATACCCCCTATTTCTCACCTGGAGCAGTCATACCGAGAAATCCCATATCTCCAAGCTTCTTCCAAAATTCCTTGAAACACAAAAAATAAACTGATAAATCAGAAAGGTGGACATTACGGTTTGTACAAGTACACCACATCATATTAAAGTGACAGTCCTACTAGGCCATGTTTGGTATGGATTTAAAGATCTCAGACTGAAAAGTCATTAGGGCATATGAAATGAAATAGCCTGTGAACCTAGTTGCAGTAAAACTGCTGCAAAGTTTGAAAATTGCAATCATAGTGGATCATAGCGATTTATTGCCTCCCCCTGACCACTATGATACACTATGATCCTTGCTAAAATATTTTTAAAAAACTAAAATGCTATTTTCCACAATCTTCATTTTTTTATTTTTGCATTTGCCCTATGAACTCACAATATTCGAGTTACTGGGGTTATATATCCACTTTTCTAATAGGACTGTCGCTTTAAAGCTAAAACCTCCCTTTTCTTGGATTATGGCTACACTCTATAGTGATGAAATATTAGATAAGGAGCAGTCAAAGGGCACAATCACTATGTTGTCATAGGAATAAATCTGAAAACCACTCAAGAATGCTGAAAGTCACAATTCATGACTGATTTGTATATATGTTTGAAGATGGCCACCTAATCTTACCCGCTGATTGGCCCATCCATTGTCATGATCTATCTGGTCAGCATATGGTGCAAGCTCCTTCGCCATAAAATTCTTTGCCGTTTCTCTCATCTTAAGGAATCAAAATAATAGAGTGATTAATATAGATGCAACACTGAAAGGAAATCAGTAGTCTTAATTAAAATAAATTAAATGTTTAACCAGCACAAGTCAGCCTAACATAAATTCCTCATCAGTACGAGTGGAATTCTGACATCTCTATGTCTAGTAATGCAACTCAGTATCTTATGCTTATCTCTCATATAGACAGCGATTTTATTGGACATATGTTTTGCAAGATAAAAAATCTCTCTGGTCAACCGAAACTTTGCCATATTCCTTTGCCATCAGATCAGAGTTTAAGTCCATCAACCTTGACAAACGAACTGAGTCCAAGAACCCAATGAACTCCCTCTCGAGTTCATTGAACAAACCATAGTTGATATTTCATCTATGGCAAAGCTGGGGCCATTTTCCAAAGTTAAAATAAGACACACTCATATGCATGTAAGCAAGTAGTCCATTCTTAATCCTTTATGCTAGTAAGTTAAGACTAAATCAATTGTGAAGTCAAGTGAGTGTGTTGGTGTTGGTTGGAGATGGGGGATTTACATTGTACAAATTTGTTGATTGTAGACTGTAGAGTACTGGCAAACCTTAAGGATTTAGATCTTGAATCTGATCTCATGTTACAATAATTATACTGATAATAATTATATAATAAAATAATAAATATAATAATTATTATCATAATCTAATTAGTCTAATCTAATAATGGCTCACCTCAGTATGCTCATCACTGAGCCCAAAGAACTTGTCATTTATAGGGTACTGAGAGAAGGTTCTGGCTGTTTGAACACTCTGTCTTCTGCTCAGAAGACTCCTGACACAGTATTTGCTCTGTCTGAGTGCATTTGATACAGACATGGTCCTTTTCTGGATACTCTAGGGACAGATAAGGAAAAAAGTTATAAAAGTTGATATTCTGCAAAACAGGAAATGAAAAGAAATCAATTGATCAGCCTCGCTATAAATTTACCAACCAGGTCAAATCTGGGCGTGGTCTTCATCCAAAACAAAGCTGGGATGATATCATATTTGTGAATAAATATTTGTGACTGGCAGGAATCCTTTACAATGTCCTAGCTGTAGTTAGGTTATATTGAATATATGTATAGTATAGTACTTAGATTTAGTCCATATTATTTAAACAAGGCTTCATTCCAAGACCCTATAATATTTTAACCAGCTGATATTGATGATTTAGGAGTAACAAAATAATTATAACTGAAAGTGAAGTCATGCTTTCACTCAGGAAACTCCTCTACAAACCAAAGGTTGGTACAATCACAATGAATTAGTTCATATTGGTAGGACAAACTGAGGGTGGTAATCTATTGAACAATTGAAGCCATTGCTTTGATATCTGGATATCATACCCTTGCTTTTTGGTATTGAAGTTTGATATTATTTCAACTAAGACTTAGATTACAGACCACCTGCGTTACATTAACAAGGGTCTTACTGATGAATGTTGATACTCCATTCTCTCTGATGAGACTGAGATGTATGAATTGAAAAAGAAGCAACATTTACCATCATTCATTAAATTAAGATGGACTTGAAAACAGACAGTTTGTCAAAACTAGGCTTTTGTAATTTTTATGTCCAACCAACATTAAACTCTTCATCATAGTTTGCATGTTTTCTCCTCCGTAACCAACTGCTAGCTGATTTATTGATGTCATAGCCATGATAAACATATGATTTACTCTTTGTTCATATGAATTTTTAAGTTATGATTTTTTTATTTTAGCGAGTGGACACGTCTCTTTTAGCTCAATTTTACTATGCAGATGAGGATCTATGTTTAGTCGCGGCAGAGTTGGATAGCTTTGACGGGCGCAAGAACCCGGCAAGATGTGCTGCCCTAGTTGCTCAATTAAGACAGGTAAGCCATATCAACACAAAATAAGAATTATCCTACTGATGGATATCTTGAGCCTATCAAATCCAAGTAGTAGCAATGATCCGTCAGCGAACTGAACTTGGTAGAACAACTTCAAGGCTAATGAGATGGTGATTTCCTTGCCTTGGTTAGTGCATCAAGGTCTTCTACTTGAAGGCTTTTCTTTAACGCCTGTTGGGACTCCTCTGCTCAGAATGAGTAAGTACTAATGGTTATTGTTTTGTCTCAGGACCAGGATCAGGTACTCCGTCTCATCCAGTCTATGATGGAGGAGATAATACCAGAGCTGAGGGCCTCTCGTGATTTCAGAGTCAAATATCCAGAAGATCTGATACAAGACGGCCTCGCTGGTCAGCTCTGGTTTGGTGCTGAGGTATGTTTGACCTGTTATAAGCATGGGCCTTGCCTTGGCCAGATCAAAGATCCAGTTTGCTAACATGAACATATGAACTATTCAACTGAGCTTCTAGTCTGGTAATGAACCAAATTTCAGTAGCAGGTGATACAGGCTAAGTAAACCCTTTGGACCTACATGAATATGATAAAATTAGGATATTTATAAAATGTTTAACTCCTATTGTGGCTCCTTCCGACACTCACCAATAAGTTACGATCAAACCATAGTTTTTCACTCAATGGCTGTTATATTTCAGTGCTTAGCTGCTGGATCTAGTATTTTAAATCGAGAGATAGAAAGTGAAAGTATGAGACCATTAGCTCGAAGTCTCACTAAACAACTGGATATACTCAGACAGTTACTCAGGGACCAGAGTCTACGAGACCCCACAACCTACTCGGACAGGATTATGGGCAGCTTAATCAAATTTGATCAAACATTTGCAGAGTTTGAGCTCAGGTAGGAATCTTGTTCTGTTTTGGGTCTATGTACGCAAAAAAATAGGGCAGCAGAAAGTTCCACACTCTTTGCCTCATCGAGTTCATTGGCCACTTTCAGTTTAGCTACTTGGTTATTTGCCTTTCGGTCAATTGAGCGATCAAACTATTGAACTGGTCGAATGCACTGACCTGAAAGCCCAACTGATTTCACATTTAAACATTGGCGTGGATTTGGATGAAATAGTACAGTGCCCAAGCTTAGTTTATTTGGTAAAATCACATGTTGATGGCAATAAGGAAGAAGTGCAGAAAACGACTGCCCTTGTTTTGTTTGATGACATCATTCGCTCATGTTAACATAGTCACCCACAGCGTCACTAGAGTAGTTCCTTATTTCTTTGTATAAGTGTCCTTAGATCTGATATTGCTACACTCATACTAGAATCTGCATTGTCATTAGATGACAAGTCCCCGTCAGACATTTAGTGTAATAATAAATAATCTCTCTGAGTCTGGTGTGTGGCTAAATCAGAATGGTATTGAATTCCTCTGTGGTCATATTTAGTTTATAAATAACATAGTTTTATGGATGACCTACGCATTGTCATTTATCACCTGTCATAGCTAAGCGTAGGGAGCTGACCTGGCGGAACCTTCCAAGGAAGTTCAGGTGGAGAGTTTTGACATGTAAAGATGCTCACTGATTAGGGGATTTGCTTAATATTTCCATCAGACAACCCATCATAATGAATACAATATATATTTACTCAGTGCATTGATGAGGCATACATAATTACCATACTGGTAATTGTTCTTTGTTGCGATTTTGGTAGCTATGTGAGTGCTATGGTACCAGTGAAGACAATGAAGGAATATGATATGGCTCAAGAGGTTACTGTCTTATTCAGTGAAACTGTTCAAAGGTTAGCAACTCCTCCTCAACTCCCTCAGAAGGTCAGATAGCCTTGAATTCATATTTCAATGATACAGACACATCTCTGTGTCAGTGTCAGCAGGGAGATTGGAAGGTGTCAGCAATAGATGACCCTGTAGGACGTTCCACCGCTCATCAATTAGAGTAAATGTCTTCGTTTGTCGAGAGACATAGAGAAGGCTTTATTATCCCTCCTATTATATGAGAAAGAGTACAAAGTTGCCATTATAGTCAGTATACTGAAGATTATATCTCTGTATCTCAGACTGTGCTTCTGATTGGAAAGTATCCTGTGAACACACACCATATACTAACCCATTAGTTACAGCGTTATAATAAGTGCCGCTGAACTTTGAGCAAGTCACCACTTTGCTAGGCCACTAAGTGTGGTATTTGGGTGTGACTGTGTTGCCCCAAAGAGTCAGATAAATATCGTACTCCTCAGTTGCCCTTAGGAAATCATGCCGCTTTGTTCATCTTATGATAATTCTCATACTATGTACTGTACTAATAATAATTGCTCATGGTATCACAAGTGTGATCAGCACACATTTATTTTTTCACTTCCATTTTCTGGATTGTGTTTCCATTTTTGTATTTCATACCTCACCAGTTTATGGACTATATTTTCAATATGCAGGGCTCTGGCACAAGGGCTGATAACTCGGGATATGATAGAGTATTACGATCCAGCCTTGATGTTCACCATACCTCGATTAGCTATAGTGAGCGGCTTAGTTATATTCCCTGCTGGACCTCTCAATCCAGAGTCTAAATCACATGATATGTCTGAGATGTTCAGACCATTCCAGAGTCTGCTCAAACGAATAAGGTGAGTTAGCAGCGGTAAAAGAAAAACTTGTGTTCATATTGTGAGCTCAGTATGAAGATGATCTATGACTCATCTTATTTTGCTTTCATGATTGATGACTCGTGACATCCAAATTAACTCACATTTGGTGTTCGAATGAAAATTGAGAGCCTGATTTGTGTTCTTCATTCAAGCGTCAGGGCTGGCTCTGGGTCACAGATCTGTCTGTTTAGACCGTATTAAGTGAGGGCCGTTTACCTAATTATATACCTAGCTGCTCTTGTGCCTTGGTCTGTCTGCTAATTATGTGATGATACAGGTGCAGGTGTAAAAGCCATCCTCTGATATGTACAGGGAAATAGAAATAGATGATCATATATAACCAAGGAGTAACATGGGTTACTCCTTGATATAACTAACTATATATTACAAAGCTGATGTTACGCCTGGTTGTACATCGTAAATCACTATTGTTTGATTATGAATTAACTCACACGCCCCTCTTTGAAAAAGTTCTGTACATACTGCTACACCCAAATATAATACACATAGCTTTGTGCCAAGCTGAAGGCGCTTGCACAAGTCAGTCAGTCAACACAACAATGGGGGCAGACTCAGGCCTTGCCTTACGATGCTCCCGCCCAAAAGTTTTTCTCATTTCGGACAGTTATTTTCCCCAGACTGAATATGATAGCTAGTGAAAGTAACAACAAGGGTATAGGATAGCAGTTACAGTTATTTATAATATAAAGAAAGTATATGCTGGCCTAAGGTCAACCTACCACTTTCACTTTCAATACCAATTTATTATCAATCAATCTGAACAAATAGATTCCTGATCATTGATTGCCAATCAATAACTATTATCTTCATCAGTTTTGGCGTGGCTAGTTTGTTAAAGAGTTATTAATCAGCTTAGAAAGCCTTTCATCTGAGCTTTTGCGGAAAAGCAAAATAAGAGTATAGTAATGTGAAATTACGTATGAGAACCTTACATTCAAAACATGGTAGAATTTGAACACAGAATAATGTATATTTTTTGTGTTCGTTTACAGAGAGCTCTTGTGGACTCTTAGTCAAGAGGAGTTGAGGTATCTAGAAAGACTTCTATGCAATCTTGAAGAAACAAAAATCAAACCGTCCGCTGACCAGTCAGTAGAGCCTGGTCTGTGTAGCCAGGAACACAATAATCTCACTAACTCAGACTCACGTCATAATATCTGCTCCGCTGAGAACTCGAGCAACGCGCAGCTTAACCAACCAGCTTCCAGTCTATTCAATAATATCTCAAATATAAATGACCTTCCCCAGACAGGACAATCTGAGATGGTAAACTCACAGACTGCCCGCCCGAGTATATTTGACATGCTGTCAGTCAGTCCTGATAACACTCAGCCCTTGTCTGATGGCAGCTCTGATGGAAACGGAAACAATAACGAAGACACGCTGTCTCAGGAACATCAATCTCAGGAAACAGATCCTGACCAATCAAACGCTGTGATAATAAATGATCAGGTGTCAGGTATAGCTCGGCTCATTATAGGTTCTCTGCCAGGTGAGGAGGCGCCATCAATAGCCCGAGAGTCTGCACCGCATACACTTGATACAGTACCTACAGACAGTCAGCATCAGACTACCAACAACATTGCTCAACAACGAAGACACCAATCTGACTCCAGTCTACACGAGGTATTACAGCAATTTAGTTTTAATCTACCAAGGACTAATCAGACTGACAACGGAACCTCCTCCCCAAGACATCATGTGACCATAGCCCGATCTCTATCCCAGGAGTCTCCTCAGGTTGGGGGAGAGACGATGCGACCCGAGACTGGTAATGTAGTAAGGCGTTGTGACACAACGTCAGAGGAGTCTGGTAGTAGTAGCGAATCATCAGCTCCAGTCTCAGATTCTGACTCATTCAGCAGCGGACCTGAAGATAGCAGGTATGTGGCTCATATCATAGTTGAACAAATTCAAATTTCTTTTGGTCTGTATTTCGGATTCCAATTTTATTGGGTGATTCTGAACGAATCGGATGAATTTTCATAAGTACAATAGTGCAATATTACTTATTTTTCTGTTCATTGTTCTGTGTTGTGATGTCTATGAAGGCATTCCACGTACGAGTATTCAAAAAGTATCACTATGGGTAACTCCTAGCTCTATCCTACATTTAGAACATGCGCAACTGGCCTGGGATTTGAAAATTTTTTGACCAACTTAAAATGTTGTTGGAGTCAATAGGTCCATATACAGGTCACAATCAAGCTCAAAAAAGAAGTGTCATTAGTGATATAGCCCTGCTGTAACTCTTATGCAGCATTGCAGGTTTATTTACACTGGCAACCTTCCAATTATTAATAGTAGGCTTATAAGAACAGACTATCACAGAGTAAGGATATATCCTTACTCTGTGAGACTATCCTACAAAACTGTCCTGGCTGACAAAACCACACGTATAACATAATGCTTCAGCGAGCCTGTTGGCCAGTTACTCCTTCAGTAGTTTAACCTGGTTGCTATTTTACTTGTATAGATCTGCGGAAGGGGGGGTGAGATTGGGGAGCCGAGCTTTAATCACTCGTAAATACTTCAGCTCTAAATCACAAAGTTTGAGAAGTCAGTACAAGAGTACCGAGGATCTCATACGGAAACTGTTCATCTGTGTATCAGGTATGTCACAGGTCATCTTACAGGTCATCATTGTTATCATACAAAAAGGGTCAGTCATAAAGCAGTGAGTGATAGGGTCATCACTGTAAGGGTCATTCCAGTAATCTGCAGTCTGAGAGTGATGACATGTTTGTTCTTTTTTTAGTATTTATAATGAAACAATGATTTCCCTCTTAATCAGGGAAGGGTAGTGACAGGGTCTATAGTTGACAGAATAAGGATGGACATTAATTAGTCACTAAGGTCATGAACCCTGAAGGGAAATACTAAGATATGTCTCATGCCTGTCGCTGACACTTTCAGACATATTATTAACCTTGACTACGACACAGAGTGACTGCAGGTTTGGCACAATGGTCACTTCTTGGCACACAAAGGTCAGAGTTCTTTTTGCTTCTACTTCTGGATCATATTGCAACAAATGATAAATGCTTTCTAATCCATTATCGCTCTTCAGCTGTCAGTTACAACACAGTTAGGAAATCAAGTTGGCCTTTGTCGCTCCATGTTAGTGATGGAGTAAACAGGTCATATAACAACAAAAAAGCGTTCTTAGCTTTCTAGGGTTGGAGGAGCCAGAAAAAATCGACCAGCTCTTGGGCAAAAACGTGTCTGCGTTGCCACGTAACCCTGACCTCATAGTGGGCTGAGAGGGTTGTTATATTACGAAACAAAACAAAGCAAGGTGAAATTTTTCGTATGATTGATATTGTTTATTATATTGCTTAACTTTTTTTTGCCAAGTTAACAAACTGTTATTCACCACCACCAGTAGGCACCATCCAACACGCTTTGTACAAAATGGTGTATCTGTCAACTGCAGCTCTATCTATGTGAACGCCCAGTTTGTCTTAATTTGCATTATTATCTCATCCCAATTCCATACACTCCCAGTTGTTTCATTTCCACTACAGTGATTAGTTAGCCAGAATATGTGATGCAGCTTAATGGTTGGGTGGGGTTCTGTTTTATGGATTCCCTCAGGAGGATTACTAAGGTGTTAGGCGGAGAAAAAGTCACTGTGGTTATTCATTGTTATTATCTTGCAGTTTTGGGTCACTGATTTTCCACGGAATGTGAGTGCAGTTCAGGCCATGTACAAACATTGGCAAATCATAAAACACCCTGAAAGAGCAAAATAAGGTCACATTTAAAATCACAAGCGCTAATAATAGAATTTCTTTTTTATGAGGACATTATATTTAATTCTACTGGTGATAAATTTTAAGCTTTAACCAAGCCCTTTTCTAATGGTTGTTTTTCCTTCACAGGTGTGGCGGATCAACTGCAGACAAACTTTGCCAGTGATTTGAGGAATATACTGAAGAGCGTCTTTGAGCTGCACATGGGAGATACGGATTTATGTCCTTCAAAGTCAGACAAGAACCGAGCTCCTACTATCGACCTCCCCCAGCAAGGTCGGTACACACTATGCGTCTCCTAAACACTCACCTGTTTTGCATCTTTGAAATGTAGAGTTTAGGCTAGAAGGCTGAGGGAAATAAAAACAAATTATGCTTGGTATGAGAGTATGTTTGGTATTCTATCCATCATATCCATTAAATTCAGTACCTTCGCTCCAACAACCAGAACACTGGCCAAACATTTAGAAATTGGGTGAGGATCTCGGACATTGACAAAATGTTTTTTGAACATTCCACATAGCAAGTCAATCAATAATTTTATTGTTTACAGTGTCTTCCTGTGAGTTTGAGATTTTTTTTCTGAAATTTAAAAAAATAACTAATTTAATGATATCATTATGTGAGGCTCAGAGTGCATTTCCTGTGAAAATAAGTGGATTCCTAATTTTAAACTTGAGGTGATTCATTCTTAGCTTGTGAGAGGTCCTCATTACTTACTTGTATTTATCTTTCAGTGTATTATGTAGCCTTAATTCTCATTAACAGCACCTCCGACGTGGATACCAGACTCTGAGATGGATAAATGCTGCTCTTGTAAGCTAGCCTTCACTCTGATGCGTAGAAGACATCACTGTAGGAACTGTGGCATGGTAAGTTTTTATCTCACTCTGCTGTATCTCATAATAATTTTATGAATATGAATTGTGACCTGTGTCAATGTCAATATTTATTACAATTAACCAGCAGTGATAAGCTAGTCCTATAGAAATATGTTTGGATGGGATTTATCCCTCATTCTGTGGGGGATGGACAACTCCCCATCTCAGATCTTGTCTATATGGGCAGGTTGAGGACTTGAACTGAACTATTGTAGGATTGAAATTTTAAATTTGGAGCTAGCTAAAGTACTAACTCACCCTCATTACATAGACTCTCACCTCAGCTGGCATTAAATTAGTGTTATCGCTAGCTAAACTTATGTGATCCCCTAACTAGCTAAACTTATGTGATCCCCAAACTAGCTAAACTAAACTCCTCGAGCGTATGAGAAGAGATATAAGTTAAAAAATGGTTGGTTGATATTTGTAGATATTTTGTGGGAGATGTTCATCTAACAGTGCCCCTCTGCCTAACTATGGATATGACAGAGCAGTGAGGATATGTAATAAATGTTATGTATATAGAATAAATCCGTTCTATATGGACAACGGCTCTACTGCCAGCTACAACTCGACTACCAGCGGTGCTCAAGCCAGGTAATACAAGGTCAATAAATAAACTCTCAATATGCTCATCAAAAATAATACCAACTAGCCATTGTCCATCATATTTTTCCTATTTTCTTAACTGCTATGTTTTACATAAGGGATGAAAACTCCCGATATTTTATATACAAAGTAACTTGTTTTGTGGAGTTATGCAATGAGTTTTTATACAAATCTCCCGGATTTGGTTTCAAAGTTTTTTACCGACTCAGTTTTAGTTTGCTCACGCTCTAGATTTATTATGCTGTAACATCACTATATGGGAATGCTCCAGATTTTATGTAACGTCTCCATTTTTATGTAGGTGGAGACAAATACTTTTCTAGTTGTGTAATTAGGTTTGATAACGTGCTTCTCTCATTCCATCGCCTCAGTTTTATTCTATGATAATAAAAATCATCTTGCGAATTGTAAAAGTAATCAACAGTTTCATTGCAATTGAACATGTTTGATCCCAATATCAGTTCTGTATTCAGCCTCAAGTATGTTGTGTCTTTGGGTGTACATGCATAGAATCTCACCAGATAGCTGTAAAGAAAATGACGGATAAAAAGCTGCTTTTTCTCGAAGTATTAAGTTTCTGCCATAGAATCTGGCTCCATCTTTATCCTAAAAGCTGTGCAGCTACAAACCTAAAGTTTACAACAGCCCTACATAACCTAGCAGATATGTACAAGCTTCATCCACAATTACAAAGTTAGCAGTTGGCTAAAGATCTGGGTTAACTTCCAGAAAGTTGCATGTGGTGAAGCTCATGCCAATGCTTCAATGATGTGGTGTATGTAAGCTTTGGCATAAGGAAAAAAATATTAACGTTATATAAAGTTATTACACGATATGTACCACATAATAATGTTGCCCCCCCCCCCCTTTTCCTGTGAGTTTTAGCATCAATTTCGAATTATGAGATGAACAGGATTTTTTTGTAAAATTAGTCTTGTATTATACATATAACATGGTGTGAGTCAGCAGCAAACAGAGCTTGACCCGGATGCAATAGAAAATTGGGATTAGGGTGGGCTGCTTTAGTCAAGTCAGTCCACAGCAGATTATTTTCTTAATTGCTTTAGTCACAGTAAATCACTGCACACTTTACTAAAGACATCACCAGTGTGCTCAGAAATCTAAATGATCATCCATAATTTGGTAAGCTGTGTCTGTCTTTCTCTAAGTCATCAATACACCAGCTACTTCTGCATGTTTGTTCACTCACTGAAAAATATGACAATTGTCTAATAATTTATTTATTTGTTTAAAGAGGTTTTCTAATACCGAAGAAGAATGAAATATCGACAGGAGGATTTTTTCCTTTAATATGTTTTGGTAAAACAACTCTTTTTGTAGAAGGTTGAGGAGCTGTGTGGGCAGTACAGTAGTAAACAACCTTACTGTAACGCAGGCTTGAGTCCATTAGTGAGAAATGTATGCATTGTCATGACATGCATTTCTAACAACAATGTATGCATTTGCAATTAATTGTCAGAGCAGGTCTATTATAAAAATTGTTAACGTCAGAGCAGTAGTCATAGGTGGTCAGGCCAGTGTACGCATTTGCAATTAATTTTCAGAGCAAGAATGATATATCATCATGAGCGTCAGAGCAGTAGTAACACATGGTCAGGCCAGTGTACGCATTTGCAATTAATTGTCAGAGCAAGAATGATTTATCATCATGAGCTTCAGAGCAGTAGTAATACATGGTCAGGCCAGTGTACGCATTTGCAATTAATTGTCAGAGCAAGAATGATTTTTCATCATGAGCGTCAGAGAAGTAGTAATACTTGGTCAGGCCACATAAGCAGTCCAGGAGGCTGTTAATTATTTACTGTAATCTAGTAAAGTCAAGTCAAGTTAATAGAGTTCGGTTTGAGAAGATAAAGATATGTACTGCGTAAGTCTACAAGCACCCAAGACTTAAAACCATATCAATAAAGCAGCCCGAATATGTAATTTTCAAAGTTCAGTCATAATACTTTCTATTGGCATGTATATTCATCAGACGATGAAACGTTGAGTCACTTAGCTGACACCTGTCGGCTCTAAATATTCGGCCTGCCTGGCTGAATAGCCGCTCTACTGGTGCAGATGATGCCAATATTGCTAGGTATATTTTGGCTAGAGATTTGACAGTTGGATATGAGCAGTTGGTGCTCCAGTAGGTGAAAACATTCGTGTCATCTGGTGCTGGTGGAGTTGCGAGATAAAGTTCTATTTCCACTGTCAGCTGGTCTCTCGCAGTGGTGCAGGCTTCGTTAGGGAGCTCCATAATGTCGTCAAACATAGAGCGTGCTCTTTTTGACGCTGGGCCATCATCATTTAGGATATCTTCATAGTTGGAGTGAGTTGCCGCTGCACGAACTACAACATCTTTACTGCGCTCTCGCTCATATCCTGAAACAATCATATTAGCACATTGTAAGTCAATCGTAAGGCAACAAGTCGAATATTGAACAGAACAAAGCCCAGAGGCCCAACACAAACAGGCTTAGTCCTATATAAAGAAATTCAATTTTGTCGCTTTTTACAGGTAAGAGAACTGGAATAGGAAACCATCTCATGCAATATTGGTTATCTCAGTAGGACTCAATGTTTTAGCAAGCTCCAGGGGTATTCAGTATCTGTGTCAATTTATCAATATATTTCAATTGATCTCTCACCCACCCACCAAATGGTGTTCAATCTGGCGAAAATAACAGCCAAGACATCAAAATAATTAACTAATTTAAGCACTGAACCAGCAGCAAGCAGCAAGATATTATGCATTTATGCATTTATAAATATTTCAATTGATCCCTCACCCACCAAATGGTGGTCAATCTAACGAAAATAATAGCCGATACAATACATAAAAATAATAACCTGATTTAAGCACTCAACCGAGCAAGCAGCAAGATATTATGCATACACTACACAGTTCCGCTTGTTATGGAAAACCAATGCATGAATGAATAGAATAGGCATACCTCTACACCAGTTCAGTTTGAACCTGGGGTCTACAAACGAGCAGAGCACATAGGTGTCAGATTCTGATCCAAATATCGTCAGGCGTTTGTCCATAGACTTGGTGAGTGCCTCTAGATATGGGTACTGCCCAGCCGTTGTCGTATTTGTTGTACCTCCCTCTCCAAGAGCTTCATGACGGGAAAGATGTGCCCTGCTGTGGCTGTATCTCCTTCGAGCATCTTTGTAGCTTATTTGAAGGGTTTCAGAATAGTCAAAATGTCTGCTAGTGCTCTGAGGTCATCCCTACAACGAAATAGACTCACAGGTTAAAATTTAGTGTGATCAACATATAAGTTTTGAGTGGCAGATCAGTTATGACATTGGCATCTATACAAAGTATGATTGTGCATTTAACACCAATAAGCTAAATGGCCAGCCAGCAAATAAACGTCATGAGTTAAGTTGGCAATTAAAAACTGCGTGGAGCGTTTTTATGCTGGCATTCGATAACGCCCCCACACTAGAACAATGCATTGCTATAACAACTTACGATGAAAGAGTGACAGGACAGGACAGTCCAGTTGGTTGATTGTTTGTGCTCCAAGGTTTAGGAGGCTCTCGAGGGCGGTTAGCTGACTACTCCATCTGGTGGTGTTTGCAATCTGGGGCTTGTTTAGATTATTTTCTGCCAACAGTTCTACGCTACTGCCATGATTCCGAGCATGTCTTATGATTGTATGGCTCTTAGCCATAGACCTACTAATAATAAACTTATTTATTATTAGTAGGTCTATGCTCTTAGCTAGTGCTGAACGTGGACATTTCCCCAGTCCGTCCTTAACTACCAGCTGTAGAGTGTGACACGCACAGCATAAATGTTCTTTGTCTACTAGCTCGTTCTCAACCATGTCGTGGTCACATTCCTCTGTGTCAGCTTCATCACCCTCATCCTCATCAGCGGCTAGCTCAGTGTCATCAGACGCCGGCAGTGCAAAGGCTTTCACGGTATTAGCCCCCTTATCTGTGATGATTGTCGAGACTTTGTTACCGATGTTGAACTTCGCAATGATATCATCATATGCAGACCGAATATTATCACCTGTAAAAAAGAAACAAATTCAACTAAAAATCCTTGCTTTAGACTGAAAATATAATTTGGCATACCGTTTTATGATTGTCATAATAGCGTCGTACCAGTACAGGTGCCAATTGGTCATATACAACTACAACCACAATATAAGATTCCTTGGTCCGACTGATCTATTCTGAAATATTACTTGACCTATACATAAGATATTTTAGAACCGAACACCGAACCACCGTGATATTGTCACTACTACCAGCTAGCGAAAGATCAGAAATTAAAATTCTCCATTGGAAGTCAAACCAGCCTGCTAATTGTCAGAGCATGAATGATTTATCATGGTAAGCGTTGGAGCAAGAGAAGTAGTTAAGCAGTCGCTTGTGCCATGTTAGAGAAGAGGTCACTAGTTTACCATGGGCGCAATTTCTATTGACTAATGCTCTTGCACCCATCCCTGCTGTAACGGCAGGAATACACCCTACAGTAGGCTTTATGCAAAGCTATTAATTTGTAAGCTACGAAGCTACGCTCATTATCATATTTTCTATTGTTAGCACTTAGACCCAAAATATAGGGACACCCATTGATATGTATATCAGTGGGGACATCACTCTAGAGAGTGAGTCACATAGACATAGATGCTTCATTGCATTCATATATATTATTTGTTGTAATTGTATTATTCAGAGACAATTGATACACATATCAGATATATTTGCTGCCGAGAACTCAATAGGAGCCAATAGGTAATTATTTATTACGTGACATTGCCATATTTTGGTGTAGAGATTACTTTCCATACATTTCCTTTATGTTATCACGATGGTATCTGATACATTATTTGATGTTAGGCCACTGAATTAGATTCTTCTCTTAGAATGGAAATAGTATCATAGCGTTATACGGTTAGGACACTGAACACAGGGACCCATCTGACTGTTGTCTGATTGGCTGTCCCTAGTAGCATGAATAATTAGCCTGAGAAATTGTCTTGTTTACAAAATTGCAAACAGTAATTATACCCCATGCAGTGTCGATGATTAGGGCATTTCTAGATTGCTACTAGGGACTGGCTATTTTTGCAAGTCCTTTGTTTTGCAAAAGAAAGCTAATGATGCTATTCCAGATATGGAATTCAATGTGTTAGGCATATTAATGCTATTTTTCTTTCCTTGCTTAATATGTTCACGTTATTTTCTTACAGTTTTACATCTTAACGGAATAAACCCCAATGTGTTAGTAAACTCCAAACTTCTTCGATATCTCAGCCGCTACACTTACTATATCCACAGTCTCTGGGATAAATGTAAATATGATTTTGTACTAGGTACAAAGGTGTAATCTGATTCCTCTGCATGAAATTGATAGTTGACTGCCACTAGGTAGTTTAAGTGCTCAGACGGCCCCATCGCGAGTTAGTGGCATTACAGTATCAACCACCAAAATTCACTAGCCTGGACAGGCTATCAGGTCGAGACCCGACAGCCTGCCCAGTCTACAATTGGGTGGTTGATAATGTAATGCCACTAACTCGCAATGGTGCCATCTGAGCACTTAGACTGCCACTAGGTAACTGTGTATGTGTTGCCCTGTTAATATTTTTCTGCTGCTGTACTCCGACTGCATATCAAATGGGAGTTGCCTTCCCTTTGTGTGAGGCTGGGCAGTAGTAAGTGATGATGGCTGATCAAGTCAGGGAGTTTGGGATAAACTTTCTGATCAAGTTGGGCTAACATCCTATTCAACATTTCTGCCAGTAATGGCTTACTTTGTATCACTGCAACAGAAAATTCCAAGGCCTTTTATGATAGAATTAAATGATTGCTGGCATGTTACGCCTGAAGAAATTAAGAAAAGCTAGGACATGTCATGTGGTGCAAATATATATGCATCACATGACATGTCCTAGCTTTTCTTAATTTCTTCTGAGCTTTCATTTAGTTTGGCAAATAATTCATGGTTCAGATAGCTATGATCGTGCTTTCTCATTGTCGTTATGCTGCAACGACCTTTTTAGCTCTTGTACTATCACTATAATTAATACTTATGGTGGTATTATTATACAGATAGTATAATTAATGTTTGTTTTCAGGTGGTGAATATTTCTCTTAAAATCACAAATTTATGCCAGTAATTGCTTAATTTGTACCGAATTTTGGAATGAACGTCGCCTGGAATGAACGTCGACGGGATTGAACGTAGCTGGAATAAATGTCGACTGGAATGAATCTCGAAATTCCCGGAACCAACGTCGAACTTCCTGGATTGAACGTAGACTACATTAGTTAGTATATGGAATCAATGGGAATGCAACTCCCAAAAACAACTGTGTAAAAACAATGATGATCATTCAGAAAGGAAATTACATCTGTTTATGATGATGGTTACCAAATTTCTGATGGCTAGATGGAATCAAACATGTAATGAAGTTGTAATGAATTGTATTTTTCAGTGAGTAGTGCATAAACAGAATGGTAATGACATACTGCAAGAGAAACAAAACACCAATATCAGAGTATGGGTACCAAAGATCACAATGTTCTCCCGGAGTAGACAACACCATCAGACTGCTGAAAGAGTACGCGCCGACATGTCCTCCAATACAAATACACTTGATTTTTTATTCATCAGCAATATCTCAGTGGCAAAAAAATATAATGGGGCCGCTGAGATGGCTATGCTATGATATCGTATAACTTGATCAGCAAAATAAATTTATTAAGTTACGTTACACTTGCCTTCAACACAGATATCGCGACTACACTATTGATATGTATAAATCTGATCATAAGAGTCAATTGAGTACGAGTCAGCTACTTTGACATGTTCCTGCCCTTAATTGATGACATTGATTTCCAGTCTTCACACTGAAATTTCTCTGATGGTACTCATGCTCGGTGAATTATTTTGCTCTCTATCAATCAGAGATATACAATCAATGGTATATCATGTGATCAATATGCTTGCCTTCAGCAGAATAGTATATTTTCTTTTCACAGACATGACAGATGTAATAACTATACCGCAATGGTGATACGACTTAGCCAGTTCGATAAATGACTACTGGTGGGCAGCGCGAGCAAAAAGTTGTTCACTGTTGCAGTTATCAGTACAAAAAATGGGATTGTTCATAAATAAAAGTAACCTACGATTCATTAGTTCATTCATTGGAGTACATGTCGTCGAGAACTCTTTCAGCAGTCTGATGGTGTTGTCTACTCCGGGAGAACATTGTGAACTTTGGTGTACTCTGATATTGGTGTCTTTATCACTTGGTAGTGCATGGCCCTGTCGGGACCTGTTTCTCTTGCAGTATGTCATTACCATTCTGTTTATGCACTACTCACTGAAAAATACAATTCATTACAACTCCATTACATGTTTGATTCCATCTAGCCATCAGAAATTTGGTAACCATCATCATAAACAGATGTAATTTCCTTTGTGAATGATCATCATTGTTTTTACACAATTGTTTTGGGAGTTGCATTCCCAATGACTCCATATACTAACTAATGTAGTCGACGTTCAATCCAGGAAGTTCGACGTTGGTTCCGGGAATTTCGAGATTCATTCCAGTCGACATTTATTCCAGCTACGTTCAATCCTGTCGACGTTCATTCCAGGCGACGTTCATTAATTATTAGTTATAGTTCATAATTAATGTATGTTTTCAGGTGGTGACTATTTCTCTTAAAATTGCATTGCGTAAGCAATAGATTTGTAAGATTTGAAATATCACTAAAATAAAATATTTGATGTGGTTGTGATGATTAATGCGACAATGAAAAAACTGGTCACATCTGCAAATATTGATCAAATATTAAATATTTATCATAAACAGCAAACATAATTGAAAATTTTGTTTCTTTATATCTGCAGCAAAATGGGGACGGGGGGGGGGAGGGGGGGACAATGTCGTGTTGAACTATTGATCAGTATGAGATTGAGAGGCTATGTCCTTTCTATTAATTATATATTTAATGATTTATTCATTTATATGAAAATCACGTTGTACCATGTGCCTCCACGACATCAAAACTTATAAACTGGTTAGCTGAAATAATCAAGGAGGACAGAGATGCCCCCTCATGGCTAAGGAGATCACCTGATGAATAGAGGCAAAATTACTTTCTCATAAGAAATCTGTCGCTGTTATTTGCAAAAAATACCTTGAGATGTGATTGATGTACCAGGTACTTTTTAATACCGTTTGAACATTGGTTGAGTTTTGGTACATAGTGTTATGTTCTGAAAATTATAACCAGAACTTAAGACAGTTTCAACAGTGCCAGCAGCAACTTGGAAGATTGCAAGATTTACAGATATAGTTAACCTGCTTATTGCAACTCTTAACTTAGGTGAGTCAATTTGTGATACGGTTTTAATTAGTTTTTACTCAATGGCCTCAATGGACAATATACTTTTTTGTGTGGAATTTGTTCTTTTTACGGACCTTACATATTTGTGCCTGATTTATTGCTATTCAATTCTGTACCCAGAAGTCGAGTAGAGATCCCATTCACCATAAATGGAAAAACTCTGAAGCTTATAGTTTAGAGATTTCTTTTTCTCTCAAGTGATAAATGACCCAGCCTCCCTCTGATATATGATGTATATATTAAATTTCCCTATCCAGGTGGGACAGCACTTTCATTTCCTGGGACACGGTCATTTCAAAAGAGTAAGCCTGGCAGATGTCCTGTACACCGTCGCGGTGTATGGAGTAATAGAAATGGACTATCAAAGTGTCTCAGAACCTGTAAGATTGATATTCACTGCTCAGGGGACGAAAAATGTTGTGGTATGTAGCTCATGGCAATGTCTCGGTCTCCTGAGACTTGTCTCCTCGAGACAGACACTCTTGATACATGCCGACGCTTTTTCATTATAAACATTGTTATGATGATATTACCCCATGGGCCATACGTACAGTCAACACCTAACTATACTGTATCATGAGGTATAATGGTGACCAATGATGTTCCAAAATAATATCAAAATCCATAAAGTCATTTCTGTATCATATTCAATTTCCAGGTGCCACTAAATTGGCAGTTTTCAATTTTATCGGCATCGATATATGTCTCTGTCTCCAATTTTGTTGTGCCTGTTTTGCCAAAATCTGACAATTTGCTATCACCAATCTCGTCATGTTGGCTCATATGAACAATATTGCAATATAATGTAGTTAAACACTATGAAGACCTTATTTGCATCGCATTGTATAGTTAGCTAATTGACAGAGAATGATTACCAATAATACCATTTATTTACAATAAGAGGGGTTATTTTTCTGTAGGCTGACCAAGGTGCTGCCTTGATCCAGTTGTACCCACGACTATTGCTCCACCAAACCCTGTCTAAGTATATACAGTATATTTCTATATATCATGGGTAAAAGAGTAAAACTGACATTACCCTGTTTTTAACATTGACGGTACCGAGTCAAGCGGACCTTTAATATGGTGGATCGCACCATGGATGTGAGCTAATCTCTTACAATTTCCTTTCGAGGGAACAATGTCTGTGATGGCACTATATTATGTTGAAATTAAATAACTACAAAAGGTTTGTTTATGATATCATATCCCCTTCAACAGGTTTGGCTAGTGCCAGCCATGTCTGACTTTGATCAGCCGTAAATTTTAATCAACACCGCTGATGATTAACTAATGTGATTTGAAGGCAGTGCCACAAACCTAAGTGCAACATGAACTACAGTGTTACAAAAATTTTTGGCCGAGCATCCATAAATTTAATAAAATTGTAAAATATTTAGGTTATGATAAAGATTATTCAAACATGTCCAAATTAAAATATGTGAATTTCTGCTGAGGGCGTTTCCACTGACTGCGTATCTCTTTGTTAATATCTATGGCCCTTACACTTTGTGATTGGCCAACTGGCAATGCATATATCTGCGCTGAAATCCACGATGGTTATAAACTCATACATTTATCAATTCCAGGTTCACATAATCTCTCTATATGAAGCTTGTTGTTGTTTTTGGCAGGTGTCCTGTGACTTTGTAGGGGCTTTGTAGATACCTATCAATGTTTGTGCTCGGATGGGTACATTTTCTGAGTGTAAATCTGACTCAGACTGCTCAAGGATCCAAGTCTGCTGCTTACTGGATACATGTGGAACATCTCAATGCCATAAGAAAAATGTAAGGACAATCGAGCCCCCGGCCCCTCCTCCAAGCATGTAAGTAGCATGACAGATCACAAGATACTTCACTATATTTGATCATGTGCTCCAATCCTTACACAACACAGTGAACACGCAATCAAAAGTTTTGAACGCATTTTCTCCAATGACCACAGTTTCATACCCATACTGTGTTTTTGTGTGTGTTAAAGACTTGTTTACCAACCAACAGATCATCAAATGTCCGATGAATTTATATTTTTAAAGTAATTGATAGTTTTCTAGAATGGCGCAGCTAAAAATAAAGTAAAAATACAGCTTAATGACCTGACTGAGCTGGAATGGAATATTTGAATCTCAATCAAAGCAACTCCTTGATCGGAGCCATTATTTCCAAGATGGCTCAAAACTTGTTTGCATTTGCTAACATAATTTGAATACCACATCATTTTCTGTCGCTGATGTAATGCGACATTCCTATCTGAAAGTTGATTTATCTACCATAAAAGCTAGAGTATCAGACGTTAGAGGATCCATTTAATATTGAAGGCCTCAAATTTTCCACCTCATTACCGACTCAGTATCAGATCTGTGTCCAATATTTCTGTTTGTTCTCGTGATTGTAGATAGAAATTACAGTATACTGTATACTTAAATAAGATATCCGTGTTAAAATCTTCTAGCCTTTAGAATCAACGCATCTCGCTTTAACCAGCTTTACTTGCCTGGCAAGTACCCTGTCTGTAGGTGCACAAATCATCAAATTTAGTTTCTGCACCATCAAAATGATGTGGCAATTTACACCGAACTCAAGTTCAATTTCAGAATGCCATGCACTGTTTTCTGTGTGTCCAACAGTTGTCCACCAAGAGAGCAAGTACCTAAAGACATGTGTGCACGATGAGGTACTTTGGCTGAATGTAAATCTAACTCAGATTGTGACAAAAATTAAGTTTGCTGTGTTCTTGATTCTTGCGGAGCTTCACAATGCAGCACAAAATCAGCTCCACCGACACCACTGACACCATTGACACCACCGACACCACCAACACCACCGACACCACCAACACCACCAACACCACAGACACCACCGACACCACCGACACCATTGACACCACCGACACCACCGACACCACCGACACCACCGACACCACCGACACCACCAACACCACCAACACCACAGACACCACCGACACCACCGACACCACCGACACCACCGAAACCACTGACACCACCGACACCAACAGCACCACAAACCCGTAACCTACCGTAAGGATAACAACGTCACTCGCTCTACAATTGTCCAATGCATTCATATTGTAGTAGTTAATATAGTTTTCTTAAAGCGCACAGCTAAAAGTAAAGTAATAAAATAAAGTAGTTTATAAACTTGATTGAGATGAAATGGTATTTTTGAAGCTCATTCAAAGCATGGAGTAAGTTACTATTTCAAATATGGCTCAAAACTTGTTTGAGTACAACACAATTTCCTGCCTCTAATGTAATGTGAAATTCCTACCTCAGATTGGATTTATCTACCAAGAGGTGGACTGGTCTCAAATTTTCTACCTCATTACCCGCCTCAGAGAAAGTCAGATCTGTGTCCACTGCTTTTGCTCTCATGATTGTAGATATCCAGCCGTGCGGTTGTTCTCTCTGCCAGAGATATGCAGTCGAGAAGATTTTGGGTTTGAATGTAACCCTGATACTGCTACTGTTGCTGCTGCTACTATATTGAATCAAGGTCACTGACATGGCATTACAGCAATATAGATAGAAAGTTAGTTTCCATCCTCATTTTCATAGCTTGTTGAAAAAACTTGACTACATCCTTTTTATTTCACAATTTATTCCCCATAAAGTTATAACACAAATGGACATGGACGAAAGTACCATTCTTCTCAACTGCAAAATTGTTTTGATCTTGCTTTGGATATGGCTGCAGGCCAATAATGTCTTACACAACATTAAACATTCAATTATGGTTAAGCAAAATTGATTTATTGAGAAATTGATAAAAACTAGTGATTATTGTAATTGATTTTGCCTTTGATCACAAGAACGTGATCTGATCTCACTCACGGCTTGCTGACATCAAGGAGTTTAACTCCTTGCTGACACTCTGGTATTTTCTGTTTTAGGTGTCCGAGGCAGTCAGTACCTAACCCTCTGCCTGAGTACTGCTCTCGGGATCTATACTTATCAGACTGTACTACCGACAGCGACTGTGCAGGAGGGGAATTCTGCTGCCTCAGCGAGTGTGGTGTCAAATTGTGTCAAGATACTCAGCATATTCCTACCTTATACTAAACAAACTGAACACAGATCTGTGAACATTTAGCTAGCAATCAGAAATTTTCTTCTCTTGACTTTTTGGCTTACTGTTACACAATATAAACATTTTGAAATACACATCAGTTTAGTACCCAGATTAAAGAAAATGGATTATATTTTTTGTCGTTACATAATATGAGAGATATATGGTAGTAGAGCGTTTAGTTAAAAGATTATTGTTTTACCTGACTGCACACAGACTAGGTCAAAACTGATCCACTTTGCCTGCATTTTGAGTCCCTCACATGTTACTGTTGGTCTGTCAGCGTCAAATTTTCGAGAGGGGGCAACTCAAAATGCAGGCAAATAGGATGGATCACAGATCATTTTAATAAAGATCTAACGAAATGAGAATATAATAAAGCCAGTTTATATTGTAAATTAAACGACATACATCTATGACAATGTAGTCAAACTGCAGACCAAGTAGAAGCAGATTTTTTATTTTTAGCTTGCTCTGGCACATTTGAAAGAACATCATTTAAATGATGAAGGTTGTAGTCAATAAATGTTAAAAGAAATGGCTCAAATGGCTACATTACTTACAATATAGGTAATGGATCACCATTATCTACATTCAGTAATTTATGACAGGCATAATCGCATAACCCCGACTCTCCCTAAATCCAACACTGCTCTTTTTGGAAGAAACCCTTTTTTATATATACACCCGAACACATCAATGCCTTACTTCTTATTGTTTCATTTTTGTTGCAGTTTTCAAATACATGGTCTTATTTGCTTCTTGCATTGATCAGTGTAAAATAAAGTTCATAATATATAATATTCCAGAGACTAGTCGATACAATCCAAACAGTGTTGCATCATATTACATGTATGCTGAGAAGACATTGCCATGTTTTGACGGATTACACTGATCTGTGCCGGTAGATCCGTACTGTTTGGACTTTATAGGATCCATAGCACTCCTCTCATAAACTCTCAGCTCACGCAGCAGATCATTCAGAATCCAGCTGTACTTAGAATCTCTGCTCAGATTCGTAGTTTCCGATGGGTCCTGGCTCAGATTGTAGAGCTGTACGTTCCATGATACCACCCTGTTGTTTGATTTCTGTCTGAAGTCATCCCCTTTTTAAAAAACAAATAAGACCGATTTAGTTATTGTATGATGTGGACGGCTGTACTGAAAAACAAATAAGTTTATCCAAGGCATTCTGCTAATACTCTACAGTGGCTAATATTAACAATGGAAGATAGCTCTTGCTGCCGATTCCGCACGCATCGGAGAGATCTGCCAACAGAGCAGGTGGCCAATCACATGGTCAGCTCATGTCTCAGAGCTGCGTGGGCGTAGAATGGAAGTTTATCAAGGTATTTAGGCTATTTGCAATGCTTACATGCAGTGTAGTCTTCTTTAGGATTGGGATAGTTCACTCCTGCGTGTCTACCTGTCAATATTTTGTAATTCTCTCCCTTATACACCTTCACCATTGATGCAGTATTCTTGGTGTTGAGAGTTGGACGATCATTGTTTTGTCTGTTGAGGATCGTATGAAGAATTTTCTGTGAGATAGAAACAGAACAGATTGTCAACAAAAACAATTCTATACCATAAATATTAATTGAAAGAACATAATGTATACAAAACCTGTTTAGATACATGACAAGTAAGTCTCTAAAGATTATACATAATGAAGATCAAGAAGCCAGCCAAAAATAAATATCTTCCAATGAAGGCAAGTTTATGTTAGGCTTCACCTTATGATAACATGTAGCGTGTAATAGAGGATTTTATATGCGTTTATGAAGGCAACAAGCGTGAATATATTAGAGTCGAAAGAAATTTAGCTGTACACTATAAACTACAATCTTATTGAAATCTTTATTTTCAGAATGGGATTTTCAGGGTAGGTTAATATGAAGTGTAATAATATGAATGTCTAAAATATAAATTTATTTATTAAGGATAAAAATGCCAGTGATAAGGTGCAACTACATGAGGCGATTTTTACATCGATTTGGGGTCATGAGTGGTTAATCGGCGGATCTGCACGAGTGATTACTCGAGTAGAGTGGACATCGAACTTGTTCGTGTTTTGCCCGAGTGATCTGGACGATCCTCTCTGCTGATTGGTTGTTGATTGCTTGCTTCAATAATTACGCGGTTAAACACGTCATCTATCAAATCGTGACAGGCTACCGAAAATGGAGGAGTTGATAATATCTGTAGTAAAATCACATCCTCCAATTTATCATAAAAAAGACCATAAATACAAAGATAGGAGTGGTGCTGTAGTGAACATATGGAAGGTAATAGCTATATCACTTGGAAATGGAAGCTGTCCTGACATGACATCCATAGTATAGCATAGGAAAATCAATTTTACAGAAGACTGAAATTTTATTTGGTGAAGATCCAAAATGACAAATACCCGGATATAAGTGTGCCATCAATATCCGGTCATTTGATCGCCTGCCCATTAAATATCATTGGTCAATCTAGCCACCTGACCTATGACCCCATCTAAATCAACAGATCATTGCGTACTCATAGGCCTGTATAGCAGTGTGAGATCGCCTGATCATGTCAACAGATGCCATCGGCCTGTGATTTAATCGTTGTGTATAGCCACAGCTTAACTCTATGTTTAAATAATTTGGGTTGGTTTATAGGGCAAAAATAAACACAAAGCACCATACAAAGGTAAAAAGTAAATTGTGTTTTCCTTTATGTTGTCAAGATTAATGGTTTAATAATTTACCACCCATGAGAGCAAAAAATGGATGAACACAATGAGCAATCGGCGGCCTTGGTGCGATGTGTAAGGCTTGGGTCTTTCAATCGAGTTTGATTCCCGGCGGATCATGGTGGTGTCAGGAAGATCATCTGACCTCAAATGCTTCGGTGCTCCATCAGGAACCAGACCCCGCACTGATACCAGAAACAAAAAAACCAAGCAACATCAAGGTTTCTCACACGGTATCACAGGGTATCAAGACTATAAATGGACGTGAGTTTTTTTTATGTAGTAACTCACAGTCCTCGACTGAGCGCCTGTAGTGATAGTAGCGAACTGATCGACACCATCCAGCCCCAGAGCCTCTCCGTTCACTGCTTTACCAGTGGCGATATGCATCAGAGTAGGCATCCAATCAGTGACATGAACCAGAGATGATCTCTGTGTGTTCTCAACAACATTCAACATTGGGCTGTGTACAAAGCCGATATTCCTTATTCCTATAAAGAGACAAACATGGATATTCATTGTTCAATCATGAATCTGGTTTCCTGGCCATTGGTGCAAAAAGTACCAAGGGTACCAGACGAATGCAACATTATAGATAGATGTATATTTCACACTGATATGCCTGTTGAATGACTGGTAATTGAATAATGATATCTAAAAAATTGGTATCAATATTTCCTTCCATACAATACCGAGCAATTTACCAAAATTTTGTTGCTGAGATGGTAAATACCATTTAGGGAAAAATCAGTCTGAGTTGGATATAGCATATGGATGAATGAGCAAGGCTCATGATCTCCATTATCAAGTCACTGGTATTTTGGTGTATTGGTATCACTTTCCCAAATCAGATACACCGATCTGTCGACCAATGCTTGATTGTCTTACAAGAAATTTTATTGTGAACGATGAGTATTTTTTTTTTAACTTACCTCCCTCGTAATAAGACCCTTTTTGTCCTTTAAGTGGGTAAGTACTGGAACCAACACTGTTACTACCCCCATTATCAGATGTAAATACTATGTAGGTGTTGTCATACATGTTACCATTCTTCTTCAGCGCTGCGACCACTTGCTCTACTCCCTCGTCAATTGCTGTAAAAACAAAACAAAAAATGATGAGCATATTTGTGGATGGATTGTGTCAATGTTTGTGGCAAGGAGTTGGAAGCAACTCGTTGCCTCTAGGTAGTCTAAAATTTAATTATTATTTCATTATGAGTTGACGACTCACCAAAGATGTTCATCTGGTACTATTTATGATATGTTTATTGGACCAACTAGTGAAATTAGAAATTGAAATTTGCGGCACACAAAAATAGGAACCTAAAAGTAAATGTCAATTGCTTGAATGCTTTATAAGATAGAGTCATGGAGAATTCTAGCAAGATCCCTAAAATGGATATTATTTTAGGAAGGCAACTCCTAATATTTAGATTGAGATATAAACAAAGTTTCGGTGAACCCTGGCTTCCAGTTTCTTTACAATACTCACATGATACCATACTAGCCATTAGTTTTCTGTCTGATATGGGTATACCCTTGTACTGACTCCCATACTTGTCAGGCCTGGTACTCTACAATTATTGATGTTTTAATGTTCATGTTTCATTTTTTTAATGGCGATTTAATAGTTTAAATGGTATAGACGTATTTCAATGTCAAACCTATTTTCATAGATTGTGTTATTTCTCTATTTTCTCGTGCTTGATGATCAAATTGACTCTGGAATATGTGCCACCGTAGCATAGTAATAGAAATCTTTCAAATTGTGTGCGGATGGGTCATTTTTCCACTCTTTGCAGAACCTTAACTTTTGCCACACTTGGATTAATCAAAAACGCTATACTGCAAATAAATAACCAATAAACATTGATTGGTCGCAAAGTACATAAGGGTTATGAATCACCTGGACTGGAGTGTGCGGAGCCTGGTATGCCAGGTACATGAACATGGGTTTAGTGGTGTTATGAGCGTCGATAAGCTCCACAGCTCTGCTAGTGAATGCAGTGGTCGAGTATACATTGTCATCTCCTTTGTATGGGGAGGTCCTTTTTCCTGCTGTCACATCATGATAATCATAATATAGCTTACCGTTATACTTTCTACAAAATCATAGCTTTGATTTATGAGAAACATAAGAAATGATAATTGTTGCTGTAATAATATACCATGGAACTTGAGGAATTAAGTATTTGCAGGAGAAATGTTTGCCATTTTGCACTTTCGTCAAAAAGCTAGCTTACATCTACTGGTCGATACTCATCTTTACTTTATATGGGCGGGCTCCAATCTAAACTGGCAAAAAATTGGTGCTAGCTAATAAATACTCCGCAATAACAGGCACAAAAATGCATTGCTGGCAGAGAATAGCTAGCAACTCACGACTTTTTAACAAAGTGAGTGGATTGAGCAGCCAGAAGGAATCCTCTGAAAGTATCAAATCCACGATTTGTTGGGAAGTGTGCCTCTGTCTGGAATCCAGCATGCCATTTCCCTGAAAAATTAAAGGCTTGGCTTGAAACACCTGATTTATAATTATACTTTCCATAAACTTATCTTTATATACATTGGCTATTTCTTTCAACAGCAGGTACCATATCGCCGCCATACATACATCAGTTATCCAAAGCTATCCCCCAACAAATAATTGAATAATCACATTATCTCTATATATTGAATTTACCTATCAGATGTGTATCGTAGCCAGCATGTTTCATTTTATCCCCGACTGTGTCAAGTGCGGAGTCCAGAGCTTGATTTGTGCACGGAGAGAGATTACTTCCCTGCAAGCCAAGATGGATGGTATATCTACCTACAAATATGGTAAGCGATGAATAGTCGTACACAAATCATCAAATCCCAAGGATTGGCGAGCTGGCAAGACAAAATTGCATTTGTAAACCCCATGTAACAGTTAAGATAACCGACACAATTATCTAGAGTCGACATAGGAAAGTTCTCCCTCAAATGTCAAAATAAAAAAACTTTTAAACATCTTTCTAATAACCAAATCATAAAAGGTCACATTTGTATAGGCAAAGGAACACAATTATTCAAATAAATATTTATTACCAGAGAGGAACTGTGACCTGGTTGGCCCACATGTAGGGCCTGTGTAGTAGTTTTCAAGCCTTACTCCATGTTTCGTGGCGAGGTGAGTCAAAGTAGGAGTTATGATATCTGAGGTGTTCTTATATCCGATATCATTAAAACCCAGATCATCCACCGTTATGAAGACGATGTTAGGTGGCTGACTTCCATAACAGCCAGTCAGCAATACAATAAGCACCTGGAAAACAAGTGAATCATTGAAATACTATAACTTCCATCTGATCAGACTAGAACACAAATCACCATCGAATGGTAAACCTTATTGAACCCCCTCCCCCAGCCCATTATGAGTGAGGGATGGACATGGAATCCATACTGACATCTCTGTAAATGGGTAGCTTACCAGAGAAATTATTTCGTTTCCTATCATCGCTAAGTTGTCCTTTATCCTGTTACTCCAGCAAGATAGTCAACAATGGACTGCCTCTTTCGTAAATGGAGCGATTAATGTTTATGCCTGTGAGAGAACAAACATCTGGTACATAATAAGGTTGAGGTGAAAATAGGGAGCTTCAATAGCACGCCAGTCCCCCATGTGCTAGATAAGCACATGATACAAATAAATGTTGTACTGATTTTAGGGAGAGATTGTGAGCTGTAACAGGACAAGTCTCAGGTATAAAATAGATGTTGATATACGTTTATATGTTTGAGTAAGCCGATCTCTTGGGATGTAAACATGACAACTTCATAACATTACGGCAATGTCTGTGTGATAGGCTGAATTCAGATGGGTTAATATGTGCTCACATGAGAAGACAACTCCAGAAAGGTCATGCCACGTAATTGATCTGTGAAGCTAGGTAGCCCCATACACTTAATAATAAACCTAAATTTAGTCTATAGGTAGCCCCTTCAAAGCTAGCTGGAAAGACAGCTAAACCTACTACAAGGGGTCCCAGCAATGGGCCATGTAAGGCCAATAACCCTAACATGTACGCTGTGTTTCATAGGGTGGCAATGGTGGATTGGAATGTGGTGTTGGATGAGAGAACACAACTCCGAGTAGTGAATAGCGGGCTATCTAATTAGCGCCATCGACCAATTCTTTTTCGGGGATGGTGAGATGGCGCAATTGGTTAGCGCGCTTGTTATTCACTGCCAGGCGATTAGTGCCGCAGGAGTTGTGGGTTCGAGCCCCACTGGGGGAGCTTTCATTGTTGATTGTTCCAGCCCCCAGCACCCTCAGGTGTATACCTCTCCTATAGGTAGCCCCTTCCTGGTGAAACACATCAGCAGCATTGCAAAACTGGCCAGTCATTTATAACCTCATCACCTCATTCAGACCCATATACAAAAGGTTAGGCCAGCAAGGGATATGTCATTACATTTGCTAGTTTGAGGACTAAAAATGGGTCCGATTGGGATTCTGTGGTATTACATGATCAACACCTCATTGTTTGTGTATTGCAAAAGATCCCAGTTGGAGCTGTTTGAAACTTCAAATCAGGGAGTTTGTCCCAGACTCCCTTCCCTGCTCTAATCATTGATTATCATTACTGAGGAGTTTTTTTTAATTTCACAGCATCCAAGATACTAGTCTGTCTTGACAAGCTTGTCATGACAGGCTAACAAGATATGAGGTGGTGAGATATCATGTTTCGCGATTTTTATTTGTGATATACATAACTAATTATGATCAAATTAGATATTGGGGCTCCCAGCGTATTTTACTGAAGATTGGGTGGGTTGAAGTGATAGAAAATATTTGGTCAGTTTGAGAGATTTCCCTGATTCGCGGGGAAATTGAAGAGAAGATTTTTACCTACATTTACCATTAAACTATTGTCCAATGCCGGCTCAACTCATCGATATTGATAATCTTACCAAACCAGAGAGCTATTGATAATAATATATTGTTATAGATAGGAGTATACTGTCCTGTCTTACAAAACAAAATCACCACATATTAAATCCAAAAAAAATACCACCAGCCAATGCAATCTCAGCTAAGAAAATTGGCTGGGGTCATATATATAGCTATAGGGTGGATCTCTCTTACTACTCGGCTGCCACAACATTTGACTTCAACAGCGTTGGTGGAAGCCCCACAGCGATGACATCTAATCCTGACCACTCAATGGCGACTATTTTTTCCTCTACTGGTGCCGTAATTACCGCAAATCATTTCAACTTAGAGTCACAGAATTCCAACATCATAGAATTCCACGAATATCGCTAACCGGTTGACAAAGCCATTATAATGCAAGAAAGTCTGCTTCTCTGTCATTCACTTGACGGTTTGCTGTTAATTGACATGAATATACAGGCCTCTCTAGCTTTGTTTTTGAAAGAACCACCCACTTGCCACCATACATCACCCCCGACATTAGCCATGACAAAATCAAAGTGAAGGCCATGGCAGAAAAGAAAAACCAGATATCCCTACTGGCCATCGACAACCGACATTGAATTTCGAGACCCAAAAAGAGACATTCTGGTACATACCAGCCAACTTTTATGGATGAGCAACACCAAGCATGATACCAAAAATATTTAACAGCAACAGCCTCTTGCCCGGGCCCCGATTGAAAGTACTAGCGATAAAAGAAAACACTGAGTTCCCTGGTAGTACCCTAGTTAGATAGTTTATTCGTGAACAAATTTAAAAAATGGTTGGATTAAAAACAGACCAAAGAGTACTTAGTGAACTACCAGTAAATACAACAGCATTCTTGCACCTGCAAGACCATTATTTATTAGGCCTTATTTGATTGATTATTAGTCATTGGCGTTGCAGAATGGTACAATCGTACCCAGCTCCAGTTTTCTGCTGTGTAGCCTGGAAAAGGAATCGATTACCTGGCCCACGTCTACCTCATCAGAGCAGTGGATGTTAATGAGGGCCAGAGAATCGAGGCTTTGGGATGTCTGTGTTCGCCTGAGATAGTTATTTAGCGCCAGTAACTACATTATGCTCACACATTCTCCTCTCCCACACAACTTTTTTTTTTTTATAAAAGTTTGATAAATGTAGATAATTGATCAGATGAATTATTAAGAATTTATGTTGACTGGGCAACAACAACAACTGGGCAAAATTATTGGCCCAGTTATTGGCTACAAGGAGTTCCTCTGACACTGACAAGGATAAACAACTCCAATTATTAAAAAAAAATTTTTTAAACCTCCCAAGGGGTGCTCACTTGAGCACCCTGAGCACCCCTTCTGATGCCCATGAGCTCTGGTGATGGGGTTAGTAATTGAAATAGCTTTAACTGGTCAGCTATATAAAATAAGAAAAATAATAAGCAGACAAACTGCCCCAAAACCATCTCATCAGAGAAGACAAAGAATGCGTACTGTCTCAGACCATGTTTTAGGAGGTTAGTAGACAAAGCTGTTGAGTAGATCATAATAATACGCATGTGCATTTTTCCAAGCCATGAGGCAACCCTAACAGCTGTAATCAGCAACCGAAAAAGTTTCAGTAGGAGAAAGATATGTCTCAACAAATAGAATTGTAATTTATTGTGGAGCACATAATGGCCTTTGATGTATATAAACTCTTTTTTAATTTCACAGGTATTGAACTCAACACACTTGACCAGACGGTTGTAGAACAAGGGATAGGTGGCACAATCAAGAAGATGAAGAGCAGTCAGATGAGGACCGCTCTAATAATGACAGCCAGGTTAAGAACAAACCCCTTCCACCTCTGCCAATTCAGTATAGTCAACCTGTAGTGCACACGCAAACCAACAATGCCGATATGTCCGGCGAGCCACGCTATGAAGAGGTACTTGAAAATGTAAATAGACCTATCAATGTTCCACAGCCCTCATACGTACCACCTAAAATATCGACCCTGTCTAGTACATCCCAGCCTCTAGTTAGTGCATCGACTTCTGATGAGGTATTTGGTACTCATACTGATGACCTACACACTGAGAAATCACTGTGCTCTGACAATCCTTGTGTTTCTCCTGACAATGATGCACAGTATATTGATAACGCTTACGCTTTTGAACCAAGTATGCTGTATTAGAATAAATAAACTGGCTTTTTAAAACTAGAAAATGAAAAGTTTTTGTGCATTGTGTTTTGATTTAATTTTTATTCTATTTTGTAAAGAAATATTGGTTATTTTGTACAGGTTTCTTTTCTTGGATAATCAGTATATTAACCTTTCAATTATCAGAACTATGAATGAATTTTCTTACGCCTGTGATATATTTTCACCAGTTTTGATTCATTTTTTATACTAATTTTACCTTGAACTTCATTAATTTGCAATGTGTTTTTGCACAAACCATACTTTAAGCATGACATAATATTTCTATAACAAAGTGACTAAGTAGTAAGTACATACTAGGTGTGCATAAAAATTCAAAGAAACAACTGGACCTAGGATTCTTTCTAATTCCTTGGCTGAAATATCAACAATTACGTGCTGTTCAATACAACGAGTAGTCCTATCTGAAATTTTACAAAAACTGTCGACAGAATAAGGACAGGAAATGATTCAGTACCTATTTTGTTGCCACTGAAAATTTAGCTGGCTTTCATTAACTGTATATTGCTTTGATTTCGTTTTAATTTGTTTTGGTAAATATACCTACTCTTAACTTTTGCTTCTTTTTCTTGGCAAGCCAGCATAATCAATTTTTTGGTTTTTTGCACTCTTAGTGGGTTTTCTTTAATCTGTGATATTTGTTTTTAGGTTTTGATTCATTACTAATTGTTTATCTTTCACCGCATTCATGCACAGCCAGCCCTTAAAAGCGTTCAGGATGGCGATCGCGGCCGTAGGCGGTCGTTAAGGGTTAAGGGTTATCGACCGCCTACGGCCGCGATCGCCATCCTGAACGCTTTTAAGGGCTGGCTGTGCATTCATGCATCCTTTTTTTTCTTCTTTTCAACCCTTTAATTTTGCGCCAATGCCTTCCCCCCTCCTTCACACCGGACTTTTTGATAATGACATGATAATTTTGTAAGAAATTGGTTTGATACATTACATACTATGTATGAATAAACATAACAACAAGCTAATGATCAAAATGCTACTCCAAACAAGGAGTTAGAGACTTTGTATGGATTGATATCTTTCTCCTTCCCCCAGGGTTACAATGAATATGAAAGAACAGAACTTCAACACGCCAGTAAATCTTGGAAAATATCATCCTGAAAGCATCGAATCAAGTTTAGAGTTTTACAGTTTTCTTTTCAACGGACAATGGTATTTACTTTTTAGATCTTCAATCTTCAACCCAATTCATACAACGCGGTGATGATGATGGTAACATCATGAGGCTTCTACAAATCAGCAGTAAAAAGTTTCTCGTTAGATTCAAGAATTTGTTGAAGGTGTATCAGATTGCTGACTATGTTATGAACAATAACTCAAAACAGGATATATTGGTGTGCAAGAAACGTGGTTGCTGTCCCCAATCTAGTGTAGATCAAGTTTGCTCCATTTTTCCCCCCGTTGGAATTGCCCCCCCCCCTCTACTGACACGCCGTGTCAGTAGAGGGGGGGGGGCAATTCCAACGGGGGAAAAATGGAGCAAACTTGATCTAAATCTAGTGTACGTTGCATGCAGGACGAAACAGGTTTGATACATTACATACTATGTATAAATAAACAACAACAAACTAATGATCAAAATGCTACTCCAAACAAGGAGCTAGAGACTTAAACTCCTTGGATGCTTTCTAAGATAATTGCAATAGCATAGATCAACGCGAATTACTTGCATCTTGAGTTGCTCAATATCTGCGCGATTACAGTGAGTCAAACTGCAAACAAGTATACGCCATCTGACTTGATCTGCATTTTTTCCTGGTGATGATCACAAGTACCCTACAAGGTCTAGATAACAAAAATCCGGATTCATAAACCTCACCACAAAAACTATCTTCACTCAACTCTACTGAGTATATGGTGACACCCTATATATGGTGACAGCCTATCACAGCAATCAGAGTAGTTTGGTGAGGAAAGTGGTTGATAATGAAATGCTACTAACTGCTATCCCGACACAGTTTAAGCGCTTAAACTACGATCAGAAGTAAAGTTGCTCTATCAATAATTCATAATCCAATAATTTAGTCTTATACAAATTTCTTTCTGTTGTACTCTCTGTGTAAAGGATGCATGGCTGTATTCTCACTTACTATCACTATAGGTTTAACTATACCATAAATTGAGTCTATAGGCTACCTGTAAGCAGAGAAATAAATTGTTTAGTACAGAAAAAACCTTTTTATTCTTTCTTTCTTTCTGTATTTGCTTCTAAAAACAAGACATGCCAAATATTATCGGGTTCACTAGAAATGATAAGTTGCCCTCTCCCAACCAATATGGGCATGTGACCTTGTAACTTAGAACCATTTGTTAACAAACTTCTGATAGTTGACTATTTTTGGCACCTGTCAAACAGGAAACAGTCATTACTCCAGCAGTGGGAAGATTAAATGTGTTAAGTTCTACCAATTTCTTCGCGATGGCATTCATTTGTTCGTCAATTCTGCACTGAATCTTAGTAGATGGCAAGTACCCGGTCAGTCAAAAAAATATATCAGTGGCGTTGATGGTCACTCTCCACTATAAATGTGTGAATCCAAATTTTCCCCCATATTCTTTAGGATCATGAGAAAGAAAAAAATACTAATCATTTCCCTTCATCATTCCCATTCCTTACATTGTTGGTGTCAATGTTAATCCATAATGATATCTACAGAAAAAAATGGTATGATCCAAAGCCTTTTTGTGTGAGAGCATACATACACTTGTACATGTGGAATAAGCTCTGTGTTTTTTCAACATAAGCATTGCCATAATTTCCACACATTTAAAACATCTACTCTTATTAACATTGGGAATATGCTCAAGGTTATGATGCAAACTTCAAATGTCGCTCAAGGATGTCAATAATAAAAATGATTGTAGATTGACAATCACGTATATCTATATATATATAAAGAATAACATGTATTTTGTAAACCAAGAGTTGTTTATTACTGTGTCTAATCTCAACTGGGGAATGATGATGTGTCAATATTTTGATTACAAAAATGTCGAGGCTTAGTCTACTAGTGACTAGTGACGGACCGACCCCCCTCCTCCCCCTACTAGACTTACAGAAAACATCTGATAGAGCCGTGCAGTTGCCTCTTCTCCACCTGAGTCTTGTTGCATTTCACAGTCAGCCTTTTTGCAAGAATTTACAACATAAAGGACATGGCATACAGAACAGGCATTCCCATCCATATTGAAGTGATCAGAGATTATTTATTACCCAATTAATCTTCATTCATTCATTCATTCATCGTTTATTACAGTCTCATGTTTGAGAAATATTTTGTTTTCGCTGAGCAATAAAAGTTATGGTGTAAACAATTAAAAGTTTTGGTCTGGATGGTTGTAAAAATTAAAAAAAATAAATAAATAGTAAGAATTATCACTAGTTGGCTAAAAAAGTATACTATTTAACTTCCGCACACAGAGGGATCGGAAACAGTCAGTTCGTATGTTTACCCTCGTTTTGATTGCTCTGTATCGACCAGACGGAAGTTTATCGAATGTAAATACTGGGTCAGCGTGGTCAGTAGCTACGAGTCTGAGGCATCTTGTTCTCATCACTCTTTCGTATATTGCCTCGATGGTGTCAAACTTGCAGCTACCTAGATAGCCTGCGAGGCTTATAATTTTATTGAGCGATTTCCTAGATGACAAGTATAAGTGGCCATATAGAGTGCTAAGGTGGTACAAAAATATACATTCAATAAAAGTAGTATAGCATTGCATTCTAAGAGGCACAGCTATATGCATTGAATACAGCTTCTTCATGATGTAAAGTCTCTTGCGGGCTTTCTTGATGACTTCGATGGAATATTCTTGGAACTTAAGCTTTTTGTCAATAATAGTGCCTAAGTATTTAAAACTGTCAACCTGCTCTACATTATTACCATTGATAACTAAGCTATCATGTACAGGATGGTCTCTAAGATTGCACAATACAAGCTCCTTTGTCTTTGACACATTCAAAAATAGATCATTATCATGACACCAACCAGCCAAATCTTGGGCAGCATTACCCATACCAGACACCTGTTATTATGCAAATCTCACTGTGGTATGATTTCTGTCGCCTTCAAATTTTTGACAAGCGCAGGGTCACCATTTATCGTTTTAAAGCCCTCAAAAACTATACAGGCTCGTAAGGTCTCCAAAATCTCACAATTTTTCTGGAATTATAAGAATTATTTTGAAGATTGATTATCAATTTTGAAGTTGCCCCTTTACCATAGACTCCAAGTCTAACAGTGTTTATTGCACATTATTACTTCACCCTGATTGTTTTTACTACTTTTAATTCTTGATTGGATGCCAATAAAAGAGTCTGGAACAGTAAACGTTATGAGAGTCAGGCCAATGTCTATGCTGATAGTGGTATCTATCTAGACCAAGTTTGGTCCATTTGCCTGCATTTCGAGTCGCTCCTGATCCACTGGTCACACCGCGGCGTGACCAGGTGGAAGGGAGCAACAGGAATGCAGGCAATTGGATCAAACTTGTTCTAGTATCTATCTACCATATTTGGGTGATAAGTCACACATTTATTTATTTATTAATTCATTGAGGCTTTCTAAAAGTTTTTGATTAGAGTAAATTAAAAACAACTTGTTGAGCACACATACATTAACAAAGATATAGAAAAATGAGTTGAATAAAAAGATGTAAGTGTAGGGTGTTACCTACTACATGCTAGAGCTCTTACCTGATAGTAGAACACAGTGGCTCCTTGTGTGTGCCATATGACTGCTCATGGATAAACAACAGCTCTATATCGTTCTGGGTAGGAGTGAGTATACTGTCCAGTCTTACACATCAAAATCACCACAAATTAAATCTAAAAAGAAATAAATTGCACTAGCCGATGTAATCTCAACAAAATAAGTTGGCTGGGTTCATATACATGTAAAGAGGGCAGTCAACAGAACTTAAAGGGCAACCAAGGTTTCAAACAACTTTTCATTGATGGCCATTGATTAATAGCAGATTGCACCTTCTGCATGGGGAAAAAGACAAAATATAATTCGGATGATTATTCAGCCAGAATTCTTGTGAAACATTTCTTCAATCAGGTACTCAAACCCAGCTAAAAGAGAATACCACATAGCAGTTTCCTGTTCCTGTTATTATTTTGCCTGTGCTCTATAATTATTACAGCAAAGTCTTGGAACGTCCCCTAAGCTGAAGTGTTACCCAGCTTAGAGTCAGCAACTACTTTGAGTTTTGCATCGCGTAATGCACAAAGCTGATGCTGCCCAGCACATTATTTGCTACCCATTAATGCATTGCTGCGAAACCTTGGTTGCCCTTTAAGCTCAGTCACCACATTAACTATGTGTGCCTGTTAACTCATTTTCATGTCAAAATAATGTTGAGTTATCTGGGAAACCATCACCCCTCCCTCACTCAAAGTATTCTTCAGGTACACCACCAATGACCAAAACAGGAAATAGCGGGTTAAGATCTAAAGGGCAACCAAGGTTTCGCAGCAATGCATTAGTGGATAGGAAATAATGTGCTGGGCAGCATCAGCTTTGTGCATTACGCGATGCAAAACTCAAAGTAGTTGCTGACTCTAAGCTGGGTAACACTTCAGTTTAGGGGAGGTTCCAAGACTTTGCTGTAATGATTATAGAGCACAGGCTAAATAATAACAGGAACAGGAAACTGCTATGTGGTATTCTCTTTTAGCTGAGTTTGAGTGCCTGATGGAAGAAATGTTTCACAAGAATTCTGGCTGAATAATCATCCGAATTTTATTTTGACTTTTTCCCCATGCAGAAGGTGCAATCTGCTATTAATCAATGGCCATCAATGAGAAGTTGTTTGAAACCTTGGTTGCCCTTTAAGACATTAGTGGTATTAGCAGAGAAATCAATGATCCCGGTCCTACTAAATTGTTTATTTGAATATCTCATCAGATGGAGGGCACTGTTTTACACACACCTGTTTATGTGAAGCAGAACCAGGAAGGGCTGCTGTTGCATTTAAATTGATGCATGAATAAGAGATTATCTCTGACCACAAGTCCTAACAAAGACCTGACATACATTATCTCTATTACCAAATGTTTAATCCTCACCTTCCATTGAGTTCAAAACAAGTGTGAGGTGTGGCAACAGATGGTTTTAGCTGGTACGTAATTAATTGCTTGGCAACACTTAAAACACAGAAGTCAAGCTGGAATAATTATTGATCAAATCGCAGCTTAGGGACAGACTGCCATGTCACATTACACCAATCAAAATCAGCAAAGCTTTCAGTAATCATAAAAAGGGGTTGCTAAATGCAGCAAAAAATTACCTCAACACAATTGCGTAGCAGGATATCATTATGTCACCGGAGGGTGCAGTTTACATAATCTCAAGTGGAACAACAGGCTGGGATTAATCTGGAAAGACATAATCTTGTGTGCTCTCTTTTGTTTCCACTTTTTACCCAATAGGATGACAATAAGAAAGTCCCGTCTGCCCTTTGGTTTACAAATCCTGGCCAAAAGTGCAGATTTAATAATATGAGGAAAAGGTTTCATGCGTCAATGACAATCGAGGATCGGTGTTGCTACCCAGGCTAAGGAATAACTTTAAGATTACCTCTTACCACAATCCCTAAATAAAGGCCTGGCATGAAAAATCACTCAGATGTTGATAATATAGCGCACCTTCATTTGAAGGTGTTTTGAAAGATCCCATTCAGCATGGCTCCTTTAACCTCTTACAAAAAAAAAACATTCATCATTAACCAAATATCATAACCAACTGGAAATAAAATATCAAATACCCAAAAGTGAATATCTTAATAACACTGCATGAGCTGATTACCTGAGCAGGCTGTATGTAGTAGTAGAGTATTACATATAGGAGAAGTGTCTAGCTGTACACTTTTGCTTCATCAGACAAGAAATGAGACTGTTTCTGTGGCAAACTCAAATTTTGATGCCTTTATCCTTCTTGGGTAATTTTATTTTTATTCACAAACATCACAAAAGTTACAGAACCACAAGTTATAAATTACAGGATACACTTTGTTAAGAAATTCATAACCTCCGATCTGGTTTTCATAATATCCGTTATGGCCAAACAAAGCATACTCAAATTAAAATCTCTTGCTTTCAAACCAAATTTACAAAGAACAAAGCTTATCTGGTGGAAATTCATTAATTTTAATTACCCTTTATACCAAACTAAACACCTGAAAAATGTGAACTATCTATCGCATTGAAATAACATTCAAGAAGGTATGAAGATCAGACCCTCTACCATGCTTTTCAAAATGGAGCATATCTTATTTATTTTAGCAGGTGAGCCTGATAAAACCTCACAGTTCAACAATATTGATCAACAGTCATGATTAACAATGAACCTGTCATATGCTGTGATAATGAATCATATCTGTTTTTCTAAATATGCTATCTTAATGTACTTGATTTCAAAGTAGTTTGTATTGCACCTTTTTTATTTTTGTCTCATTAGCAGGGGCAGATTGTAGTTTTAACCGCAAAAATGATTATCATATTCCTACACTTCTAGGAGGAATTTTGTCACAATTCCTATAATTATGTCATTTTTCAGTTTTAGTAAGTCAATTCTATGCTGAGTACTGCTCGACACTCAGAATATCAGAGAACGACGGTTCCTATGGGCATCATATGAGAATCAAAAGATCTCATTTTTTTCTGGTAGCCGATCCAACATCTCAAGAAATTGTCACTCTTCAATATCATAATGAAGGTAAGTTCCTGGTTTCTAAGTTACTAGTACAATAATTTGTATGCAAAATCAGTCAACCACGCCTACTACAGCATAATATACAAAAACATATTGATATGTTTGGTAATATCATACTAAGTCAACCAACTATGTGCCACATTGTAACATTGCACAAATTCTAGGATCCCTGACTTATTGACCTTTAGAGGCGCAAGGGGACGGGGCTCTGAGGTTACACTGGACCTCATACGCCCTTTATGTCATCACAATTTAGTTAGAGGTGTATAACAAGTAAAGTTTGATCCCAGGCATTTTTCTCTCATTCACATAGTGCATTACTTGTTATGCACCATAATAAATAATACACCAAATTTAGACCAGGGAAAACTGGCAAGTCATTACTGATACCGCCTACAAGATTTGAAATCTGGACATCTAGATTAAAGAATCCATATAGTAGATATACTGAATATCTAGGTTGTAGTGTTAGAAAAGATCCCCCAACCACCTACCAACCATCTTCAACACAAGTCAAATCCAACGAAGTTGGTTCTCAAAGCATTGTTTAAATTTTGAAATCAGCTGGTTGCTGCCAGCCTGCCATTAATCAATGCCTGGTCTCTCTTTGATTGTAGCAACTTATGATCAGTATGTGATCTTTGATATATATGAACTGGACGGAGACGATTCTGGAAGAGAATTCATAATTTTACACATTCATAATGTGAAGCGGGATTATAAGACTAATCGATTCGTTTATTACTCTGAAGGACAATTGACAGCAGATCCATTTGGAAACAGACTGATAGCAACGGTATTGTGTAGTTATCGAATGAGTCATTATGTAGGAATGTAATGCATTGGCACTATGTTGTCAATACTCACAAACTGCCACCATCTTTGAAGCCTGGCTACTCTTTATTTCGTAAAGGCATAAGGGTTTCTTTAACTATGTATGGGCGTGCAAACACACTATGAACCGCCAATATTTGTAGTCCGTTCCGCAGGGACCTGGCTAGGATGAATGGTGTGCAAGTACCAAATCAGAAATGACTGCCAGCGCCGGGAATTGAACATGACCCTGAGGGTTACAAGTTCGCACCCTTCTCCATTGGACCACTCCTGGCAGCTTTATTTTTATTAAATTTGTGTAATGCTTTTTATATCAGACCTGGCCTGAGGTATTGTAGTTTATGTTGTATTTTACGCAGCCAATATAAAGCTGCATTTTTACTGCAGTTTATCGGATGTAGCTTTATTTGTCAGATTCTTATAAGCCATCATTGGGAGTAACCAAAAATTTGTTATTTGACATTGTCATAAAACGCAATTTTTTGGTTATATATTGCTTTTATAATAGAAAAATCTTACCAAGTAATTTGACCGGAAAATCCATCCGAAATAGGTTATATAAATGCAGCTTTACAGTTGAATGGTATGGAGTGAAGGTTATATTTGTTAAAATTTTGTTTCACAAATATTTATGTCTGTTTCAGCCCGGTTTAAAGCATGCAGCCAAAAATGTTTCCATGTGTGACAACATTGTGTTTGAGGTTATTGGTGGACTACGGGGATTCAAACTTATAAAACATAACAGTAAGTTTGTTATTAGAATGTCTGCATTGACACACAAAGCAGGTGTTTTCCATCAGATTGCATTGTTTAATCAGTTTTTTTTTATCTGAATTTTGTGGTATTGTCACGAAACCCAGCTTCTTATTTGATGTCAATGATGGTCTATAAAAAAGCAAGAATCTGAGCAAACAGAAAAATCTATGGGAAGCTATTTAAATGTGTAAATGAACTTCTAGAGTATCTGTGTACTATGCTTGAATCTGGGGCTCTAATCACTGTAACAGGATAATATAATGATTGGCTAGCTCTCTGTTGCACAACACACACAAACAAGAATTCTAAACTAATATTTTTTGATAGGCTGATTTAATTGTAAGCTGTTAGGGAGTAGAATCTGTCATATTATATATACTCATTAGTGATCTCCGATGTCATTTACAGAATACATGTTTTGACTTTTTTTTTACTTTTTGCAGGGTCCAGGGAGCAAAGTGTAGTCTGTGCTGTGGAAAGTAGACGAAATATGAAAGTGAGGCTAACTGGTATTAAATTCTGTTCGCCACAGACTGAATATACACTCTAGATTGTTATATTGCTGTAGAGGTTGATTAAACTCTCCGACTCTACATTATTATTTCATCATTACATTAGGTATCCAATAAGAACACTTAAATTTTACCAACTTTCTAGCGTAGGAACAAATTGTGGTTTCTTACTCAAAACTTTACAAAAAAAGGAAATATATTGATGTGAACGAAAGAGATTAAGTTTATCCATGTAATATAAGAGCAAACATTAACATTATATCACATTTGACGATTTGGCAAAGGCTGAAATAAAGTGCTCTTGATAAAGCTTGGTCATTACCACAAAGTGAAGGAACATAAAACCAAAACCAGGATATGGCGGCTATATGTGTGAGGTAAGAATACACATCCCTTTGATCAGATTATAAATCAGTGCCACAAAACTTTACTTGCAGCTCACTCTGGTGGCGTCGGAAAATTGAAACCCTTAGTATGATAATGTAGACTCTTGCAGTTTGGCTCTTTCAGAGTTGTGGCACCTGTTAAAAGGTATAGTAATGACACCAACCAGTTATATTCTTTCGTATGTCATTGGAAAGCTCTCAACATCAGGATCTCGAAAAACTCATTTTTTTTACGTTACTTCATATATATGACATGATGTCATGTCAAAATCCTGAAGATGCAATCTTGTTCTCATGATAACTTTTGAACTACTGGTGATAGAATTATGATTTAGTCAATATTCACACCTCTTTAAACTATTTGCTCTAGAATATATTTCACTACAATTTCTTTATTCTAAGGTTTATTTTTATTGATCTTGCAAAATTGTAACATCAAAACTGTATTTTAGTAGAAATAAGTATGCATTGATCACGAATGAGCTGAAAATGGCTCTGTGAAATTTTTAAAGCTCTGTCCTCCCCCTTATGACAAGCTGTAACTAGCTAAGATTACGCATCTTATACTTGATGCATCAAAATTGATTAATATATATTTGCATCAATTCATTTGATATCGTTATGCATAGATATATGTGAACTGATTTTCTTGCCTAATTTTTCGGGTGTATAGCACTGTACGAACAACATTCGATAAGAAATGATATTGTTCCCAATAAAAATTTATCTGACAAGCCAACCTTGATATCAAGGTGGAAGAAAAAATACTACTCAGGACATATTTTTGGGGAGAAACTATGGTAGTATTTTTTTGTTGTTTTTGTATCATATTGATAGCCATCGAAGTATTCCCAATGCCTAGACATGAACAAGCACATGATGTGGTAGGGCACTTTTTTGCTAAATCTCGCTTTGGTTTGACAACGCCTCAGAAATATTATACTAAGCCAGTGTATTGATCATAAGAGAATATTGACAGTAAAGGAAAGATTTTGATTCTACCATCAATTGATTGAAAGTTATCTTTGGAACAGCCAAATAAAATGTAAAATGATAAAATGACATCATTGAAATTTGATTTTCTGCGATTCTGACATTGAAAGCTTTTAGATGGTATACAAAACAATATGTGCACCTGAGTTTTTGTTAGCTCAAATTGTTCATACCAAGTGAAATTATTATGATAATCCTTTATATTTGTTGAATTATAAATAGAGTTATCATTTTTCTACTATACAGTTGATGATTTTGCTCGGCGTTGAAGTTACTTTCATTGTGGCTGCTGTCAAAGATAGTTCGACTAGCCCCAGGTAAGGTTATATATAGTTATCTTGCAATAGCTCTTGAGTCCTATTCTGCTCTTGTTCTGCTTCATGTTTTTTCTTTGTGGGAACCTACTCTCCGGGTCAACAACAGCCAAAATGGCCGCAACGCAGCTGCAGGGAATTTTTTTGCAATATCTATGTCAAATTATGCAAATCCATGTTGTTGAGCATAACATTTATGCAGAAATATCATTCTGTAATAGTATGATTGATAATATGATTGAAATCTGGTAAAAAGAAAAGAAAATTACCACGCCCTGAACCCGCTTTTATCTCCAAGTCAGACAACTCAATTAAACACAGTCATACTCACTCACACACTCTACTCACTGATATCGATGATAATTTCATACTTTTTCAAAGGCCTATGAGTACAGCTATGGGTTTCATTCACCCGTTCCCTGTACCGGTCTAACACCCTTTCCTCCCTTACTGGCGGTAACACAACATTGATGCGAGTTATTTTGTGAAGATTTTGTGAAGCCTTGAATCAATGTGAAAGTTTGCTTTTGCCTGCCTTTAAACTGAAAGTATAACTGCAAGAATCTTTGTATGGATTGATCTTTTTCTTGTTTTACAGAATTACTCTGAATATGACAGAACAAAACTTCACCGACCCAACTATAAATCTGAGAATAAATTTTCCCGAAACCATGGAATCAAGTTTAGATTCTAATCAAACAGTTCCCTATTCAACCAAGAATGCTATTTACTATTGGGACATTTAACTGGGAAGGGAATCTTCGACCAAATTCATACAACGCAATGATGGTGATGATGATGATGGTAACATCATAAGCTTTTTCCAAATCAGCAGTAAGAGATTACTTGTATGTTTTACTTACTCGTTGTATGTGTATCAGGTCACTGACTATGCTCTGAATAACAGCACAAGACAGGATACATTGGTGTGTAGAAGCCATGACTGCTGTCACCAATTTAGTGTAAGGTGCAGGCAGGAAGAAACTCTAGATCTCGGACCCATTGCTGTAGATCACCGTTCCTCATCAGGAGTCATCTATTATATTATATATGACTCAACACTCTATAGGGTGGATCTCTCTTTAGACTCGGCTGCCACAACATATGACTTCAACAGCATTGGTGAAAGTGCCACAGCGATGACATTTAATGAGGACTACTCAATGGTGACTATTTTTTCCCATACAGGTGTCGTAATTACCGCAAATCGTTTTGACTTAGTGTCACGGCATTCCAGACTCGTGAAATTCCACGAATATCGCGAACCTGTTGACAAAGCCATTATAATGCAAGAAATTCTGCTTCTCTGTCATTCACTTGACGGTTTGCAATTAATTGACATGAATACAGGCCTCTCTAGCTTTGTTTTTGAAAGAACCACCCACTTACCATCATACAACATTAACGACAGTGGCCATGGCCAAATCAAAGTGACGTCCATGGCAGACATGAAAAAGCGGAAATCCCTACTGGCCATCGACTTGGACTTAAGAGTGATAAGCTAGATTACACTGGTAAGTTGAATATGCCTTAATTTGACTAAATCCAAAAACTCAGACATTTCCACAAAACTTATGGAAGAAAGCATTCATCAAGCATCCAGTTGGTACAGTGAAAATTGCCTTGTTCTGTATCGGTAAAACGGATGTCATGACCATTTCTAATAAACGCAACATCAAACCTCCGGAACTTAAATTTAACAATCTAATTTTCAAACAATCTGACATAATTAAGTACTTAGGTGTGATTCTTGATAACAAATTAAATTTTAAATGTCATACCAGTAAAATTAAACAAAAACTTTATCCAATAGTCACCAACTTTCAACGTAATAGAAAATTCCTGACACCTAAATTAGCTAAGCTTTGGTACATTGGACTTATACGTTCTAATCTGGAATACAGCTCTCCTGTTACCACAAACGACTATGTCAAAAAAGAATTTTTAAAAATTGAGAATAGATGTTTCAAAATTATAGACTATAACAGTTCTAAAGATAATACTCGAAAGACCTTCAACATCCCTGTTTTAACTTTGTGTTTCGAATATTTGTATCTGCTGACGTTTTATAAAATTGTTAATAGTTTAGTCCCAATAATTGATACCAATCTGCTCCCCGAGAAATTAACTAGTGAAACTCGGCTTGTTAAAAGTTCTGGGTTTAGACTATCCAAGGAAAATTTTAGATTTGCTTTAGCTAATTTCGGTGCTCAGAAGTTTAACGAATTACCCAATCATGTTAAGCTGAGTCAATCCCTTGCTACATTCAAAAATGCCACTCGGAGCCACGTCCTCAAACTTCTCAATTAATGAGTCAGTTCTTATCATTTCATTTTAGCCTACTGCTACATTGTTCTAACTTTTCTTTTCCTAGCTATTGTGTATTAACTTGTGTAATGTTTTACTGCTAATTAATGCCTGCATGTACTTTGTAATTTTACCTGTCATTGTTCTTGATTTTTAGTTACATGTCTTTTTAATTCTACACCATATTTTTATCAATTTTTCTGTTTTCTGGGTACAAGTCCTAAGGACTTATTCTTCTCCAGAATAAAAATGGAATATATACAAAACAAGACACAGATACACAATAATGCTGAGAGAGAAATATCTCACATTGCATTCCATTTTTAAATTATAGCATACAATATATTAACTTGGATAACATTTCATGTAGTTTGCAAATTTGCATTTAAATTTTTTTTTTAGTTGAAAATATCGCCGATAATGCCAGTGCAGTGAGTGAAGTTCCTGATGTTCAAGATATTCCAGATGTTTTAGATGTTCCAGCTGGCTCTGACAAAAAATCAACTGAATATTATGGTAATGATTTTATGCTTTGATGGTTCAGGTTCAATTTTTATTTATTTTTGAATATTGGTACATGTTGATTGTGATGATCTCTGACATGCTCCTCGCATTATTTAATGTTGTCAAAGTAACAATTCTTGTCTTCTCTTGTACAACAAAAACATTACTCTGGTTTTGGGTGCCTTGTCCTAGCTAATTGTTGGCTCAATAAGTGGTCCCAGAATCCCTGGTGCCAACCCATTGGCTAGCCTTATTATCCTCTCCTTACATTCCGTCTCAACATGTTACCTATAATAGAAAACTTTTTGTTATCTGTACACTTCTAAGAAAACCTCTATAAATAAATAAATATATCCACATTACCTTGCTCCCACTTTATATCAATTTATTTTTTGTTGCAGCTTTAGTTGGCTGCATTGTAGCTTTGGTTATGTTAGTAATTGGAATAGCTTTAGCTGGTCTGCTATATAAAATAAGAAAAAGAGGAAGCCGACAAACTGCCCCAAAACCATCTCATCCGAGAAGACAAAGAACGCGTACTGTCTCAGAACATGTTTCAGGAGGTATGTAGACAAAGCTGTTGTGTAGATGATAGTAATGTTGCAAATACACATGTGCATTTTTCCAAGCCATGAGGCCACCCCAACAGCTGTAATCAGCAACCGAAAAGGTTTCAAGAGGAGAAAGTTATGCCCTAACAATAGAATTGTGATTTATTGTGGAGCACATGAATGGCATTTGATGTATATAAACTCTTTTTTAATTTTTGCTTTCACAGGTATTGAACTCAACACACTTGACCAGACGGTTGTAGAACAAGGGATAGTTCGGCACTATCAAGAAGATGAGGAGCAGTCAGATGAGGACAGCTCTAACAATGACAGCCAGGTTAAGAACAAACCCCTTCCACCTCTACCAACTCAGTATAGACACCCGCTAGTGCACATGCGATCTAACAATGCCGATATGTCCGGTGAGCCTTACCATGAAGAGGTACTTCAAAATCCAAGGCTAAGGCCCCCTATTCCAAGGCCCCCATACGTACCACCTAGGATATCCCCATTGTCTAGTACATGCCTGCCTGTAGATAGTGCATCGAGTTCTGATGACGTTTCGAATTCAAACTTTCCTTGTTCTCATACTGATGGCATTCACACTAAAAATCACCGTACTGTGACAATCCTTGTGTTTTTCCTGATAATGATGCACAGTATTTTGATTACGATTACGCTGTTGAACCAAGCGGGCAGTCCAACTTTGCGGCTTAACCATATCAGTATAGACAACCTGTAGTGCACACGCGACCTAACGATGCTGATGTGTCCGATTAGCCGTACTATGTAGAGGTACTTGAGCACGTAAATAGACCTATCAATGCTCCAATGCCCCCGTATGTTCCACCTAGGATATCACCCCTGTCTAGTATGCCCCTGCCTGTAGATAGTGCATCGAGTTCTGATGAGGTATCCGGTACTCATACTGATGACCTACACACTGAGAAATCACTGTACTCTGACAATCCTTGTGTTTTTCCTGATAATGATGCACAGTACTTTGATTGCGATTATGCTGTTGAACCAAGCAGGCAGTCCAACTTTCCGGCTGAACCATATCAGTAATAGACAACCTGTAGTGCACACGCGACCTAACGATGCTGATGAGTCCGGTGAGCCATACTATGAAGAGGTACTTCAACATGTAAATAGATCTATCGATGTTCAAAGGCCCCAGTATGTTCCGCCTAGCATATCACCCCTGCCTAGTACGCCCCTGCCTGTAGTTGGTGCATCAAGTTCTGATGAGGTATCCGGTACTCATACTGATGACCTGCACACTGAAGAATCACCTTACTCTGACAATCCTTGTGATTCTCCGGATAATGATGCAGAGTATGTTGATTGCAATGATGCAGAGTTTGTTGATTGCCCGTACGCTGTTGCACCAAGTACGCTGTCTAACTCTGTGCCTGAATCATCAACGTTTACGTGGTGTTCATTTAAAAGCGCGCTGTCTGACATTTTACAAGGATTATCAGCATGATTAGTATAGAGAATGCTAAAGCTCCTCACCCTTCCAGTATTAGAATACATAAACTGGCTTTTTTAATTGGAAAACGAAAGCTTTTAGTATATTGTTTTTTTGATTTTGCTTTATTCTAGATTGAAAATAAATATTTATTTTTTTGTACAGATGTTTTTTTGGTAACCAGTAAGTTTTTTTTCGATAATCAGTACTGTGAGTGAATTTTTTTAATATGTGAAATCCTCATTACCGGTTTGGATTCATTATTATTCTTCTATTTACTGTAAATTTCATTTATTTGCAATGTGTTTTTCCTTTGTGCCGATGGGAGCCCTTTCAAACCATATAATTCAAGTATCACATAACGTTATTATAACAGAATGATTAAATAAACACTAGGTGTACATAAGTACTAAAACAAACAACTGGACCTAATATTGCTCAAAGCAAAGTTTGACAAGAAGTTTCAATGATCATGGCATAGGCTAGATCAGGGAGGGTGGGAGGGTGGGAGGATATCCCACCCTCCCTGGCTAGATCAAGTTTGATGCAGTTTGCTTGCATTTGGAGTTGCTCCCCCAGAAGCCGCTGTCAGGGCTTGCATATCTCCATATTCATATTCTATACATCGTTCAACACATTTGCATTTGTTCAATCATCGATTCAGCCTGCAAACCATAGGCAGCCATAAAAATGGCCTCGTAGAACAACTTCAATAGCCTGTACTGCTAAAAATTTCAGAATTCTAGTCAAATCACCCCAACAACCCAATCAAACATCTCATCGGAGCAATTCCACCTTGCCAGCTGTTTCCAGTCAATACCAAGACAGCCCTTACAATGATTTGATAATTTCAGACCAAATCCCAGCAATTTTATTAGGATGACATTCATAATTCATGAGGGAGAGTAAAATACAGGCGGACAGGCTGTATAGCCTTGTCAGGCTGTCTGAGGTAGATGGGTGGGGAGGGGGGAACACTCTCCAGTCTCCAGTCTCCAGTCCCCACCCATACCCACCCACCCCCGACAGCCTGCCCAGGCTACAGGCTGTAACTATGCAAAACTTGTTGTGGTACTTTTTCTGCTCTCTCTAATTTCCATTGTAAATTATCTAACAGTGTTTGATTTGATGTGCTCATTTTTTTCTTCACAATGAATGTTATTTACTACTTTTAATTCTTGATTGGCCAGCGATAAAAAGGGCATTATAAAAGTCAGGCTAAAGTCTACATCTACTCTGCAATCAGAGGCCTGTGTTCTTCAAATGATAAATGCTTTCTAATCCATTATCGCTTTTCAGCTGTCAATTACAACACAGTTGGGAAATCAAGCTGGCCTTTGTGGCTCAATACTAGTGACGGAGTTAACAGGTCATAGAACAACAAAAAAGCATTCTTAGCTTTCCTGGTTTGAGGAACCAAAAAAAAAAAAATTAGCTCTTGGGCAAAAACGTGTCTGCATCGCCATGAAACTCTGACCTCACAGTGGGCTGAAAGGGTTGTTATATTACGAAACAAAACAAAGCAAGGTGAAATGTTTCATATGATTGATAGTGTATTATTATATTGCTTAACTTTGTTTTCTGCTAAGTGAACAAACTGTTATTCACCATCACTACCAATAGGCACCATCCAACAGCTTTGTACAAAATGGTGTATCTGTCAACTGCAGCTCTTTCGATGTGAACGCCCAGTTTGTCTTAATTTGCATTATTCTCTCATCCCAATTCCATACACTCCCAGTTGTTTCATTTCCACTACAGTGATTAGTTAGCCAGAATATGTGATACGGCTTAATGGTTGGGTGGGGTTCTGTTTTATGGATTCCCTCAGGAGGATTACTAAGGTGTTAGGCGGAGAAAGAGTCAACTGATTTTCCACGGAATGTGAGTGCAGTTCAGGCCATGTACAAACATTTGCAAATCACAGGACACCCTGATAGAGCAATATAAGGTCACATTTAAAATCACAAGCGCTATAAATAGATTCTATTTTTTATGAGGACATTATATTTGATTCTACTGGTGATAAATTTCAAGCTTTACCCAAGCCCCTTTCTAATGGTTGTTTTTCCCTTACAGGTGTGGCGGATCAACTTCAGACGAACTATGCCAGTGATTTGAGGAATATACTAAAGAGTGTCTTTGAGCTGCACATGGGAGATACGGATTTATGTCCCACAAAGTCAGATAAGAACTGGGCTCCTACTATCGACCTCCCCCAGCAAGGTCGGTACACACTCTACACGTCTCCTAAACACTCACATGGTTTGCATCTTTGAAATGTGGAATTTAGGCTACAAGGCAAAACAAAACAAATTATACATGCTATGAGAGTATGTTTGGTATTCTATCCATCGCAACTATTAATTTCAATGCCTAATTGGGTGGATCTTACAAAATGTTTTTTGAACATATTTTTGCCACGTTGTAATTGGATCAATAAATGTATTGTTTACTGTGTCTTCCTGTGAGTCAATTTTCTTTTTTAATTCAAAAAGTTAATTAATTAATGACATCACCAACTCAGGCTCAGGGTGCATTTCCTATGAAAATAAGGGCATTCCTAATTTCAAACTTGAGATGTTTCATTCTTGGCTTGTGAGAGGTCCTCATTACTTACTCGTACCCATTATTCAATGTATTATGCAACCTTAATTTTCATTAACAGCACCTCCAACATGGATACCAGACTCTGAGATGGATAAATGCCGCTCTTGTAAGCTGGCCTTCACTCTGATGCGTAGAAGACATCACTGTAGGAACTGTGGCATGGTAAGTAACACTATCTCACTGTGTAGTATCTCATAAAAATATGAATGTAAACTGTAACCTGTGTATATGTCCATTTAAGTGAATACATCAATTGTTTTTACAGTTAACAAGGAGTAATAAGCTAGTCCTATGGAAATATGTTTGGATGGGATTTACCCCTCATATGGTCAGGGATGGACAACTCCGCATTTCACATCAAATTATGTCTAGATGAACAGGTTAAAGAGGTTTGAAATTTTTAATTTGAAGCTAGCTAAAATATTTACTCACCCTCATTACATTACATAGGCTCTCACCTCAGCTGGCATTTACTTAGTGTTATCGCTAGCGGAACCTCCTTTGTCCTAGCTATGTCCTAGCTATGCCCTAGCTATTTCCTAGCTATGTCATCTCCAAACTAGCTAAACCAAGCTCCTCTAGGGTATGAGGAGAGATATAAGCTAAAAGGTTGCTTGATAGTTGTAGATATTTTGTGGGAGATGTTCATCTAACAGTGCCCCTCTGCCCAACTACGGATATGACAGAGCAGTGAGGATATGTAATAAATGTTATGTATGTAGAATAAATCCGTTCTATATGGACAACGGCTCTACTGCCAGCTATAACTCAACCACCAGCGGTGCTCAAGCTAGGTAATCACTATGTTTCCATGTGTCGATTTTGTGAGGATTTCGGGAGTAATCGCCCCATGGAAACGGCATTAAATTCAAATTCCGATTTTGATGAATGGACGCGAATATCCAAAGGGATTACGCGCGGGAGGCCGGGGTTCAAGTCCGGCCGCGGCAGATTCTTTTCATGTTTTTCCCATCATGGGAATGGTTAGAATCCACTGGATCCTAACCATTTGAAATTGGAGTGAACCACAAAATCGACCCATGGAAACATAGTGAATACAAGGTCAATAAAGTCTCAATAGCTCATCAAAAATAATACCAACTAGCCATTATCCATCTTATTTTCCTATTTTCTAGACTGCTATGTTTTACATAAGGGATGAAAACTCCCGATATATATTTTATATACAAAGTAACTTGTTTTGTGGAGTTATGCAATGAGTTTTTATACAAATCTCCCGGATTTGGTTTCAAAGTTTTTTACCGACTCAGTTTTAGTTTGCTCACACTCTAGATTTATTATGCTGTAACATCACTATATGGGAATGCTCCAGATTTTATGTAACGTCTCCATTTTTATGTAGGTGGAGACAAATACTTTTCTAGTAGTCTTATTAGGTTTGATAACGTGCTTCTCTCATTCCATCGCCTCAGTTTTATTCTATGATAATAAAAATCATCTTACGTATTAAAAAATAATCGACAGTTTCATTGCAATTGAACTTGTTTGGTCCTAATATCGCTTTCTGTATTCAGCCTCAAGTGAGTTGTGTCTTTGTGGTAGAATCTCACCAGATTTGTCGCCAAGCTCACACCTGTAAAAAAATGAATAATGAAAGGCTACCATTTCTCTCCCAGGCTAGACCTGGAATTCAGTTTCTCACATTTCAGTTTCTGTCATGGAATCTGGCTCCATCTGGAATCCCAAGAGCTGTGCAGTTACAAACCTAAAATTTACAACAAGCCTACATAACTTAGCACATACGTGCAAGCTTCATCCACAATTACAAAGTCAGCAGTGGGCTAGTACAGATATGAGTTAACTTCCAGGAAGTCGCATGTGGTGAAGCTCATACCTATGCTACAATGATATGGTATATGTAAGCTTTGGCAGAAGAAAAGAATATTAATGTTCTCTAAATACTCTATATACCAAATATTGAATTTGTTTCCTCTTTTCCTGTGAGTTTTAGCATGAATGTCCAACCAAGAGATAAGCAGGATTGTTTAAAAGTCTTGAAATGCACAGACAGTAAAACATACAACATGATGTAAGCCGGCAGCAAAGAGAACTTGACCCTGATGTGATAGCAAGTTATGATTTTGGTCGGCTGGTTTACTCAAGTCAGGCCAACGCAGATTATTTTTATTGTTGTGGTCACCTGACAAATTTACAGGGACTCAGGTGCATTCGACAAGATACGAATAGCTTATGTACATTATGAATGTGTGGCAAGATTGTTAGACAAAAAAGGCAGTAACAGATTATTCAGACACACTCATTTCTATTGGATTATATAACAATTTTGACCTAACCATGGTTCCTTGATATCATCACTGATCTACCTAATGTCTAAACAACATTATGCAAAAAAACTCTAGTATCTAGCTATCATGGCAATAGTTACTGGAGCACTGCCGTTTTCTATGATTTATAATTTATATTCAAAATTCTTATTGAATTAATAACAAAATTTTGAAAAGTTTCCCAGCCGACCATAAACACAGTGCCAGCTGGCTAGTATCTCTTTGGGTAGTTATTTGTGAGGTGTTAACCGCATTAGTGAAGTGACATCGGGAGTCTGTCAAGTGTGTGTCATTTCCCCTTTGTTGTTTATTCTTGTGACTGACTACATCATGAAGCCAACAGGAGGAGATCATGGCACTGGACTGAGATGGAATTTTACCACCAAGCTCGATTATCTAGCATACGCTGATGGTTTAGTGTTACTGTCCACCACACATCATGGGATTTCCAACCTCACTAGTCATCTGGTGAAAACATCACAGCAGTTTGGGCCCCATATCAACAAGCAAAAGACAGAAGTTTTGAAGGTTCATCCACAGAAAATTGGCAATGCATCCGGAATATCCTTCACAATCAGCAACAATGACCTGGTGTTTGTCAACAGTGCTTTCAGTATCCTGCAGCAAAAAATAGATGCAGTTGGAGGTGCGATGATCGATATTCAAAATTGGATCAATCAAGCCACTACAAAGACATCCAATGTGGAAGTTTACAGAATGAGTCGGCAGCACCCAGTGATAAAGATGATCGGAATATGAAGATGGTTTCCCTGGGGCACACTCTGAGAAGGCAGGGCTCAATCTCACACACTAGTTTGGGTTGGGCACCTGAAGGGAAAGGAGACGTGGGAGACCAAAGACTGGAGAATGACAGCCCTTGATCAGTTGGAAACGTTTCGCATCAAGTCCTGGAGTAAAGCTGCAGAGATGGCAAAAGATCGGTCAAGATGGAGGGAGCAGGAGATGAATATACTGGCGCAATATTCTAGAAGGAATCCTGCAACCTAATCTAAATCTAAAAAAACCCATTACATTGAGAGTCAAGGGAACAGGAAAAACTCGCAACCTTTCTATATTTCGTTTTTTTTTTCTTCTATGTGGCTATATTGTTGACCAGGTGTCAGTGCTCTCATCCATCGACAACATGAACACAGAGTAACAAGTCCTTTAATCAGGCCAAGACAACTCCTAGATTAATTACCCTATCTAATTAATGCAGGCCGTGGATATAGCCTGGGCCATTGATATGAATTTATATCAGTGGCCTGGGCATGCTAGTGTGGATATCTGTCAGATAGACGGGGCATGGCTTGTCGATATTGATGTTTACATTACAGTATGATCAAAGAATTACAATGCAAGCTAGACCAGAGTTATTATCACTTTCCCAAAACCTCTCTCATCTGACCATAACATGTTTCACCGCTCTCTGTGTGGGTTGAGTCAAAGAATAAAACTCCTTGGTTGAGTGTGATCTTCAATTCAATATGACAACAAGAAAAAAACTGAAATATCACCTTGATCTCGAGATTGGTGCAGTATGTGCCATAGAGGTCTTTTGTCCATCAAGCAACCTGCAAGAAAACGTTCGTTCGGCCTTAGGTTTTCTTTTTTTGTAGCGTTCTACTTATTTGATTTTGGGCTTCTATCTTTTAAGGTATAAACTGAGACTATATCCATAGTATCTGGGATAAATTTAAATATCATTAGTAGTAGGTATAGAGGTGTTAGTGATCCGATGGTACATTTCTAAGGCTTGACCACCGTTAAGTTAAGAAAATTATTTGTAACATTGTACTCCATCTGGATGTGAAATAGGGGTTGTCTTCACTTTTTGTGGGACTGGACAACTCCGAATTAGAGAGAGGTGGCTGTTTGAGTTGGGCTATAAAGGCCAGGGCAGAGAAAAATTGTTTTTTTTTTGCGTTTTATAATAAATTCTCATTGATTTGAAAATCCGTACTGGTCCAGTAACCTTATAGAGTTGCTGCCACTAAGAACCCTCACATCAAATAGAACACCTTTATATTTACCGTAAAACCTCACCTATAAGTCACCGGACTTATAAGTGAATCACCCCCCTCAGAAAAAATAAAAATGCTCCAGTTATAAGACACCCCACAGCTATCAGACACCCCACAGCTATAAGACACCGTGTCTTATAAGTGAATCATATCAGTAGTTGATGTTTGGAAGCTCTCCATCTTTGAATCAAGCGTCTATTAATGTTCAATTCCCTTGCAGTCTTGTCAAGGTTGTTATTCTTTTCAACTGTTCTCAATACTTCCAGTTTCTGCTGAATGGTGTATGAGGTTCTTGGCATGTTTTATTTATTTTGAAAGACTGTGAGAGAGATATGATATGCTGATTGTTGAAAAATTTGAATTTTGTGGCACACATTCACTCACTACAAATGAGTAGTTTTGGGGAAAAAGCTGCCCTCTGAGGGTTTTGAACTCACAACTTCAGCTTCGATGATTGTAATTGGTTTTAGTCCAAGCTAAATATAAAAATGCTTCAAATGATAGTCGCGTCTATATGGTACTCTCTTACAGCCGCCTTCACTTATATATCTGGATCTATAGGTGAGGGATTACGGTAGATTTAATTTTCTCTCTGCTTTGAGCCCATTGTTTCTTTTTGCAGATGTCCTACAACATAGGATAAAGATTTCAGTCTTTCAATGTACATGTGAATCATGGTGTAACTGTTTGACAATTGTTGGTACTTTAAATGATAAGTGCGTTAAATGATTGCTGTTGTGTTACACCTGAAGAAATTAAGTAAAGATAGGGCACGTAATGTGATGCATATATGTTTTGAGTTTTCATGTAGTTTGTATTTCATGGTTCATTATATGGCTATGATTGGGTCTTCTCACTATCGTTATACTGCCACTGCATTTTTAGCTCTGGTATTATGACTACAATTTATACTGTTAGCTGTATTAAACTGATAGTATAATTAATGTATGTTTTCACAGGTGGTGAATATTTCTCTTTAAATTACATCGCGTAAGCAATATATTTTAAAGATTTTAAATATCACTAAAATAAAATATTTGATGTGGTGAGACTCAGAGTGTGACCATGTAAGTAATGGAAATTCCTACCTCAGATTGGATTTATCATTGAGACCCGGTATATCAAGCTGTAGAAGAACTTTTTAAAGTGGACTGTTCTCAAATTTTCTACCTCATTACCCCAGTCAGAGTGAGATCTGTGTCCACTGCTTTTGCTCTCATGATTGTAGATGTCCAGCTGTGCGGTTGTTCTCTCTGCCAGAGATATGCAGTCGAGAAGATTTTGGGTTTGAATGTAACCCTGAGGGTGACAGTAGTGATTGTGACAGAGATAAAACCTGCTGTCGATCAAAAGAAAGATGCAACGCAGGAGAATGTATCAACACATTCGAGAGAAGGTAAGTATATTTGATAAGATATTCGTGATCAAAGATTTTGTTCTGTCTAATCTATCAACAAGAGACATCAATTTACATGCAGTCTGATATAGCCAAGGATGTGAAGCAACCTTGGCTAGTTACTATTGCTAAAACATGTTTCAGGACGGGAACAGCCTTGATAATTCCACCTAGATTATTGGCGGATAAATGATTTGGGCGGAAATAAACTTTGAACAAGAAAATCCTTCACCCAACCACCAGATAACTTCCATACCATATGTGAGATAGATGTATCTATCAAACTGCTATTGGTTCTATATTGAATAAAGGTCACTGAGTCTGACATGGTATTACAGCATCATAGCTGGAAATAGTTTGTTTCCGTATTAATCATTCATCTTTCCATCCTAATTTACATGGCTTGTTGAAAAACCTGACTACATACTTTTTATTTCAGAATATTATTGGAATAATTGACATAGACAAAAGTACCATTCTTCTCCCCTGCAAAACTGTTTGGATCATACTTGGATATGGCTGCAGGCCAATAGTGCCTTACACAACATAAAAAATTCCATTATGGTTAAGCGAAAATGATTTATTGAGAAATTGATCAAACTAGAGAGATTAAAGGCAGGATATTGTAATTAATTTTGCCTTTGATCACAAGAATGCGATCTGATCTCACTTACTGCTTGCTGACATTCTGGTATTTTCTGATTTAGGTGTCCGAGGCAGTCAGTACCTAATCCTCTCCCTGAGTATTGCTCTGGATCTCTTTTCTCATCAGACTCCTACCGACAGCGATTGTACGGGAGGGGAATTCTGCTGCCTCAATCGGTGTGGTGTTAAACTGTGTCAAGATACTCAGCATATTCCTACCTTATACTAAACAAATTGAAGAAAGATCAGCAAACTTTTTGCGAGCAATCAAAAATCTTTTCAACTTCTCTTGACTGTTTTGGCTTTACTTGTTGCTGTACAGGTTAGCGTTAGGCAATAAAGCTTTTCAGAAATACTTCATAACAGGACTTGAGCATAAAGATGGATTATGTTTATTGCTATTGCCCAAAATCAGAGATTGTGGTCACGGAGTGTATAGTGGTCTATTGACTTTTTTCAGTTATTATCATAAACTAATGGTAAAAACTGTTGATATTTTGATTATCTTGCAATATTACCTGGTCTTGTCATCACTAAAGCTTGTCATCACTTGTCCAACTAAAGCTTCAGGTTGTAACTCAATATCACTATGTTTCTGTTGTTGCTCACGAATTGAATGAAGAATGCTTATGATTTCCATGTGATATAACTTCAAAAGTGATCTGCTGCAAACAGGATTTTAACCTGGACCTCCTGCATTGAAATATTTGACACCATCCATTCATCTGTGCCGATCCGAACCATTGTGGTTCCCCGATTCGAATGAAGAAAGAGGCGATTCACTTGGTTCGACTCGTTACTACCACTCACAACTGATGCATTGTGGTATATCTCAGATATCCTACCGAAGCTATATCACTATTGAAACCATTAGCAATGGGGTGATTTTGATTTTCAGAGTGACAATGTGCAAAATCCACAAACATATTGAAATAAAATTGGGTACTTGCTTCCGGGCTGCCCCTGACACTATTCTCATCCATTCTCATCTCATCCATTTTAGTGTAGTTTGAGCCCCCCCCCCCCCAATCTCTTGTCTGTCGCCTGACAGGCCCCCAGCTGGGATAAAATTTTGGACTTTAAAGCTGCATATCTTATCAGTAAATTATTATTGCTTGCTAACACACATTAGCCAGGCCTAGCCTAGGTTTCCGTAAGATAAAAATTAATGCTGAAAGTCTATTAGAATCTGATATGGGGTGAGATGAGGAAACCTCGATGGCGTTTACAACAGCATACAGGACAATAAAAGTGTGGTACAAACTCACAATTCCATTGAAGTGACGAATGAGAGATTTGCAGTGAATCGAAAATTTTTAAGGTGTATTGCCAAATTTAAGAAAATTGCGTTACGATGTTGAGGATTGAGAGTCTAAATGGATCAACGAGTCAAATTAAAGCTACGGCTTTTCACTGATGAAGTCACACCAGATTTTAAAGATTGTAGTATGGAATAGTTCTTGAAATTAGTCTGTAGCCTGTACTGGAAAGCTTTGCTGAACAGCAGACTGGCCGCCAGTTGATGTAGTAGCTTGCTCATTTTCTTCTGATATCACAATAGAGGCTGCAATCTTTCTCTCATCTGCTTTCGATTTGAGTGCTTTGTGCTCCTTCAATACAAAGAAAGATGCACAATATCACAAATATGATACAATCGCAATATTCCTATGTAAGGTTATTTACATCTCTGATTTAGTTGTATCTCATTTAGGCCGTGAGGGTAGAGACATTGAGGTGACCATACGCACAACATGCATAGCAGTTTGTCTGAGTAGATGATACACACACATCAAATGATTTGGTATGGGCATCCGGATATCATTACATTATATACAGTAGGAAAACTCCTGAATAACTTAGAATGAAAACCTTTTCAAAATCAGGAAAAACATACACAGAGAGAGATTCCCTCCCCAAAAATATTTTTTGATTTTGTTACAAAACGGCTTGGTTGTTTATGGATATAGTTCTTATCTTTCTGCTTCTTACTAGATCGCTCATTTGCATTGTAAGTCAATGAACTCCTGGTTTTGTGTAACTTACTCCTAGTCTGACTTTACCATATGCATAAAAAATACTACTGTGTTATGATTTTCATATTCAGCACATTTGAACCATTCCAGTGTTATATGACATTTTGATACTTTTATCTGTGTTTGACATACCATTGAATTGAGGTATTAAGTATTAAAACTAAATCATAGAAGATTTGGTCGAATCTTTGGCTAGATTATTATTGCCTTGCATAATTTAAATGGACTGCAAAAATTCTATTTTGAGTCTATTGTTTATCTATATGCTGCTTGTGGAATTCTCATCCCATTCTCAATTTTTTTATCATTGCATTTAATATCATCATAGATTTCATGGGTCCTTGGATATAAATAGGATCTTTATCTAAAATTATCACCAGGTACAGTGAACAGATTGTTTGACACTAACCTGCTGAACTGGTATCAGGTCCACCAATACAGGAAACTCATCGGTTTTTAAATGTTCATTAAATTCAACCAAGTAGTTTATTCTAGGCACATCATCCTCAACAGTCACTTGCAGCATGGTATCTGTACTCCTGAAATGCAAGAATACCTTCTCAGACAATTTTTTAGTATACGAATCAGCAAAGCTGGGGTTAAAGAAAAACTAGAATATATAAGTAAATTAACCATTATGCTCAAGAATGATACACAGCCGGCATGAACCATAAATTTCTCTTCCTCTCAACGCAAGTTGACCCTGCGACTCAAAGACATGTTTTGTCTATGCTGCAACTCCTGGGTTACCAATTGCAGTGCACTGTAGTAATTATATAGCATTACTACTAAGAAAATTGTACGTACCTCTCAAAGTTTATCTCTGACCATATCGTGTAATAATCTTTAAGATCATCATACAATGCTTTAAACCTTCCTACATTTCTCTGCTCAGGAAATCTATCACTGGGAGATATCTCTCTCAGGAACAAGTTGAGGTGTATCATGGCGTCAATCAGACACCGTATAGCTTCATCGTAATCGTCACATGTTTTTAGGAAGACTGCATATTTCCTGCATAATTGAACATGCGTCACAAGAAAACAGTTCTAGTAAAGCTCTGGCTACATGAGGCGATTTTTACATCAATTTGGGGTCACGAGTGATTACTCGTGTAGAGTGGACAGGGAACTGGTTGGTGTTGAGTGAGCAGGACGATCCTCTATGCTGATTGGTTGTTGATTTATTGCTGCAATAATTACGCGGTTAAATACGTCATCTATCATCACTTGACAGGCTATCAAAAATGGAGGAGTTGATAATATCTGTAGTAAAATCACATCCTCCTATTTATGATAAAAAAGACCATACCTACAAGGATAGGAGTGGTGCTGTAGTGAACATATGGAAGGTAATAGCTGTATCACTTGGAAATAGAAGCTGTCCTGACATGACATCCATACTATAGCATAGGTAATTCAATTTTACAGAAGACTGAAATTTTATTTGGAGAAGATCCAAAATGACAAAGACCCAGTTAATAATGTGACATTGATATCCGTTCCTTTTGATTGCCGGCCCATTAGATATCATTGGTAAATCTAGCCACCTGACCTATGACCCTATCTTAATCACTAGACCATAGGCCTGTGTAGCAGTATGAGATTGCCCGATCCTGTCTATAGATGCCATCGACCTGTGATTAAATCGCTGTGTATACCCACAGCTTTAGTGGGACCTGCCCTTAAAAAAAAATTATTATAGCGACTCCAGTGACACAGGAAAATTGTGTTCACTGTGTTTGATTCAGCAGCGTATCCAGGCTGGGCTAGGGGACTTGAAACTTTCAATTGTAATGTTGATCATCAAACAAACTGGCTTTAAGCTGAGAAGAAAAGGTATACAATATCTATGAATGAAATTGCAATCAACAGGCAACAGAGAATGAATATACACATTTGCTAACCAGGAGTTGACAAGGTTTGCCCCCCTTCCCCTCCAATAACAAAGCTTGCCAAGACAATACATTTATATTGAGTGGTGAGTGGTTGAAAACAGCTATAATTTGTGAAAAACAAACTAACTTTCAACAGTGGCATTTAAAACACCACCAATAGGTATGGGTGGTTATGACAGGAGTAGGAGTAGGAGGTGGCTCAGTTGGTTAGAGCGCCGGAATTCAACACACAAGTGTTGAAGGTCGTGGGTTCGAATCCCACTGCAGTCCATCTTCTACTGGGGATTGGTTGGCCCCCAGGTGTGCTCCGACCTGCCTACAAACTGAGAGCAAAATTGGCGCAGATATTGCGGCCTCACCATTAAGACATTAATATTTCGCCGCCCATGCCTAGTGATGGGCGAGTGATATGACATCGGATTTTATTTTTAATCGACCTTCCACCATACCTATTGGTGGTGTTTACGACAGAAACTGAGCAAAGATGAGCATTCTTACTTGTAGGTTTTGGCGATTGTCTGAAAGTTTTTGAATTTTTTGGCCTTCTCCAAAAGTTGCAGAAACAATGCCGATCCATCCCTGAAATATTTTTCAGCTTCACCACTAGCCTTATCACACTGCCGATGAAGGATGCCTTGAACAGAAAAACTACAGGATGAATTAACAAATACAAAATGTATTTGAAAGCAAATTCATTAGTTGATTTGCGGATTTCATAACTTCCTTTCACTCATAGACACATTTTTGGATGTCATTCCCACTTCTGCTACCAGAGGTCAAACATACCATAACAGGTGGCCTTATCTTCCATACAGACAAGCTGATGGTAATCATCATTCAAGAAATCTGTTCTTCTTATTCCATACTCATAACCGTAGCGTCTCATTTTGTCCTCACCAATCTGACTGAGAACTAGGGAATAAGGCAGAGAACATTTTACTCATACTGGGTAAATGGTGAAAATTTCAATTTCAATTTGTGATGCTGGAAAAAAGCGATTATTGCACCAGATTGTTCCAAAAAGGTTATGCAGCAGATCAAGCCTAGGTCTAGGCTAAGTATGAGCTGTCACTTCTGAATTCAGTACAGTTTCTCTAAATCATTGAGTGAAAAAATTTCCCTCAAGTAGCAGATGTCTTCCAATTCATCATAAAGAAAGCTTACCGGTCATTAAGTACTGGGAGCCGTTCTATGAAATCGGATGCTTCTAGTTTCAGATTATCTATCAGTGGTTTAGTTTTGGTACTTTATATCCAAGTAATAATAAAAAAAACGTTAATCATTGACATGACTCTTACCTTGGTAGTTTTTCATGATATCAGTGACAGTTCTGTTCTCCAATTTCAGCTCCACAGCCAGGATCAGCCTCTCAATAATAACTTCAGCCATCAATGATACTTGATGAGCATCTCGAGTATGTTTACATAGCATTAATGCTGCCTGACCACATGACAATGCATTTTCCAAGGCATCACTCTTATCTACATCTGAAAATAGTTTAAGGTGATAGCAACTTTTGCTAAGTGTTTGCCTGAAGCTTAATATACTATTTCCCCTTCCTTGGTGCCTTATTCATTGGTAACAGAGCTTATAAGGCATCAGAAGTAAGGTACTGGCATTTTGATACGTTATAGGGGCAGTAGTTAGATAGAGCTAAATCTTCTGCCCTGCTATTGGGAAATTTTTCATGTTATGGAATTGTAACTTCTTGTCTGGACTAGACACAAACACCTTTTAATAGTTAATTAAGGCAATAAAAAAAACCTTCTTGACCATACAAACCATACTAAAATAGTTCCATTCTGAAGTTGACATAATGATGATTGCTTTTATACTTTAAACTAATGTACATCAATGCACCATAAATTTTGTCCTGGGAATTCTGCCCTAACAGACAGTTTTCTGAGCTTGAATTTATGCCTTTGTTTGAAGTTGTCCTCTCTCCAGTTAGGTACTCTTTAAGAAGCATGGGGAAAAAAGAGCTGAAATGAACGTATCTTTGAAATCGCATAAGATAGGATAAGATCTGATTCAGAAACAGCGACGAAATCCATGAAAAATTCAAGGAAATTGTCAACAAAACAGGCAGAAGTGGATATAGAGGACTATTTGACTCCCAATCTTATTTCCAAAACTGCGTCCCCATGGGTTTTCGATGACGCCGGTGCTGAATCAAAGATAATTTTTATCCTATTACAAGCAGATTTCAAGATAAGCCCAATTCAGCTCTTTTTTTCTATTCTGTGTGGGTTAAAGAGTACCTAACTGGAGAGAGGACAATTCCGAACATAGACTTAAATTCATGTTTAGAAAATTGTCTATTAAGAGCTGAGAGAAAAAACGAAATCCAGTCTAACAAGCAAGCACAATAAAACACCCAATCAGTGATAATGAATCTGATTCAAATTTGTTTCCGAGTCGAGCTGAGAAGAAATGGTTGTATCCCATCTCAATGATTGTTTTCGTCTATAAAAACTGTTTTTCAATTCTTTCTGGTACTCTCGCTATTTGTCTGAAACTAATTTTAATAATAATATGAAACTGAGGAAATTTTACAACTTGGTAAAAACTTGGTTTTTACCAAATTTGCTGAAACAAAGAGACAACCTATTGCAAGAAACTGGATGCCATAAGACTTTTTTGGAAATATTCTTATCTCGCTTTCAACAGTTTGTGTAACCAGGATGTCTTCTACATGCTGAACACTTACCGCCACTGACAAAGTTTGGAGTCCGTACTGTGACAAAGTATAACTCGACTAGAAGTTCGATTATGTATGTTTTAGACATCACATCACTTGATAGTATCATACCACGCTCTGATAACTGTTGATAATATCTGCAATAAATAGTTGTAAATGATCACAACCACCAGTCATGTTGAGAGGAATCAAGAAGATTGTTATCTGCTGTCAGTACCCTCACTACCCCACTGTAATAATGATATTTTTACTGCATTGGATTTGGCCAATATAGCAAACTGTGCATAGCCCTAAAGACCTCTGAAAAAAAATATCATTGCCAGTGGCATAGATCTAAATTTGTAAGACATCCTTCATGAAAATGAGTGCAATCAATTCCATGCAACAAGGCTGAAAAAAACACACATATTTAATTCATTATATAATAAAGAATATTGTAGGAGGTAGCACAGTTGGTTAGAGCGCCTGCCCTCTGATGCACAAGCGCTGGAGGACTTGGGTTTGAATTTCGCCGCAGTCTATTGACTACTGGGCTCAATCGATGCCCCAGGTGTGCTCCAAATACGGCACTGTTATTTCTCAGTCTTCGGACAGATTCAGACTTGCGATTACAACCCCTTCTTACCCCTTTCAACCCCATCATCTCACACATTTTTCATGATAGGACAAAAACACAAGTTTTTAAAGACTACTTGGAAACAAAATTTTTAGTGCGCTCATCATTAATTTCACAATTATCAACTAAATCCCTATGCATTGCTGCCAATGATAACTGTATGTAGAGAACGATGTTTGGAGAAGGTTTAGGAGCAATTACCTTGAGAAAATCTCTAGAATTTCACCTTTCTGCACAATTTTCTTCAAAACTCCTATCAATGATGTTGATTATGGTAGGATGTTTACCCGCATGTTCCCAGATGAAGTCATTGCAACAATATTTTCCAAGACGTGTAGGTAAACTAGAGCTTATTAAAAAGAAATCATAAAAAAGTCGGGAAACTGAAGTAACAATATACTTTCAATTGTTAGATTATTTCCCTTACAATCCATTCAAGTGCCCATTCTCCAGGTAATCACCAACTGAACGAACATCTTCAAAATCAATCATGATCAGCAAGTCCTTCTTAGTCAGACAGCGAAACTGGGATAACTCTACAGCTAACTTTTGATAATCCCTGCTGTAGCACATGTTGGATCCATCTTTGCTTGCTTCCAAAAGTATTTCAGCTTTCTCACTGTCCGATGATGACATTAAGTTGCTCCTTTAAATTAAAAATTGGGAATATTCGAGCAAAGATTCCTTGATAAAAATTCATTTTCACTAGGATGTTTTTATGCTGAATTGTAGCTTCGAAAAGTTAGACTGATCTGTGCCAGAACAAATAAACAACAGACTTTGCTACACCAAGCAATTTTCGAAAGTTAAAACTTCTTGATTATATGGAGAACGCAATTCTGTTATTAAAAAAAAAGCTTCACTTCAAGCAATGGCCACACATATAGCGCAACTACAAGGCTCATGGAGTGTTGTAGAGTTGAAATACATCTATTAAAGGACCCCTCAGGCAACATTGATAAAATATCTCACCCAATTTGTTCATATTTGCAGTCAAGCAACGCTTCTGAGAAGGAATCCAGAGCTGTCTTGAGAAATGGCTTGGCCTCTGTTATTGGGTTCCTCAATGCGAGCTGGAAGTATGCCATTGATGCGAGTAAATCTGCATGGAGAAGCTGAAATGAGGAGACAAGACGGAGGTTATCATCTAAGGAAGGCTAGGCTAGGTTAGAAGAACTGAAGTGTGATCAGAGACTACCAGTAGTTAGCTATTTGTTAACATCTGGCAATAAATAGTCATTTATATAGGATTACCCAATGATCCTAGAAATTGATATATGAAAGATTGCTTACTGAGACAGTTACATTATTGTCTCCACAACGTTTTTACCAACAAAATTCTAACAACCACTAGGAGTGGGCTCTAAAAGGTTAACACTAAATCATGGTTATTGAACCATTTCTATGACAGCTTTCTTTTGCATTTGAATAGGGACAGAACAAAACATAATACTTGTATTTTTATGCAGTATGCAGTCTACATAAAACAATGCGAAAAGTTTACAACCAACTACACAGCCCCTATCGAAACTGGTACCAGTGCTCATCAGCAATAGGATGTTTTTTGGAGGACGTAGAAATCATATAGTAGAGGGGCTCACATAGACTTTCATACTTGGCAATAACATTTACATATCCCAGACAGAAAATTAACTTGCGCACCAGAATAGAGGGTGTTTCTCTGCGGTTTATAACACCACGTTCCTTGAGATGTGACACTTGCTTACAGATGGATTCTGCATGCCTAAACATATAGCTGTAAATTTTGTGTGACTGATGCCCTCTTCCATCTTTAGGGGCAACTCTGGTCATAGCAACCAAACACATCCTATAAAATGCAGCGAGAGGAAACAACGGTTAACTCAAATGATAATATAGAGGATGGATATATATTTTGTAACAAAATGGATTGACAAATTCAATCTTTAGGCAAAAAGGGGACACAAAGGCCACAAATCACATATTAGAGCCTTTCAAATTGTCGCTATCTGTATTTCAGAGACTTTTTATCCCACCAGAGACAAAAGTGATCAGATGAAACGATTACCTTAGCACACTGACTCTTTCCTGATCCGAGTCGTTTTTACTAAACAGCTCAGTGCTCTCTTGTACCAGTTTGTGAAAACTAAAGGACCCTCTGCCATCAGGTATTTCACATAGGTGCCGCCTATCTAACCCCGCTAGCACCTGAGAACTAAACCTCTCAGCACTGGTGTCAATCTGTAGAATATAAAGACCAGGATGGATTTGACAAATTACAATTTGACTTTTGACATGACTAATATATATTATATATTATAAATATTACCTTGTATCTAAAAGCAGCACGCAGTTTACCTTGCCCTCAAAAAATATATCTTAGGATAGTCACATGGAACTGGCCGTGAAAAACTTAGAAAATTATTTGGATTAGGACCTTTAAGTTTATCATGATTGTTGAATTTACTAATCAGACGTCATTCTATGGTATCTCACAGGTCTATTAATTCCACATACTTTACTAAGAACTCTTATGGTCATGCCTCGCCAAAATTTTTTTTGGGGTTTCTCAATCCACATGATCAAAGAAGTCTAAACCCAAAATTTGACGACGTTACGCCATGACGTAACGTCATGACGCGGCACTGAATTTCAGCAACATGTCAAAACCTATTGTCACTATGGTCCATATAAAAAGACAACGCAAGTTCTTGAAGTAAAAAAATGCAGGTAATACATAAATACCACCCTTATAGCATGCAGCCATAACAACAATAATGTTCAATGTTTGATTTGACTGGGAAGAAAACGGCATTCAAATCCACATACTGATAGCTAAACCATAAGTGTTGACAATGCTATAAAGGCCTATAAAGAAAGTGAGCTGTGTCAATTGTTGTCCAAGGTGGACAAATGTGATTACCCTAGTGCCCTCGCTAGCCAGGTGCTGACAAGCATTGATGAAAAAAGATTTATGTGCCAGTTGGCAATCTTGAATTATCTTACTTCTAAACTTGTCAAAATTTTGACAAAAATGCCCCTTCGCTAAACAAACTGAGAAGTACAAATTTGTGAAAAGCGTACTGAGACTGAAATATTTTTTCTGATAGGGGCATCCTCCAAAGCCTTGGTGAGGGCACTACGCATTTATTTTGGACCAATTGGGATTTTTGTGTCGGAGAAGGGGTATAATAAGAAGGCATGTCATGCAGTCTTCCAGAGGCAGGCTGTAAACTCAATATTCATTTTGCCAAGCTAACTTCAAATAAAATATATGTTGAGTGAACAATTGCATGGAAATTACCAACAAACATATCCTTTTTGTATATTCCCAAGTTTTGAATCAGTATCTCTACTTGAATTGAAATAAATGCCTCATGAATACAGAGGAAAATCCAACCATTCATGGTTTTTCGCCTGATATATTTCTGCACCAGATTAGGCGTAGTAATACAAGTTTCTAAAATCCAGTCGTTTTAGTGTATTTTAGAATAGTTCACAAGCTGGCTTGTCAATTCCTGTCTCTTATTATAGAACTTTCCTTCTCTAGTACTTTAAATTCGTGTCAAGGCTTGTTACTTCGATCAATCATCACAAGTTAATTTTATTGGGACTACTTTGCGCTGCCAATCCTGGTTTGATTCGAATAAATGGTTGTGAGGCGTCTGAGCCAGATGCTCCCAGTTATTGACAGCTCCTATTCTTTTGCATGGGCACTGGTGGCTTAAATTTTAAAAAGTGCCATCACAATTATAAGAAACTAAATTAAAGATAATTGAGGGTTTGGAAATTGCTAAACAAGGAATAGCTACAATTAGAATGGAAAATCGAGGAAATAGGACCAGTAGTTCTCAAGTTAGTATCCTAGGCGAGGCTTAACTTCTACTTGCTAAAATTAATCAATCGCTGTTGGAGTGTAATACAAACCATTTGGCTGGAGTACACAGGTGAAAGCGCCACTTCTGCCATCGATACAAGCATCTCCATTGTGATATTCTTCTCATTCAACAAACTAATCATTTTTAGAAGAGTCCTTGCTAGGTCTGTGTGTGGTAGGGAATCCAAAAGACGCTTCATGCTAAGGTGAATTGCAGATATAATTGAAGGCGCTTCTATTGCGCTCATGGATCTAAAAAACCCATCCAGACAGTCACTACCACTAATGAGCTGAAATATCAAGAAGATCAAGGTCATGTGAAAACATCGGGTAAACAGTGTTTGTGATATGACAAGTACTCTCCGCACCACTAGTTGTATTTCCGTACTGCAGAAGATATATGGGTCAGCATTTACTAGTCTGAACGATGCATTTCATATCAAGTGATTAACGTTTCAAAATAGATGCTCTAATACCTCTATAGGAATGAAAACCAAGTAAAAATACATTTATTTTCAAAATTTATTTGCTGTCATCCGACCTATCATCAATCATGATTCAAAATAATACACATTCTTTGTAAGAGTGGACATGCATTTAGCTGGAATTATTTTGTTTGACATCGCTTTAGGATATAAAAACATAGCTTGATGCAATGCCATTTTTTACAGCAAAACTTTCAAAACAATGAGTACTTATATTAATTATCTTACCAGATAACTATTTTTTACTTTAAAACTTTGACATACCTTGTTTGCGGCGAGATACTCTCGGACTACTTTCAGTGCCAGTGGCAGTCCCTTTAGGACATCATGCAGATGGTCTCTCTGAGCTGTTTGTATGGACTTGATGGAGGATAGGTATGTTCTGGCTTCGATCAAAGTGAATGGTTTTATGTCAAAAAAGTTGTTCTGATTTAAGAGTTTACAACCCTGTAGCCAGACCCCATCCGTTGGGTTCCTTGTGGTGACAATTATCTTCCAAAGGCTTGGTTTATATGCCTCAGGTTCCTTCGCCAACCGCTGACATATTTGAATATCAATATGTTTAACGATTGATGTACATAATTCAGCATCATCAAATGTCAAGCATTTGAGGTGAGTTGGATACTTTTGCTCCAGAGTTTCATATAGTTCCATGATTACTTTGCCAATATTGTCAAGATCTCTGTCTTGGCTTTCATCTAGTGATTGTATGTCCAACTGCCGATCCTTGGCAAAAGTGAATATGTCACTCAACAGGGCACTGGCAGAAAAGCTGCTGAAGCAGGCTTCTATGCAGTGAGCTAAAGTACCCTCTGTATCTTTTTTGTAAAGGTAATCATAAAGCTGTAGGGCAGTCTCTGTTTTACCGACTCCGCTTGGCCCTGAAAATCCATCATTTTTATAACAGCACTGACTAAGACGTGCAATGGGAAATTATCATTGACTATTATGACCAAGAGACACTAAATATCTGAAAACATGGATAAGTCTTAAAATATGCAGTATGGATTTCAGTGAAGAGACTCCCTCAGTATATATTACTCAAAGTCATGCTAAAAATCTGCTAAATCACAGGCAAGTTGTGTTGAAAAATTTCTACAACTGGTCAACTGCTAGGGCATGGAGAGGTTCCTGTTGGCTGTAGGTTTTACTGAACGGACAGACCAATCGAAATAAAAAATGTAATCATATAACCGTACAAAAATACCCATTAATTAAGCAGGGTTTCCTATTCCATGAGTGTACGCCACAGCTCACATATAACATTGCCTTGCATTATTTTCCCGTGCAATACCAAACAATTATGAAAATTTAAGCAGAGATGAGTCACTGTTACTTTTCACCATTCTTTTAAACCAGCTACTGTTTGAGTGAGGATGAACCCGACCTAGATCAAGTTTGATCCAATTTGCCTGCATTACGGTCATTCCAATTCTACTGGTCAGCCGGCGGCGACTCAAAACCTAAACGCAGACAAATTGGATCATGCTTGATCTAAACCCTACCTGTGAGAATAGCGACTGCAGGTAAAGATTTGTAATCATATGACTTTTGTGGGTTGAACATCCAGTTGTATACCCGGTCAAAAGTATCATTTCTCACAAATTCCTTCTGTGTCACAGGCACGCGATTCATCTCAGATCATTTGCTACAGTTGATGGTATGTGGAGTCACTATAATGCAGAGCTAAAACATCAAGATGAAATCTATTAAATCTTGTATGTGCTGGATTGGCCGTGTGCTGAGGGCGCTTAGGGCCGGAACAAACAACCTAACCGATTGCGCCATCTCATTATCCCAAAAAAAAATAATGGGATGGTAATAGCAAGCCTGCTATTCATTACCCGGAGTCTTGCACTTACATCCCTCAGCACAGTCCGTTCAATGAACTCCCCCTCTCTCAGGTACAACAACACATAGGAATTGTGGGTGTGGCTTTGTGTGATGCCTAGACAATTGGCCTATTTATCGTGTCCCTTATAATGTAGGCTTATTGTGATGGTCTATATAGGAGTGTTCGGCTTTCATTGTGTAAACCGCTAAACAATAGAGAACAAACAATAGACAGTTTTCTGAGCTCTGATTTAGGCCTCTATTCGGAGTTGTCGTCTCTCCATTTTGGTACTTTTAACCCACGCCACATAGGAAAATCGTGCTGAAAAGAGGGTTATCTTGAAATCCGCTTATAGTAGGATAAAAAGGATTTTTGATTCAGAATCTGCACCATTGAAAACTGATAGGGACATAGTTTGGGAAATATTTTTGGTATTCGGTTAGTCAATTACATCAATTTCTGCCAGTTTTGCGGAACATTTGGCAGTATTTTTCTTGAATTTCGTCCCTAAAATTAAGATTTATCAACATTCAAGCCTCCAATGATTTGTACATCCTGTCTAATAGGGTTTTCAATGGTGCGGATTCTGAATCAAAAATTAATTCTCTCCTAACATAAGCGGTTTTCAAGAAAACCCTCTTTCAGCACGTTTTTCCTATGCGGCGTGGGTTTAAAGTACCAAACTGGAGAGAGGACAACTCCGAATTGAGGCATAAATCAGAGCTCAGAAAACTGTCTATAGACTCACTGCATCAAATAATATCAGGGCTTTCATTGCTGAGAAGGTTCACTGCCACCAATTCAGAGCAGATTATGTTTCTAGGATAATTGAGGGGTAGTAAGCTGTATTTGACTCATGTGATGTGAATATCAAAGCGCATGTGTATTTTGTTGCTAATTTCTTTGCTGGCTCAAGAGAATATAGTTAGGGTGCTCTCTTGGGCCCCAAACTATGCTCATTGGATAGAGGACATGTTGTAGGTATTTTCACATGTTACACTTTTCCGAAACATTGTCCATGTTAAACATCTGCTGGGCTTTGCCCACATTACAAAATAAAGTACACCTATGCTGTAGTATGTTGGATAGGCCCTGGGGGCCGATGTCAGGGAGACATGCCCCAATGCACCTATGAGAGTCGTGTAACAAAAGGCCTTTTGTTTGGTGAACAAAGGAGTACAATGGCTGGCAAAGTGCTTGTCTGAATGCATGTTGGATTCATGTGATTGCATGCTGGGGCGCGTGTATGCTAGGCTCAGCTCTCTACTTTTGCTACACTCATTTGTGGGTATACACAATCCACCCGCTGTTAAGATACGTAGGAACCACTGGTAAAGGGTATTTCACAACTGTACTTTGTTTTGTAATGCAGCATAGCCACCAGTCAAAAATTTAAATAGAGAGATGTGGCATCGATTACAAAATAAAGTACAGTTATGCTGTGGTATGTTGGATAGGCTCTGGGGCCGATGTCTGGGAGACATGTCCCAAGACACCTATGAGAGTTGTATAACAAAAGGCCTTTTGTTCGGTGAACAAAGAAGTACAATGGCAGGCAAAGTTTGCTTGTCTGAATACATGTTGGGTGTGTTTGATTGGTGGTTGGGGAGTGTATGCTAGCCTTAGTTCTCCACTTTTGCTACACTCATTTGTGGGTATACACAATCCACCCGCTGCTACAATATGTAGGAACCACTGGTAAAGGGTATTTCACAACTGTACTTTATTTTGTAAGGCAAACATCTAGCCAGTGGCTTTGAATGGAGCTATTTATATATGCTCTCTCAAAATCAAAATGTAAGGAGTATCTTCTTCACCAGCCTTGGAGTTACAAGCATGTATAATTTGCCAACTATGGACATTGGCAATTTATACTCCAGATGCCTATGCATGTGGCAGGTGCTGCCGTATAGCTCATGACTTACAGCACATAAGGCTTATTTATACACTACAGCATCGTTCAAGGGATCAAGAATCTATTTTAATTGGCCTTTACCTCTACTATAAGCAGTGTCTCCAAGAAGGTTATACTCGTGCGATAGATTGGTTCTCTGGTGTAATCCCCTAATATATTTTATTATGTCAATGAAATTAGGTTATAACACAAATTAGGCAGATAACTGTCGCAAAATTGTGGGACTACCAAGGAGTGGAATTACCCCTGGTATTCCAAAATAGACTAAAAATTTAAAAAATCAAGCGATTTAAGGTCAAGTTTTAATGTGCGGTCTGTGGTCACATGACATGATTGAACCAATGGGTGCAGCAAACCACAGTGAGGTAAAATGAAAATTGTGTTCTCCTCAGGAAAAAAAGTCACATTGCCCACATTGCGGCCTGTTTTCACTTTTTTTAGTGTTCATACCCAGTGTTCTGAGTGAGTGGGAACTGGGGATCCTTTAGAACACAATTTGAATTCCCACTGGATTCTGTTCCAAAAAAAAACACAGTCATTACATAAATTTCATTAGTTGATTGATCCTGACAATTTATTTTTGGGAATGCTAAGTAAGTGAGCGTATTGAAACTAGTGAATAGAACCACAGATCAACACAGTTATAATTAAAAGTAATCAATCTGTTGGCTCAATGAACAAGATCGAGAGAGGAGAGGGAGTTCATTGGTTGGCTGAATTCAATTCCATAACAAAGACACATGAAATGGAGCGAGATTAGTCAAACTGATCCAAGTTGCCATCAGTCATCCAACCAATGAAATTGATGTAATGCTGTCAAATTGATCTTTTGACCAGATCCCAATCATAGGCATCTGGAGTTACAAGCATGTCCATACTGGACATGCTTGTAACTCCAGATGCCCATGATCCCAATCATACTATTACAGAGCCATATTTCTGCATAATTTGATCTAGAAACAGTGCAAAAATTCTCAAAATGATTTTCAACCGATTTTGCCGACCAATATTCTGTTGCAAGGCCAAGTGTGTATTTAAAAATATTAACCTTCCTTCTACTCGACTGTTTTACCAACATCTGGATGTGGAAAGACTGAGTCTAACTCACTGTATGTCCTTACCTAACCAGAATTAATAACCAATTTTGTATTGACTATAATGGCGGCCAGCCGCAATTTTTAAGTGCTCTTAGAAACTTCAAAGTTTTTTTCCAAATTTATTGCTTTTAACCTTTACACAAACAAATTTTACAAAGAGTGTTTGTTCAGTGTCAGAGAGTATTTGTTCAGTACCAAAGAGTATTATTGTTCAGTAAAAAGAGTACTTGTTCATAACAAAGAGATATTGTTCACTCTTGACTTGGAGCAACTCCTTGCTTGGAGTTCGCTTCGAGCCTGGACTAGATTGGATACAAACTGGAGTGGAAACAAACTGGACTGGAAACAAACTGGACTGGAAACAAACTGGATTGGAAACAATACTGGACTGGATACAACACTGGATCATGGATTACACTGGAAGAGGCTCATCTGACCAGACAACTGGAAAGCAGCATGATGACACCGTGAACCAGGAGGAGCCCATTGAAATCAGCAGCCTCTATCTCTGTGGACCTTGTCACCATCCTGTCACATGGGAAGATAAAGGTATACTATGCGAAGACTGCTCAACATGGTTCCACATTACATGCCAAAACATCAACTCAAATGAATACTCAAGACTTGACAACAGTAGCGTTGCCTGGGCATGTCTGAACTGTAACTCAATCAACTACAGCCGTATTGCCTTCAACTGCTCAGTGAGAAACATAAACAAATTCAGTACCATTAATGAAGATTTGTCGAGTGACTCTCAGACCATTATAGATTTTCTAGATGATAATGCTATGCCTAAACATGAGTCATCTCCCAAATTGAAGCGAATAACCAGACAAAAAGACAAACCACTGAGACTCATAAATGTAAATTGCCAGTCGCTACTTTCCAAACACGGAGCCTGGAAAAAACATGATAGAGTGCTCAGAACCAGCCATCATAATAGCGACAGAGACATGGCTGAAACCAGAGATCTACACAGCTGAGCTCGAAATCGGTGACTACAGCGTGTTTAGAAGAGACCGCCCAGCTGGAGGTGGTGGTGGAGTTCTCATTGCTGTCCACAACACCATCAGCTGTACAGAGGTTGACGAGAAAAGCCAAGGCGCAGCATTCATCTGGGTCAAGGCTATCCTGACTGGACAACAACATCTCTACATAGGAGCTTGCTATAGACCCAATGTAGCAGACAAAACAACCATCCCTCAGATACGAAACTCTGATGATAATATTTTAGCAGACAACCATAAAACATCATCATCGCAGGTGACCTCAACCTACCAGACTGGGACTGGACTGCCATGCAACTCAAACCAAATTGCCCTCAACAATCAAACCATCAGGAATTCAAAGAACTACTAGATACTGCAGGTCTAACACAGCTTGTTAAAGAACCCACAAGGATCAACAACACACTGGATCTAATCATGACGAATATACCAGAACGAGTCAACAGAACCAAAATCTTACCAGGCATCAGCGATCACCACATCTGCTACACAGAACTGCCACTCCGGGCAAACAGGAGAAAACAGGCCCCAAGGACCATCTGGCTGTACAAGCGCCCTGATTGGGATGGACTAATGAAACATGTTACACCAGCTCTACAAAAGCTCACAACCAGTTGAAAAGATGTGGATGCACCTCAAGAACACCATCCATGAGGGAGCTAAGAAATTTATCCCTACCAAGACAACAAAGAAACACAGTCGAAAACCGTGGGTCAGCCCTATCCTGGAGCAGAAGATCAAACTCAAAAAGCGACTGCATAGAAGAACGAGGAAAATGGAGGACAACAACTGGAGGAGAGATACAATGATGTCAGAAAAGAAGTTCAGAGAGAGTTTCGCAAGGAACATAACAAGTTTGTGGAAAACATCTTGACAGAAGAAGAAAATGATAGCAACAGGACAAACAAGAAATTCTGGGCTTATGTCAAACAGAAAAGATCAGATAACTCTGGAGTTGGCACATTGCGAGTCAACTCTAAACTAATTACAGACCCTACAGAAAAGGCAGAGGCACTTAATAAACAGTTTCACTCTGTCTTCAACCCTGTCTCCCAACCAGAGCCTGTAACCACCGCTGGCTCCAGTGACATGTCAAAGATAAAAATCTCTGAAAATGGTGTCCTTGCTTTACTGAAGAAACTCAATCCCTACAAGGCCACAGGACCTGATGACCTCAGCCCTAAACTATTAAAGCAGTTGGCACCAATATAAGCAGGACCTTTAACCCATCTCTTTCAGAGATCCATGGACACCTCAATGATACCATCCGACTGGTGGAAAGCACGAATCTGTCCAGTCTTCAAAAAAGGAGATAAATACCAGCCTTCAAACTACCGACCCGTTAGCCTCACCTGTGTCGTGAGCACACTACTTGAGCATATCATCACTAGCCAAGTAGCACACCACCTGGAGACTACAGAGAAACTGACGCCAAGACAACATGGATTTCGACCGAAACGATGTTGTGAGTCACAGCTCGTAGAGCTCTTAGCAGATATCTCGGCACTCATGGACCAAGGGAAAGAAGTTGATGCTTGCTTCTTGGACTTTGCGAAAGCTTTCGACAAGGTTGACCATGTCAAACCTGTCCACAAGCCAAAAAACATCGGAGTCAATAATCAAGCCACCATATGGATTGAGGACTTCCTTTCAAAGAGAACCCAAGTCGTGGTTGTGGATGGTTTTCCTTCCACTCCCTGTGAAGTAACATCAGGAGTTCCCCAAGGCTCAGTCATTAGGCCCCTTCTATTCACCATCTTCATCAATGACCTCCCTGACTCTGTCAGGTCCAATGTCAGACTATTTGCGGATGATACCGTCATCTATAATACTGCTGACAATCGAGATCAACTCCAAGAAGACCTCCACGCACTAGAGACATGGGAGAAAGAATGGAAGATGAAATTCAATGCTCTTAAATGCAAGCATATCAAGTTCAGCCGAAAACGAGAGCGAGGTGTGAACAATACCTTCACCCTGCACAATATTGACATGCCAAAATCTACCGGAGTGAAGTACTTAGGAATCAAGTTGAAAAACACACTGAGATGGAATGAAAACACTACGTTTATCACCAGTAAAGCATCGGGTAGGCTTGGCTATGTCAGCAGAACTATCCACCCGTCGCTCCCGGACTAGAGAAGTCAGGCCTTCAAATATCTGGTATGACCCATCATTGAGTACTCGAGCACGGTGTGGGATGGATCTCTGACCGATACTCAGATAAACTCCATTGAAGCAGTTCAAAGAAGAGCAGCCTGGATGGTGTCCAATGTCAGAAGAATTGATCACACCACTAGCACCACAAAACTTCTTATATTACATTGCCAATGCTTCTCATACACGGATCTTATATCAGCAACTAACTAAAGGCATGGATAGAAAAACCTTGCTGCTGTTACATAACATAAACTCTCTTTTTCATCTGAACACACTTATCTCACCTGACTGCTTCTCAGACATCGACCGTGAAAACCATCTAAATTATAACAGCTTAGTAACTGGCATGTTAGCCTACTGTACGGAATTTAACAACAATGTCCATATATCCATATGTCCATATATTCTGAGCCATTTATTTCTAGCGGCTATAGTCCGAAAACGGCCTATGCAAAATGTGGATTGAAAATTGAAAATTTATCTACAAGTTTTCATTGGTCTGCTGTCATAATTTGCCGAGATGCGGCTAACAACGGCTTCTGGCTTCGAATGTGTATATATATCTGATTTTGTTACGGTGGTTTTGTATTGATTCCATTGGTGACAAAAATCATTTTTTAGCACACTTTATTGATGATATCTGAAGCAAGGAGAGTTAATTATTGCTTTACTCGCTTTATAACCTTATCTCAACTATTTTTATGAAACTATAATGAAAACAAATAAATTCGTACAATTTGAAAAACGACACACTTAGACCATTTGAAAACTGGTGTTTTGTAATGGGAGGGTCAATACAAAGTCACCATAAAAAATCAGATGTCAACGAACGTCCGAAGCCAGTTTTCTAGGCGGCAGCAAAGTGGAGAAGTGCTTTTGCTTTAATGATGGTTAAATGAGGGGTATTACTAGGCTATTAATGCTAGTTGACCCATAAAAGCTTTTAAACCTGCTTTTGTCTTAAAATCATATAATCATTTTTTGATCACTTTCCATTTTGTCGGCAGCTTTTTGGCTATTAGCGGCTTATTGTACAACTTAGTGTAAGGTACAATATTACCATTGTGATCAGCATGAAAAACCCCGCAATAAACAACTGTCAAACCCTATCCACCCAATTTGGTAAATTGAAGTGAAAGATAGGAGGGGGCTGCCACCCCGGACTACTAGGCAAGTAATCCATGTATCACATGAAAAACTTCCATTTTGTGTTTTAGATCATACCATATAATTACAAGGATGAGCGACTTTATAGATGTATCTGCTCCTTTAATGGGCAAGGAGTTTATCATGACTGATATTTATCAAAAGATTGAGGATAACCTTTATCCGTCAACTTATGGGAAGCACAAGGGCCGGGACCTTCCAGTTATCAATATAATAAATGGTAAGTTATTTGATAATATAAAAGCTGATGAAGTTAGTTTTCAGTTATTTCGTCTTAGTCACACTTTTTATGAGCAGAAGATTGACTTGGGAGATGTCCAAGCTCTCACTCAGCTCTGGTTTGATGTCATATCAGGCATTTTGATTCAAAGTAGTTTTGTCACTGTATTTTTTTGGCAACTAGGACTGATGTAGCTTTGCAAAAGTTTTACAGTTGCGTGATGAATAATAGAAGACATTAGGAATTTTCCCCTTATGCTATAGAATGATGACAACGCCGGAATTTTGTTGATGTTACTGAACAAGCCCAGCTCTGAACTTCCAGTTTTACCAAATTTATATCACCGCCAAGGCTGAATTCATCCACAAGCGTTCGTGAACGTTGTAATCAATTTCTTTTCATACTTCTGACAGTTGAGCTTGTAGAACGCCTTGGGCTCATTGGTAGTTCTGAGTGCTGCAGTTTCCCAAGCATGTGGGGTTGAACATGTAGATTGAACTCTTTTGGAACCAATATATTGAAACAAAGTGGAGGTGCTAGTAGCGGCAGTAGTAGTAGGACTGTGATTATCCTGTTCCATAGAAATTTCCCTTTTGAAATAGCTAATTCAATTAACAAAGGATATGGTTTGGATAGTAAATGGTTTGGAAATACGTTTGATATATTTACAGGGAGATGCGGAGTAGGAAAAACCCAAATATTTCACCAAATTCGGGATAAAATTGCACAAGAGGAGGATAAAGAGGTAATATGGGCGGTCTTCAAATGTACAACAGCTGATTCCCTGAAAAGGGATCTTGAAAAATTCAGCACAAAGCAAGGATTGAACTTGAATCTGCAGGACAATTCCAATGCAACATTGGAGACAGCCGTATGTGAGATGTTTCAGGTCCTTGGAAAAGGGACTTTCGCCAAACGTACGAAATGCCTTCTTTTTGATAATGCAGAACTGGGTTCAGAAACATTAACCATTACCAGATGCATTGATGACTCAATTTGCAAACAGACGCAGAGCAAAGATGAACCAGGGATAATGGATGGACACAAATTGTGGAAGATATTTGTCAATACCCAGGAAGGTGGATCATGTAATGATGATTGGAAAGCCAATTGCAGATTCAGCGAATGCTTCAATTTTTACAACATACCTCCCTTCGATGAGCGACAGACCCATGAGTATTTGGATGGAATACAAGGATTGGACTACAAATCTAAAACCGATCTCTTCAAGGTGCTTTCTGGTCTCCCTTCAGCCTTGAAGGTTGCAAAGAAAATGTTGAAGAAAAATCGGGTAAGGAGATATACTCAGAGATTATGAAGTGTCACGCTTAGTTCTTTCGGAATGAATTAACTATTTTATGAGAGGGAACTCATTAGTTAGTATTTATCATCATCTTTTTAAAACTATCTGACAAACATGGAGACCTACAATGAAATTTAATGTTAGAACTAACACCAAAAGCAAATTTTTTAAACAATCCATTTATGACCTGAAACCTCGCTGGTCTATTAGCATTTGTTTATCTAGACTCTAGAGAGATCTAGATGGGACTCAAAGTGTTAAAAGGGCTGCTCATATTTATTAAAGAGTCATTCAGTTGATTCCTGGCTACATGGCATCCGCAATATATCCCCATTCTGTTGACAGTTGAGCGACCAAACAGAAAGGGTCCAATTGCTGATTGACTCTTTGGAGAGTGAGAGTGCGGTGAGTCTTGTCATCTCTGTTGTATATGGGATAAGTCGACTGACAAAAGATCCAAAACACAAAATGCTTCTTGGAATGATAGCTTTACTAGACAGGAATGCTCTAACCGCAGATCTACTGAGAGAGTGCGCATCTGTATTACTTGATATGAATGATAAATGGGAGTTTACAGGGGTGAGTCAGAAGCTTTGCATATGTATAGATATATAGACTACACAAATATCAACGCATGTTATAATCAGGCGGTTGTAGGAGTTCTCCCTGTCAGAGAAGCTAACCATACGCTGCATTACGATGTAGCCTAGCAATTTTCGTGATTTGCAGAGGACGCTTATAATTGGTTTTTGTAGGTTGTGATTAGTTTGAGGCTGTGAATTATATTGAAACTGTCCTTGTTAGCGCTCAGTAATATATAATGTATTTTTATGTTTATGCTTTTAACAAACCTGTCTACAGAAATAACAAAATAATACGCCCTCCCAGAACTATTTTATTCAATAAGTTAGTTTCAAACTAATTGTCTTCCAGAATTGATCCCTGGCCCTGTGGGTGTTGCAATTTATAGCTGAGCTAGACAAACTGTCTGGTTATACAAGCTAAATAATTTTGTAAATGTAATTTTGATATTATTATTATTATTCCATCTTAAAATTGAAAGCCTTGTTTTGTTCTGAAGGTCGATAGGAGTCATCCTGAAAAACCACTTGACTTTGCAAATGAGATATTCAGTACCCTTGAGAACATAGACCTCTGCACTGTTGTTGGACCAGAAAGTGGACTTAGAACAAGAGATCGCCACACTAATTTGGAGGGCATGGTGAGCCAGGGCATTCGTCATGCTCAAGACAGTTCTACGACTGAAGTTTTGACACGTATAAGGTAATGGTAAAAATCACTGCAGTCAGGGAGGGCTGTTAGGTGAGGCATATGGGCATCTAGGCGTTTTTAAAGCTGTTTAGCCTGCTCAAAGCATACAGAAAGACCAAAGCAATTTTGAGTTTGGTAGCAGTCCTGCAGTAGCCATGCAATATTTTGACACTGCAAAAATAACACGTTAGGGTAAATCTTTTGTGTAGTATTAGGACAGTTTTCTAAACTGTATAGATGTGGTAGGCATTGGGCTGGTACAGCACTAGGCTTTGAAAGCTTGGCATTTTCAATCTCTACACATAATTATCACTCATAAGTGCTTAAGTGGTGTAAGCAATAACCTAGTTGGTGTCTTTTGAAAGCCCTTGGCAGCTCAAATTTTCAATTCAGTTTTGTTTTGTTGTTTGTAAAGGCTATGGGTTGTGATGTAGTTGGAGTACTTTGTCGCCTTAAATCTTTACAAAGATGTTATAATATGCATGCAAAATTAGTTCAACCTGACACAACTAAAAAGTACATGATAAGTATGTGATCCAGGGAGCTTTCCTGCAACCTATTATATACTATGTTGAATTAAGCTGATGCAACCATAGAGGTACTAATCAGTGCTTATTGATGATCTGGTAGGTTTTGATAGCATTGCATTTCTCTCACACTTAGGTTATGTCTCATAGCGCTGACAAATAGCATGCCCAAGGATGGGAGGAGAAAACTGTCCATGCACACTTATGAGCACCTATTTTTGCATGGCAGGCGACTATCCAATCACATAGACTACCACCGAAACCTTAATCATATCAATGCAGAAAACACACCATGCATTCTGGTAAGCAAAAAGTGGATGTGCATTGTGCAGAGCACTTTAAGCTTTGATTTTCTCTTGATTTCAGATTCAAATGAATTAACTTAATTAACATTTATTGTAATAAAAAAATAAAAAATTTGTATCTGGTTTTATTTTGGCGTTTAATTAATTATTAAGTTAATTTATTTGAACATGAGTCAATAGAAAGGGGCCGCTAAAAGCAGGTAGTTTGGTTGAATGATCAATAATTTGGATTTTTTTCCTTGACAATAGACAGTTTTCAGAGCTTGATTTCAGAGGTTCAGAGTTGTCCTTTCGCCGTTTGGAAATTCTTTAACCCACACAGCATGATTCAGATCCACTGATTCAGAATCTGCACCATTGAAATCTCATGGAGACATAGTTTGGGAAATATTTTCGGTATTCGGATGGTCATTTATATCAATTTCTGCCCGTTTTGTTGACAAATTTTCTAGAATTTTTCCTTTATTTTGTCATTCAAATTAAGATTAATCGCTCTTTCAAGCCACTAATGATTTGAAAACTCTGTTGCTCTATTTTGTATGTACAACTCATTGTGTTGTGTAGAGTAATATTGTATGATGGCCATCGTTAGAGTTGACTAACATGGCTGCCAAATACATGTGTATGAGGAGTTGTCTCCATAACATCAAAGGATACACAACTCTCAACCAGATAACACCCTCTATGTATTCAATGATACCAAAGCTGAATAATAACATGTTTTACCCTTAAATAATCGGTTTCAAGATAAGCTAATTTAAGCTATTTTCTCCTATGCTGCGTTGATTAAAAAGAACCCAAATGGCGAGAGGACAGATCCGAATAGAGGCTTAAATTCGAGCTCCATAAACTGTCTACTTTTGAATAAGTTATTGGATTGTTGTGTTTTAGAATTCTCGAGTCTTTTAAAGCGGTAGTTCATGCAGCCTCTGTAGGTAAGGGTGATATTCCCATTTTTTAGCTTACTTAGTACACTACGGTGGACATCCCGCGGCAATCTACCAACACCAACTGTTAAAAAGATGAATAACAGATATGGGCATAGTCTAAGCTGATATGATACCGTTCTATCACAATTTGTTACACATCTGTAAGCCAATTGCTTTTCATAACGTGTTTCTGCAGTACATCGAACAATATTCTACTGATTCACTCAGCTGTTCGTTTTATTTGCCTTAATCATGCTCAATCTTATTCGTTTAGGGCTTTAGGCGTATTTTTCCCTTTGTACCACTCTTCCAGTACTGGGTTTCCAAGCCAATGATTAATTTGCTGTAGAATCATTTTAACGGTCTGGCCTTGATATCTTTCTAAGCAAGGGCTTTATCTTTGTAGCTTTTGTATGCAGACTTACAAGCTTCCATGGCATATTGTATAATGATCAGAAGGGAGTCGTTAGAGGGTCAGGTGAATGCTTGGACATGCGTACGCAAAGCTCTCAACATGTATTCTTTAGCTGTCTCAGGGGAGAACTATCATTCACTGGCTGCAGGGTATGTTGCAAAACATCATACAAATTGTCTATCTGTTTAACAAATTTTTATTTTTTATCGGATGGTTAGGGAAAACATTCTTTGAAACGATACTGATACCAATAAAGTTTTAAAAAAAGTCTTCCTCACCTCACTCCCAAGCATTGTCACTCTAAACACCGCAATCCTCAAACTTGTTTATGCCCATGTCTTTGTTGTCTTGGTGTTGTCAGAAAAAAATTTCCACCTAGATGATGTTTATGTTGAAATACATGTGTCAGTGTGGCGATCTACACAATCCAGTTCCTAACATAAAGTTTCTCTTAGAGAGTAATTTACAGAAGCACAGTCAAGTTTAATGCAAGTTACCAGGACCGGAATTGCTATCCTCTTCTATACTGACAGCCACTTGCCCTTTGCGGGCGGCATGATAGGGGAAGAGGCAACTCCTATGCTGGCAATGTGGATCTAACTTTGATTTTGCTTGCCTAGGCAACATCCACAAAATCATGAGGAGCGAGCGAAACGCCTGATAGCAAAATGTGCAAACTCACCATTGGTTGAAGACTCCAATTTTCAATATATGGTGAAGACATCACAATACATGGAGATGACTGAGCGTGAGGTACGCTATATGCTTGGCCTCAAACCTACTGATGACATAAAGAAATACTGGTCCATTGGGCGCCTCACCGACTTGTAAGTTATCAAAATATGTAAACAGAGAGCGAAATCACTTTTTGTGAATTTGTTAATGCAAAATGTCAAATGCCAATCAGTGCACATGCTGAATTTCTGTCTGTGGTTTGCAAAATAATTAAATCCAAAAATCTTTCATTGCCAGCAATAGTTAAACATTGCTCAAGCTTAGAAGGTCAAGCCAATGTTCAATCAGTGTTTGCTACAATATTGCCAGTACTCCCATAAGTCACTCTGAATTCACTCACATCATTGGAATTTCTCATCTCTTTCAAGCTGTCTGAATGCCCTAGCAAGAGAGGGAAGGCGCATGCCGTTAGGAGCCGATACACAGAATAGAATCTATTTGTTTGAGAAGCTGATAGAGATCTATAGCCTAGGAGCTAGAATACCTCAGTATTACTGCACTTTTACACTCGGTACGCCCTGCGATAAATTCTAATTTACAACTTTTATTATTAATAAAAACCCACTAAAATTGCCGCCAAAGTTATCATATTGGTATTGGTTTAAAATGAACTTTATTCTGGAATGTGAATTTCCCTATAAAAATAATCAATTGAACCCTTGTCAAATCGTTTAGGATTGGCTCGTTTCTGGGATTTACAGATGTATATACATAAATTGTTATCATACCCGGATGTATAAATGATACTGGTGTCATTGAGAGATGACCTGCATATTCACCATTACTGTTTATTGCTTTTTCCTTTTGAATCAACTCAACAATATTTATTGTGTACCTTTGTGGCAGTACAAAAAAATCCAGTTTTCCTGCATTTGGAATTGCTCCCCTCCACCCCTCCTGGGGTGCAATTCCAAACGTAGACACACTGATTCCAAATTATTCTAAAGTACAATAGACGCTTAGCTGGGATACCAGCACAATAAACTTGTTTATATATGATGTATAATCAGAGCCTGAATTTTTCTGTTCAACAGATTACGTTGTAACACCATGTTTGTATGTAAGTTCATGATTACCAAATCTCGAATATGTGTTTTAGAGATAACTGGATCACTCTATCACTCCAAGTTTTGTGCAGATGCAGCATTGATATTATGCAAAAAGGTGACAGAAGATTTTGGAATTTGCTTAGCCCAAGAGATGACTATTCAAAGAGCCGGAATTAGTATTGGAGCTAAGCTCGAGCCAACAAAAATAGAGGACCATATCAAAGCATATGATGGTAAGCCCTCGGATGACTCTCATGATAAGGCGGTCAATCTTTTACTAGTACACAAGACCTATATGCACATAAACTGAAAACCAAGAGCCTGAAAATGGTTGCTGGCAATCATTCTGATCCAGTGCTAACATTAACAACGCTTCCATCAGGCCGGTTTCAGGCAATAAAACAACGAACTCAGCTACGCTCTCACTGTTTTAGGGCCCACTCCGTCAGGTATTTAAACACAGTTTTTCGTAATTAGATTTGAAGTGTAATTTTTATATACAATTTTTATTCCATATATCGTTTTATATCCATATATTTTTACATTACAATCAAACTGAGCTTACTTTTAGAGAATATTTTTAGAGAGCACCCACATACACATTTTTATTTCTCTTCCTGAGACAATACAATACATACATGCATACAATGATTATGAGAACTGTGAGCTTCCCATTTCACTACCAGACAGCCAGAGTTGAAGGTCATGGGTTTGAATCCCACTGCAGTTCACTGACTATTAGAACTTGTTGGATCCCCAGGTGTGCTCCAACCTGCCTACAAACTGAGCGCAAATTGGCGTGCACTTTGCGACCCCGCCCTTAAGGCACACCCTATATCGTGTCCCATTCTTCGGTATGAGGTGCATGACTGAATTTTGCGATTTTAACCGACCAGCCCTCCCCTCCTCCTCATTTGGCCAATCAAGATCTCAAATATTTTGGACAGCCAAATCAAGAACCCTATTTTTAGTACACATTCCTTTCTAACTATTGCTGCTACTATTAACTTCTAGGTTTGATGAGTAAAAAGGTTCATGGAAGTTACTGGCATGAATGGGGAATGAAAACGACTAACTTCACTGACGACAGACTCTTCAAACATATCATTGTAGAAGAGAAACTGCTATGTCACGGTAATTTGAACTTTCACAAAGCTGTAAGATGTGTCACAAAGACTTGCCTCATGCCTGCCATGTACCGATGGAATATAATGGCTTTCTTCAACTCTGCTCAACAGTAATGCACGTAAAATTATATTGTGATCATATTGCACATGGATTATTTTTTGCAGGAAGAATATGTTTATATTCAAGAAGAGCTGCAGAAAGCAGAACAAGAGGAAGGGAGCCGGCATTGGCAAACACCAATCGTCAGGCTGGTGAGAATCTGCTACGCACCCTCATCAAGGGTTGCAAAGAATTCAAGGATGATCAAATACTAGCTAAGTTTCATATGTGAGTACACTCAATAGAATGTCTGATGACAAGTAATATGAGGGATTATACTCATAACTATACTTATACAAATTGACGGCTATATCAAGGGATAAATGTAATCTGAACAAGACTATGAAATATTGTCGTTTTTGTTAATTTGCCCCTAATACGCAGGCTAGTCATAGTCTTGGTTGTCATGTCCTGCACTCAAAGCTGACAACTGCAGTCAATCTCACTAATTCATGATATCAACTTAATATTGTTTGAAGGAAACAAGCCACATTCAAACTTCACAATGGGCAGCTAGAGGAAGCCATCCGATCGGTTCTAGATGCTATGCAGACCCTGAGAAAATTCCTGCTGGAAAATGAGTTTGTAAATGCCGCCGAATACTCAACTGGACTATTCAAAGTCTTGGACGGAATGCTGTATGACTGCTACTGCCAGTGGCAAGATACAGAGAAGAAAGGGAGAAATAGGTGAAAATTTTCAAATTGATAGTCAAGCGAAACTGCCAATAAGATTAACAGAGTATGTGGAATAAAACTTGTTTGCAGTTCATTTTCAAGCTATTGTATTGATTGAATTATGTTCTACTGTCTCACAGTAATACCAGAGACTATAGATATATTATCCATAGTCTCTGGTAATACCATAGTTTTACTGTGATGATACAACAGGAGTATGAGAATATTACTTACAAGCTCCTTTCTCAGGTGATGGGTAGTTTAGAATTTTAGGATTTTTATACAAATGATATCACAGAAAAAAATCCATTTAAAGAATCTTTGCCATAACTAAAGTCAAACTTATTCATCCTGAAAATACTTGAGAACCATCCATGGGCGTATATTCCGAAAAATCTGACCCACCACTTTTCACCCCAGACACAACTCGAGCGCAAATTTCGCGAACTTATTCGCAATATTTGACATTTTTATCGTTTTTCACCCATTAAATCCAATTTATACCGGGAAATGGGTGTTATATATGGAAAGAGCATGGAAAAAACTACCATTAGAAGATGTTTTAAGGTAATGTCAAAGACCGATCCGAATATCAACATATCATACACAGTTGGAAAGCTGCCGAGCTACTGAAAATGAATGCCTGAACAAAAACTTGATTCGATGACGTTGTGTCATTTTAGGGAGGAAATGAGGCAAAAAACGCTGTTTTTGTCAACGCAGATGGAGGAGTCAAATTAATTGCAAAAAATTTCAAAACATGTGGAATGTATACTTAGAGATTGCGTTCATCATAAAATTTGATTTTCTCTGATATATGACTAGTCTAAATTGACTTTTTACGTCACGCCATACAACGCATTTTTTTTGTGAAGCCGTGAAAATTTGTGAAATTTCAATCATTAATTCACAACAGATCATAGGCTGGAATCAAAATTAATAATGATTTTCTCTTAGAGTACTCTTCAAATGTCACACACATTGACTTTCAAAAAATTAGCTTGCATATTGCAATGACAGTAGACTCTCGAATACGGCTAATATTTTCGCCGCCTTTGCATAACGCCAAACATGCTGTCCAAATAACCATTATTGTGGCCAAAGAAAGTTTTTTGAAAGTTCTCACATACGAAGCCGCTTTCATTAACCATGGTGCACACAAGAAATGCCAACATAATTTTTCATTGCATCTTCATTATTCTTGAATTTAACGCAAAAGAATGCCAAAAAACACCTCAAAAGTCCCTCAAAAGTCCCTAAAAATAGCTGTTTTTCGGCATTCTTTTGCGTTAAATTCAAGAAAAATGAAGATGCAATGAAAGATTATGTTGGCATTTTTGGTGTGCACCATGGTTAATGAAAGCGGCTTCGTATGTGAGAACTTTCAAAAAAAACTTTGTTTGGCCCAATAATGGTCATTTGGACAGCATGTTTGACGTTATGCAAAGGTGGCGAAAATATTAGCCGTATTCGAGAGTCTACTGTCATTGCAATATGCAAGCTAATTTTTTGAAAGTCAATGTGTATGACATTTGAAGAGTACTCTAAGAGAAAATCATAATTAATTTTGATTCTAGACTATGATCTGTTGTGAATTAATGATTGAAATCTCGCATATTTTCACGGCTTCACAAAAAAAATGCATTGTATGGCGTGACGTAAAAAGTCAATTTAGACTAGTCATATATCAAAGAAAATCAAATTTTACGATGAACGCAATCTCTAAGTATACATTCCACCTGATTTGAAATTTTTTGCAATTAATTTGTCTGCTCAATCTGCATTGACGAAAAGAGCGTTTTCTGCCTCATTTCCTCCCTAAAATGACACAACGTCATCGAATCAAGTTTTTGTTCAGCTATTCATTTTCAGTAGCTCGGCAGCTTTCCAACGGCATATGATATGTTGATATTCGGATCGGTCTATGACATTACCTTCTTAAGGACAGTCTGCGCATGTGCGAACTGTTGAGGCATACGTTCGTCTCTGCAGCATAGGGCTTGAACTAATTCACCTAGTCTGAGTACCAAAATTGGGAAAACAATGGAAACCCATAATTTGGAAATATTTGGGCCTAAATGGAACACTGGTTTTGATATCTCATAACCTTGAACCCTGGGAGTTGCCTTTCTTGATGGAAGGCAGCGCCACCACTGCTGTGCTGCAGAGATAGACTATGTCACAAGGCTATCCTGCAAGCAGAATGCCTTAAGGATGAAAATAAAATAAAAAAAATAATCTTTTTCAAAATACAAAAAAAATTTAATTAATTTTTTTTTAATTCTAATTGAACCCACGACTTGTCATGAGTCGTGGGTGGTAATATACGCCCATAGAACCGTCCATGTTTCAGCCTAAATTGCCTCCCAACTTACCCCATTCTTGACAAAAACAGAATAGCTGTAGTCCTAGTCATATATATTTTTCCTTCTGTGTTTTAAGAGGTACTATGTTGGATCGAGACGGAGAAGATGGGAAGGACAAGGAACGTCTAGATTTCATAGAAGACTTTCTAGCCTCAGAGGACAGACGAGAGGTGTTTCCAACTTTGGATTGTCTGGGCAGACAGGTATAATAGAAATTATAAAACAAGTTTAATGCATGGTTAGAGCAATGAACTAAACCTCTTTAGTTCATTGGTTAGTTCATTGGTTTAGTTCATTGGTTAGAGGTTGAGTTTATCATATAATTTGATTTTGATTAACATTTGACAAGTCAAGAGTGACTTCTTATGTCATGTCATAAAATAAATGATTGTTGTAAATTGTTGACCATGGTTCACACAAGACATGCCAACAGAACTCTGTGCTGCTCATCCAGTTTTCCTGAAGTTTACGAGACAGAATGTCAAACAACACTATTTAAGGCCTTTTTGAGACTTATTTTGGCATTCTGTTGCGTGAAATTAAAGAAAACTGGTATATGGTGCCAGATTCTTTTGGCAATTTCTGCCTGCGCCATAATGAATAAAAATAGCTTCATTTTCGAGACCTTTCAAAAAGGGGGAGGAGACAGCCTGGGTAAATCCATTTGACAGGAGAGGACAATTGGAAAAGAAATTCCAATAGTTGTGAGTTTGGATTAAAATAAGAGTTGTCCGATTTGATTCTATGGTCTATTGGCCATGTGATCACAATGCTGAATTCAATAAATGTTCTTTACTCCAGCCAGTCTTAACTTGCTAAGCTTAAGTAGTAATTTTACAAACAGTATAGCATGCCAAATGAATAGTGAATCGCATGAAATTCAAAGAAGAATCAAAAAGTCAAACCAAGGAGTACTCCTTGATCAAACTAAAAAAGATATGTGTGTATTTTGCTCAACCTGTTGTGATAGGTGGCTCTTCATCGTCAATCTGAATTTATCAAAATGTTAGGGATGTGTCGTGAGTGTGACCTTGAAGAGTTTACGACAGCCTGTCCAAAAGGGACAGAGCTTAGAGCTAGTTCACTGGCATGTCTGTGGACCACTTTATACTAAACTACTTTCGCTGTTCAAAGATGTTTTGTTTGTGTCATTTGAAGAGTATTCTAAAGGAAATTTTACTCAAAAGCCTATGATCTGCTGTTCCAAATCATTGATTAAAATCATGCATATTCTCACCACTTCACAAAAATCACTCTCGACTTGTCAAAGAAGCAAATAATATGATGAACTCAATTCTGACAATACATTTCACCTGTTTGAAAATCTGCAGTGACAAAAACAGTGTCTCTTTCCCCTTTTCATCACAAAAATGACACAACGTCTTCCAATTAAAAATTGACTCACGTACTCTCATTCAGTAGTGCGACACAGTATATGATCATGATGATATTCGGATCGGTCATTATTGACAATACCTGAAATCAAAATTTTATTACTTCAAGCTTTAGAATTGAATAATGTGTTTTATAATCCAAAATTATTCAGGAGCCTGACAATTTGCCTGTGCAGGAGAGGAGAGTTGGCAGACTGAACAGGAATTGATCACCATCTTGAAAGCAAATGTCAACATATTGCAGACAGGCTTGGCGAAGGAGGAGACAGAGAGGAGGCAACCCATTTGTCAAATATTAAACTGCGTCTTTGAAAATCTGTGGATAAATCAACGATGTCTCTTTTGGGCCCGCTCTGAAGAAGATATTGTGCCTATCAGAGACTATTATCTAGCTTGGCACCACCATCGCTGGGTTGCCGAACTAGATAATGTCACAAGACATCCTACAGGCATAATCTGACAGGACACTAATGCAGCCTCACTGAGCCACATAATTGTCATGATATAACAACATTGAATTGTGTATAAGCAATTGTGTCTAACTCAAGCCGCTGAAAATATTGCAATTTCCAAACTCAAACTCCCTTCAGGTTTTCAACATGGAAAGTGAACTGCAAATCAATGAGTAAGCACCATTGCTGCTGCTACACCATTCAATGTCATTACCTCGCTTAAAATCTAATGCTCCATATCCTGTCCTGTCTAGGTGTATCATATTTTAGTCTATGGCATTGCATTATTTTACATACTGTTGTATGAGGTACCTAGGGTAGGTAAATACTCTCCTTATCTCCTCCGCTAAGGACATTTAGTTTTATTTATATTTTTAAATATAGCTAATCAAAAGTTTAATTTTGTCATTTGAGGAATCAAGCACCATTTCTATATGTATGCTGGTATCTATAATATTATTGATAATTACTCAAAGATTGTTCAAGGATTGGCTATATGTCAATATCTGTTGGTCCGTAGACAATCTGTTGATCATAATTCCTAGATTTGAGTTCAATTGAATACCTGCACTGACTGATATGAAATCCTGGATCAGTTGTAAATTAGTAAATTAGTATGGCCATCACAGTATGTCTTATCCGTTCATTGGCTTATCAGTGTATGTTAGTACTGTAAACTTTTTGATGTGTACAGACAATAATTGTTTGTCTATGTGTCAATTATTGACACATAGACAAACAATGACTTTTATCTGTAAAAATACAAAGATTTACCTTTCCATCCCTGATTAAACAATTTTAAAAGTGTTTTTGGTTTTACACAATGTAATAAGAATATATCAGTTTATCTCAATTTTCAGTTTTTCAAATGTAAAATTTCCAATTTTTGTGATAACAAATATCTGCTTTTGCATTTTTACTACCATACACATACATGCATCTTAGTCTTTGAATATATGTTGAAACAAATGGTTTGTAGCTGGTTCAGCCTGTTTAAGAATTGCAGCAGTAGTAGTCAATCAATCAAGCAATCAATTTTGAAAGCCCTTTTGTTGGATAACCCAAATGAGGTGAAACCAGCCCCTGACTATGCTTGCCAACAATCACTTTTCAGTTCTCATAATTTGACTTACACTTGTGTATAGCTGTAACATCTTGAAACATATGATTCCTCTTATTTTGTTCATTTACCCATCCAGGTTATTATTTGGAAAAGTAGGGTAACAGGTTGTTTCATCATAGTGACCACTCAAAGCTCCACATTAGCTGGTATTCTGTAAATGGCATTCCTATATCTTGTGTGGCGGGTGCTACTAGAATGCCTTATGCTGACCCATTCTATCCACGTTATCTCACCCTTGAGTCCGGGGTTATCTATTATTCATAGCGCTCATAGCTAGTAGCTACATACCTTGGTTTTCCCATAGCAAGAACTAATGGTACAGCAGTGAACTAAACCTTGATTTAAAATTGTCAGATAAATTAATCCTGATTTCCAGCATTGCTGTTGGTGTGGACCAAGCTTGTCAAGAACTAGTAGCCTTTTTCTGCCAGTTTAATTCCAAGCGTATCTGATTCGACACTGGTGAATGGGCTAGAAAATATCGATCATTCAACTACACATATTTGTTACTGCATTCCATATGTTGCATTACTTGCTCCCCTGATATGCGGCCTATATATGGAGAGGGAACCACTCGTATGCAGACAAACTAGATCAAACATGACCTTATATATAACATCACATATCAGATATACTCATAGACTTAATATATTAAGTCTATGGATATACTTCAGAAGAAATCAGTTATCTGTGGGCATAGTGGTTGAACTAGAGGAGGTAGAGGGTACAGGCATGGTAAAAACTGCTTCCAAACGAACTTTGGATATCAGATATTACAAAAGATATTCTTTCTTTCCCATACAATCCATTGGATGTGGAATGTGTTAGTCTTGTCAAGCGTCCACTTTTTTGGTTTTGCGTTTGAACCTTGCATTTTCAGTAACGGTTTTTAGTCTTGCTGGTGTGAGCCTATATATAAGGGGACTTAATATAGTTTGTTTTTCATTTTTGATCACTGATGCTAAAAAACAAAAAGCAACTTGTTTTTCGTTTTCTTGTTCCAAAACAACAAATCATTAAATGAAAATCGAGTCAATTTTTGTTTTTTGATTTTTCCTATTGATGAAAACCGAAATATTAAGCTTATTCGCTGGTTAATACACGGCCAAGATAATAAATCAATAAATGATTTATAGGCATTTATTGAAGGAGAGGCACTCAATAAAACCTGGTCGTGAAAAAACCTGCTTGAGTTAATTTTGGACCCCTTAATAATAGCACGCCTAACAAGTGGCTAACAGATTTAATTCTAGGCGGCAAGGTTATGATAACAGGACAGCAGCAAAGAACTCAAGGTCACCAGCCATTACTCAAAAACAAACATGGTAAAATTGTGATTAAATTGTTTATTCGAATCGCTGTTGTAAAGCTGTTTTAATCAGAATTGGTCGCCTCTATTATTGGCTAAAAATAATTTTTAGTGCCATTTCATTCGCCTGAATGCACGCCTAGTAAATAATGTGGTCGCCTTGACAACAGACGTCTATTGACAGGCGAATAAGCTTATTGATATGAATCCTATTTCCATATTTCAACTTTGAATCACAAAAACAAAAATCGAAAAATGAATTGATGATTTTTGTTTTTCATTTTTGATGCTGCAGAACAAAACGAATATCCAATCCCATATTTTGTTTTTCATTTTTTGTGTTGAAAGTCAAAAGAACAAAAATCATACATTGCAAATGTAGCCTAAGTTGTTATTTCCCTCATGGGGATTTACTGGGATTTGCATTTCTTGCCGCTACTGGATGCTGCTGCCAAAACTGGGATGTCTGCCTGAGGTTGGCATGCTGAGATAATTTGTCAAGTCAGCTGCTATGAGGGGCTACTGTGTGGCTTGTCTACATTTGGTTTGGTTTAATTCGTTGTCACATATATACATGTACATACATAATATAGTGAAATGATATCTGGATTTGCCGCTGATGACTAAGAAACTAAAAGGTTCAAATGATAAAAAAAAATAGAAAATAAAAAAATAGCCCAGATACAAACTAAAATAGAACATTGTATTAGCGTTTACTGGAATTATTGCAGACATTTATAAAATGCAGTATAAAGCTATCACCACCGATTGCTGCTCGATGTTTGTATGATTGCAGCCTTCCAGATCGGAGTTTATTCAACAATGAGTGGAACGGATGGTGTTCATCCTTCTGTATGTGGCTAATAAAGGAGTTCATTCTATCATTGACAATGCAGTCAAAACCACAGTTCTCTAGGCCATAGCTGCTTGCAGTTTTGTATACTTTACGGATAGACTTGATGTCTCTATCATATAAATTGGTAAAAATGACTAGTAAACAATAGAAAAAACGGGATTCAACAAAACTACTAAAAATCTGATTGAGAAACTGATTGCTGGCCCCTAAAAACTTAAGCTGCTTGACTAGATACAGGCGTTGTTTAGCACTCGATATTTTATCTGCGATGTGAGTCTCAAAACGCAGTTTATTGTCCATTGTTACGCCAAGATATTTGACACTGGTGCTGGGAGTAATTACTGTGCCATCCAGGGAGAGCTGTTCAAAATCTGGGGGGTTACGCTGGGTAGTGAAAAGCATTTAATTTGTCTTGGTTGGGCTTAGCAGTAAATCACTGGATTTGCACAAAAGACTTATCCTACTGATCTCATCTAAATAGTTTGCAAAATCTGCATCAGCGGCTATGTTTCCAATTATAACAGTATCATCTGCGTATTTCAAAATTGTGACATTTTGTTTTTCTGATCTGATACCATCCGTGTAGATTGAAAACAAAAGAGGGCTTAAGACTGTGCCCTGTGGTGTTCCAGTATTTGTGACTAATTTTTCAGATAATTTGCCATCTACTTGTGTATATTGAATTCTTAGATAAAAAACTGGATACCCACTTTGTAACTCTTAAATCCAAATGTTGTAGCTTAACAACAGCTTTTGGAAGGCTTTATTCCAGCTAGCTCTAAAACCTTTTTTAGAGACAGATACCTATTACATTATCACACTGATCAATTAAGACAAAAAATCACTACAACTTTTAACTCTTTACCAATTCAGATACGCTCAGCAACCAAACTTACTCATTTTAAACAACAACTATCAAAGCACTTTATATCCTATTAATTCTTGTTACTTGAGTATTTTTTCTTTTTCTCTCAGCTTAAGTTTTTTCTTTTTTGTTCTGTCACTGCATGAAAAACATTCCTAAAGATGATGTAGGATGACAATGAAAGTATATATATATATATATAACAATCAAAAGACTCACGTTTATGGTATTAAAAGCGGAGGAAATATCTAAGAACAAACATCGAGATAAATTAGTAGCCTTGGTGTCAATACACGTGGTCACAGTGGTGATCAGCTGTAGAACAGCATCTTGTGTGGATCTACCGGATCTGTAAGCAAACTGTAACGGATCTAGCTCTGTGTGTTGGCATACATAACACTTGATCAGTTTTTCGAGTATTTTGCCCAAAAAATTGAGTGCCACTACAGTGCTGGGGTGAGGATATGAGGTATTTGGCGCAGGTGGTTGGTAGTGAATGTTGCTGATGCTCTTGGGTTGCCATCTGGTGGCTGCCGCTTGTTTGATTGTACGTTAAGCTTGCTGCCTCCAGAGGGTATGCTGCCGTTGGTGTGCTCAGTGCGCTGCCAATAGTGCGCAATGTGTTAAGTCTAGTTTAGTTTATTTTTTCATCCGATATCATGGTATTGATAAAATTGAATGCTTACAATGGTGGGTTAAAGATGACTAATAGCGGAGATTATTAAAATGAGTCATAAAAAAGGGAAAAAGGATTTGGCATGTTTTGGGACCTACATAGTTTAGGTCTAAAAATATTTTTGCGGCGAGAAGATGTTCTACATTCATTTCTGATAACATGATTAAAGAGAGGGTGTGTTTGATCAGCAGCTATTGTTACAAAATGCCTCTTGCTCTGTTCAAAAATAAATTCATTATGAGGATAAATTTAAAAACTCCAGCCTTTCTTCATAACATTAAATTGGTGATGTGCTGTCGCTGATGTGCTGTCAATTTAATGATCAGCATATTTCTTCTGGAGGGTGTGCAGCCAAACACCTATGAGCGGCAGCACACCAACCATCAGAAGCACACTAAGCACACCATCTGTAACACACCAGCGGCAGCACACCCACCAGAGGCATCCAAGGTTTCGCATCAATGCATTGATGAGTAGAAAATAATGTGCTAGGCAGCATCAGCTTTGTGCATTATGCAATGCAAAACTCAAAGTAGTTGCTGACTCTAAGCTGGGTAACACTTCAGTTCAGGGGAGATTGCAAGTCATTGATGTAATGATGATAGAGCACAGACTAAATAATAACAGGAACAGGAAACTGCTCTGTGGTATTCTATTTTAGCTGAGTTTTAGTACCTGATGGATGAAATATTTCACAAGAATCCTGGCTAAATGCTCTTCCGAATTAGATTTTGTCTTTTTCCCTATGCAGAAGATGCAATTTGCTATTAATCACTGAGAAGTTGTTGAAACCCTGGTTTCCCTTTAACGTACAATCGGCATCAAACAAGTGGCAGCCACCATGGCAGCAGCCCGACAGCATCAGCAACATTCACTACCAAGCACCTGCACCGAATACCTTTCATCCCAAGCACTGTAACATACATAGACAGTTTTCTGAGCTCTTATTTATGCCTCAATTTTGAGTTTTCCTCTCTCCAGTTTGGTACTTTTAACCCACGCCGCATAGGAAAAAACCTGCTGAAAGTGGGTTATCTTGAAAACCGCTTATGTTAGGATAAAAATGAAATTTGATTCAGAGTCTGCACCATTGAAAACCCTGTGGGACAGGGTTTCCAAATCATTGGAAGTTTGAACGTTGATATATCTAAATTTTAGTGATGAAACTCATGAAGAATTCTGCCAAATTGTCCGCAAAACAGGCAGAAAATGCTATAATTGACTATCCAAATACTAAAATTATTTTCCAAACTATTACCATATGAGTTTTCAATGCTGCAGATTCTGAATCAAAAATAATTTTTATCCTATTATAAGCGGTTATCACCCTCTTTTCAGCACGTTTTTCCTATGCAGCCTGGGTTAAAAGTACCAAACTGGAGGGAGGACAACTCTGAAAGGAGGCCTAAATCAGAGCTCAGGAGGCTGTCTGTTGTGTGGCCCTCAATGCAGACAAGCCACACAGTGGCCCCTTATAGCAGCCGACTTGACAAAATTATCTCAGCATACCAGACTCAGGCAGACAACCCAGTTTTGGCAGCAGCATCCGGTAGCGGCAAGAAATGCAAACCCCAGTATATCCCCATAAGGAAAATAACAACTTAGGCTACATTTGCAATGTTTGATTTTGTTTTTTTTTGTCTTTCAACACAAAAAATGAAAAACAAAATATTGAATTGGATTTTCGTTTTTGCAGCACATATGTTGCAGCCCACCCATTAGTCCATTGTGTTTAAAAAAAGTGAGATGTGACAACAAATTTTTTTATTAATATATATATATATATTAATATCCTAGCAGCACCTTGGTGCAGTCATCGTCTACATAGACGGGCAAGAAACGGTTTTATTAATATATATATATATATATACATTATATATGATTTTCCACTCAGATGGTTCAACACATAAACAAATATATATTTTTATTGTTTGACATGACAACACGTGTTATAGAAAGTACACAGTATAATGTATAATATCCGATTTTAACATTTAACTATAAGCATGACTGTTGGTCATTTCAGTAATGATAGAACAATTAACACAACACAAGGCACATGACACAGTTGGTAGAAAAGAGAAAAGTTGTGCAATGTGCTGCCCACATAGATAGTAGGCAGATTGAAATCAGAGTAAGGCATCTAACGTACAATAATGAAAATCGTGTATGTATTTTTTAAGTAGGCTAGATGTGTTGTGCGGTCAGAATATTAAGTACAGTTAGCCGAGAGGTAAAGGTCAACAGACACTATTGTGACGAGGCGCGTGGCTTATCCTTCACTCCTCTTAATACTTTTCAGTTATGGAAGGTAGAGCTCTGAAGGATATCCTGCAGAGACTCTTCTTCTGTTTCACACATGTCCTGCAAATACAAGATGATGTCATATCATGTCATGTCAACGGAATTAATGAAAAGAAAACAGCTCACCATACAAAATGATTGGCTCCTGGCAAAGTTTTTTATTGCTAGGATACTGCGACTAGAAAATTCATACTAATTAAAGTTGCTCTCAAATGAGAAGCTGAGCAAAGACGGGTAACATGGATTAGAAAATGACTAGAACGGAGTCATCGCAATTTGGCAGAGACAAAGCAACTTACCACAAATCGGTCATAATCAAATTTATGTCGCAGTTTGAGATGATCAAGAAGCTGACCGCTCTTCAGGTTCTTATCTCCCCATGGATATGCAATACAAATCGTACAAACCTACAAACCAGGAAAAACTGATCACATAACTATATAGTATTGAATAGATGCAAAAAAATATCCTGCACCAAACGACTTACACTGATACACTTAGTCTTCCGTTCCGGAGTCAGTTTGTGTCTATTTATGTGGCTCTCTGGTCTGCTGCTATAAAGCAAGCCGCTGATAAGTTTGCTTGGAGGCAGCTGCTGCTCCCTACAACTAGCTGTTACAGGCGAAGAAAGAAGACAAAGGCACTAAGACAGATATAGTTTTAAGGGGTCCTGAATAGAAATGGTTTAATCAATATAATTATGGTTGGAATGAGTATTCGGCTTGAAAGAATTCATAACTTACCAGTTTATGATTTGGGGCGTTTTGGTGGTTGGTTAAACAATGATTTATCAGATCTTCTCTAGGGAAGTTTCTCTGTCCACAGTAAGCACAAGGAAATGTTTGTCTATTCGCCACAGGAACGCTAGAAATAAAACATAATTAACCGTAACCATTAATATATAATTTAAAATATTTCATACATGGTTGCAGAATTTGTTTCCTTGTAAACTGGCAGTAGATACAAGAAAATGTTCATGGCTAGCAGGCAAGAGCACTATTAGACATCACTATCAACAGTCAACTTCTTAAGGTAGAGAATAAATATTCCCCCCTCCAATCCTACTGGTCAAATACGTCACATCTCATGGAGAGGCTTCTCCGTGCAAATCTAAGAAGTGTAATCTATGGCTGGGTCAACATGGTAAGGAAAATATAAGGATCAATTACAATTATGGACACATAAATACACGATTAATTTGAAAAAATGTCCATTTGGAATGGTTGTTGGCTAAGTTTCAGAGAAATCATTATCAGACAAATATGCAAAATGGTCATATGAGAATTTAAATTGAGAACTTACTTTAAGCCTAGCCCTGAAGCCGGGGCAGGGGAATATCCGGCAGCGCCTGCTACTGGTACATTCTGAGGGTCATCCATAGTCATACACTTTGCTTCATGAGCGCGGCCATCGATCGGTTTGAACTGAAATAAAAGCAGTCATATCTTATAGAGATAAACAAGCAAGCATCTCCCCACTTTGATATGCTCAAATATAAGTTGTCCGAAATGTATAAATCTCATTCCTCGAGCTGTGTAAAGGTCTGATATCATGGTATATAGAATATCAGCTGAGCTGTTTGTCCATAACTTAATCATGGATAACAAACTGCTCATATTTTCACTGGTGAAATTCTGTTGAATGAGTGAGTGGTTGTCTCTTGGCAATTCAACCAGCCAAGTCATGGAAAGTGGCTTAATCAAATTCATCCATTTTTGCTGAGATAAGGCTACTCTGGCGCTAGTGCAATAACAATCAGCTTGCCCCTTCCAGTTCGGTTGCACACAATCCAAGTCAAAGATTGAGCAGAGAGTTATTAACGGTCAATGTAGCAAAGTTTGATCACTAAACACGATTGATTATCAGTGCAGCACAGAGACTCACCTTCTGTTTACAGATGTCACATTTGAGAAGCTTAGTCTGCATCTTCTTAGTAACATCAGGAGCAGCTTTAAACTCAGTGTTATCAAGAGGCTCTCGACAAAAGGGACACTCTGGCTTTATGGATAGGACCTGCGCTAAGCATGCTGAACAAAATCTACAAATAACGTGGGTGCAGTGATCAATGTGTTACAGTGTCGCACAAAGTCGCTACATCTAGCTTTGAGGGAGGTCGCCATCATATGATTTCCTGAACAAGTTTGAGGAAAAGTGCATAAGTCGGATATCGAGGCGCCGCTCCAGATACTCGACTTTTGCAATATCCCTCTGCCACCACAGAGGGAACAAACTTGCTCCAGTGAATTCCCTGGATCTCAAGCAGTGATAGGACCTATACATTGAAGCATTGATGACACATGGTGAGACTTGTGTTGTAGGAGAAATAAGTAGATGTCCACCAATGTCCTGTCAGAAATATGGCATTAATATCATACCAATTTCCTTCAATCTGTGTATAATTTTGTACACAGCCTGTGACCAGCTGTGCACAAGGAAGATAGGTTAGATAAACTGAGAAGTAACTTACAGATGATTGCATGTTGTTCTCACTGGTTGATCATAGAAATCCAAACAAATAGTACACAGAAACTCTTCATGGTCAGAACCTCTATTCCTGGATGAGTTGGTGCTGATGGTGCTACTTCTCACTGTGTTCCCTCTGGGAAAGGAGTTTGCCATCTGTTCTTTTACTCCTGTTACTAAATTCACTTGTTACTGCTCTGAATGACTTCACAATACTAAACAGAAACTGAAATACTTAGGGGGGGACTCAATCAGAATGGAAATCCAAAAGGGGATTTCCCTATTCCCCTATAATTGACCAATCAGCCTTCAAGTTCATGCTTGGTGCCTTTATTCTGGTTTTCCATAATCATTCAATAGGGACAACTCCAGACATTATCCAGGATTTCAGACTGGAAGATAATATTTATTTTCTGGCTTGTTCCACAAAATCTGGTCATAGGTCCGATGATCAATTTATAGGGAAACTGAATGTTTTTAGCATCGACTGGCAGTAGTAGCTTTTGGAATGTTAGCTAGCCATAATTTTGCCATTTCAAGCACGTGCAAGTTTCAATATTGATAATAATTATAACACACACTGAATATAAATATTATATGAATTTTACAGCTAGTGTTTTCATCTGAAGGGCTGGTTCATCCTACAGGGGTCATTTTAATGGTGTTGCTGATAAGGATATCAGCTTTATTAATTTCTATTATGGCCTTTGAGGTAATGTCAACGACTGACTCAAATATCAACATATTATATACCGTTAGAATTGGCAAGCTGCCGAGCTTCTGAATGTTGACAGCTAAACTTGATTTGGCGAAGGCAGTTGAAATGCAATGTTATAACAAACTATACCAGTACAGTTTGAGCGCTTAAACTATTTCAGACATAAAATCTCTGGTGCCCAAGAAGACGTTCTTGTAAATCATGTCCCAAAATTCCCACAACACGCAGCTTGGATTAGATGTTTGCCCCTTTTGTTTCGGGGTGAGACAGTTATGGTTATTACAGCTGAATTGGGGCGCGATATCCAAGAAAAAAAAAAAATTCCAGAACATGAAACACACTTGAGTCAGAAACAAATTACAAATTAATGATTTATTTCATCTACAAAAATACAATAAAATAATCTCTCAGATCTTAACAATAGATATTATACAATCGCAACAAAAGTTAAATATCTAATAACAAACAACATGATGATGGTCATCTCAACATTTATATATAATATATTAATTCTATTCGGCACCTTGTTGACATTGACTGAAAATAAATAGCACTGAATTTGGTCTCAATAAATATTGATGGAATAAAATTTGTGAAATATCAATGGTATTTCAAAATGAGTCAAAGTCAACTTTCTCCCTATGAATTCTTGTCAAAACAGTTGAGGCTTCCCCAACCCAAAATGAAACAACAACCCCCTTCCCTAAATATATCCCAGCTTTCCCTCTCCTGGCAAACAGCTCATGATAGCAGATGAGAATTCAAACTGAAGCATTTTACAAGAACAGGTAGGGAAAAATGGGCTGCAAATCATATCATTAATCATATGAAAACTAATTTAGGACAATTTTTTTGACACTAGTCTGGACCTCCACTGCACTGACAGGTAGGGGCCACATACCCCCAATGACACCTGCTTGTATTGCCACACCTGACACTACGGCCAAATCTGCATCTATACCCGTATTTAGAGATTTGTTAAAATATTCACTAATGATCTGTCGGACCCGAGGAATCCTCGTACTGCCTCCTACCATGACTATCTCATCTACGTCAGAGGGTTCCAGCTCTGTGTAGTCAAGTATAGCTTTTATAGGTTCCAATATTTTATCGAACAGCACCTTATTTATAGATTCAAACTCCTTACGAGTGATTTTTCTGTTATATACTTTGTGGTTGAAGGAATGGAGGGTTATATTTAGGGTTGTCACATCATGAGATGTCAAGTTGAGCTTTGCAGCTTCCACTGCGGCTCTAACAGATTGAACATCCCCCGAGTTCTCCAGCTCCTTACCGAATATACTTTTTATATCAGCCAATAAATACTTTTGCATCTGATTGTTGAAGTCCTGCCCACCAAGATGGTTGTTACCTGAAATCACAACAAACAAGTTCAAAATCAGGGAAAAACTACATATGAAATTTTACTCATCCGATACAGAGCACTTTGAACTGTGAGGTGAATTTCCCATTCATGTCTGAAGTTTTCCTGTCTTTACAAAATAGGTGCAATCTCAAGGTTACACTGATATCTACGCTCCACTCACCAGCCATGGCCTGTGTTAAGAACATGCCTCCTTGCACAGCTAATAGGGAGACATCTAGAGTTCCTCCGCCCAAGTCTACTACTAGTACATTATTGATTCCGGGTTTTGTGTGAAGACCATATGCCAAAGCTGCAGCAGTCGGCTCATTTATAACTCTCAGCACTTTGAAACCTTATAAATCAAAACCGGGAATATATGTTATATTTTGTCAGTTGTGTAGGCAATAATATGGTCACAATGTGTCTAAATATCAGTGACATAGACTGAAACCGGCTATCACATCTTGCCCGCAACCACAAAACAGATGTTACCAAGAACTCTGGACTCCAAATCGTTCAAATATAATTACTGGTATTAAATACTTCCATACATTATATGTGACCATTGGTCCTTCTAGTAACTAAATGTCACTAAACTAAGAAAAATTACACCATTTACTCTTAGCCTTGTCACACGGCGGCTACTTACAAGGCAGAGTATCCGCCGCGTGTCAAGGCAGAGTATCTATGGCCATCTATGGTCAATCCAAAACCGAAATTCATTTCTGTTGCAGTATTAAAACATACCAGCAAAGTTAACAGCCTTTGTTGTGTAGTTTCTCTGAAGCTGGTTGAATTCTGCTGGTACTGACACCACAGATATTTTAGGAGCTGATAGAGTCAGATTCCTCTCCATGGTTGACTTGAGAGTCTTAACTATATGACCTCCGACCTCATGAGGCTTCACTGTGATTGGCTGACCTTTGTGCTGAACATGAAACTGTGCAAATCCATCTTTATCTACACTCATCTACAAAACATAGCCAAGCCAACGCTAGATGATATATTACACTATCAGATTGACTGCGCCTCTTAATATCGGCGATGGCTTGGGGTGAACATAACATTATGTAGATGAAAGCTCACCAAGTGAGAAGACATCAACGACATCATAATAAAACTGTGGCCTGGTGTTTGCACTAATACAGCTGTTTTGACAACTTTAAATACTTGACTGTCAAAAGTCTGGTTTCAAACAACTTACCAGTGGAAAAGAGGATATTGCGAATATTACCTTAAATTGATAGCGAGATGACTCTTTCTGTAGTTCTTCAGAAGTAAACTTTTTCCCGATAAAGCGCTTGGCATCGTACAGTGTGTTTGCAGCGTTGGTCTCTTGTTGAGCCACAGCTGCTCGCCCTACTAGCACATTATCATCACTGTAAAGTAACATCAAATATAAACGTTGACATGAGACTATACCGAGCCAAGGAGATTTATCTCCTTTCAAACATTCTAAATAAATTCCATCACATTTATGGCGGCAACAATGTCATTCTCTCCTAATTATTGCATTGGCAATGGGAATTTCTATTTATACTGCTGAATAGGTGGCAGTTCTTGTCTTACTTTATGTTTTGATCAATTTGTAAGCACATGGCGCCGGCATATTAGTTCACCGTGAATCCATCATCAACTAACACTAATTTGAGATGAAAGTGGTGACTCCACACTCACGTGAAAGCTACAACGCTGGGTATACACTTGTGGTGCTGCTCATCTTCATATATTATAACTTTACCCGTCACTGCTTGGTATCCTCCGATACAGGAATATGTTGTACCTGGAAATCCAAAACTATCATAATAACCTTGTCAGTCTCGTGACTATCAAATCTGATTTAATTGGATGATTTTATTGTGTTGGCACCATGTCTATGTAACCATGCTATGTAAGATGTATGTACAAGGAATGGGTATATATACGACATTATTACAGGTGGATGGCACAAATGTATCCTTGGAATCTCACCAAATCCATAGCTATTCCATATTACCTATTTGGGATGGTAAGAAGACATAGCTAATTGAAAACTGCTATTTCCATGGGATGTTATTCAAGATACAAAGAGACAGTGTGATATTTCATAGTTGTGAATGACTACAAGACATAATTGACACAATCTAACACGTCTTAGCCTGTTAATGTCCTGGAGCATAAGACTAATTATGGAATATGGAAGATAAGTTAACACTCAACATAAAGTCCTCAATAACAGGATGTTTCTATTCATGTCCTGTTTATTGTCACTGTCAGAATGATGAAGTTAAACCGATGAGAAAAGTCATTAGTTAACAGTCAGTTTTCCGCTGTGACATGATAAGAATTATACAGGCAGGCACACGTGTTTATTCCGCCAGCTATTATTTTGATCCTATTTTGGGAAACGGACTAGCCATTATTTTCACATTTGTTATACCATTTTCTGTTCAGACATATTTCCTAATATTTACGTATAGTACATTTATTTTGCCACGTAACTTGTTTCCAGTTTTTTTTATCGCATCTCCTGCGTTCCTTTTAACATTATTCCATATAGCCATAACTCACCACCCTAGCTATATGGCAAAGTTTAGGTATGTTAGAATATGCTCGCAAAATCAGCAGTATCAGTGTCAGGTATGTAGTTATTTGATCGATAAGGCGTTACAATTCCCACAATAAAATAAGACCTGACACGGCTCCATCATGAGCATTTGGGTGAACACTATATAATAGGGTGAGGAGCAAACAGCTGTGATGCAGTTCATACATGATGATTCCGATTCCATCACAAGGTACTTACCTAAATCAATACCGACAAGTTTTGGGGCAGGGGGTGGAAGTGATCTTTGAGCAAAATATCCGGCAACAAGTACGGCTATGAAAGCTCCACCTGCAAATGTAGAACAAGTGTTTTGTTTTAGTGCTCACAACAAATTGTAATCTGAGATGGTTTACAAAACATTACCATCATGAGTTAGATATATATATTTGTATATAAAATACAGGTTAATGTACGTGCTACAATTTGTACTTACCTAAGAGAGTTATTGCGGTAGACCCCATCAATAGTCACGAGTTACAGATCTGAATATGTCACCACCTACAAAAGCGACATAAAACATTAACAGTGGAATAAAGAGCAGTTAGTTTTCTATTACAGCATACAAGTATTTGACGAGTAATTGAGGCATTCTGACCTTGCGGGCAGCAGGTTGAGATTATGATGATAGATAGGAAGTAAAGAATAACATTTCGTTCTTTTTGCTGGTTGAGGATTCAACATGACATGAAATAAGCTTGCAATTAGTTATCACTTAAAATAGTAGCTTATTGTTTAATTAAAATTTCCACGTGAAAACCTTCCATAAGTACAGCACGAATGTAAAAAGAAATCGGTGCCATATGGGATCAAGTAATCTGTGAATATTTAATGTTGACAAGGAAAAGCATTGCGATTGGAAAGTGGACTCCTCAACAATGACATATTGGCTAAATATCTGGGATAGTTGACAGGCCTAGACTTAGAATGTCCACACAATCCAACCCAACTAATCTGTGAAGGGAATACCTTAATATGTGTTAAAAACATTTACAGTCTGTCACTTTCTAGCCAGTACCTCTCCTCACATAGACAGTTAATCATAATACATCTAAGCCTTTGTTACCACCTGGTGTTTGTAACTCAGTAGCCAAAGTACACCGCTCTGAACATACCCCAGGGCCAATGTTCACTCCAAATACCTTGAAAGCTTATGATCAAGCAGTGGTGCCAGCCAATGAACATCAAAAGAGAACGGAACAATATAGATAGTAACAATAACAATGAATTTTCGACTGAGTGAATAATAGGGGACACCCAGACGAGCTGTTACTACCAGTAACCCATCTTCCAGCAATCACAGCCCACATCATCACATCCACAGGTCTAGTCGAAAACCTGGGATTTTGGCAATGTTTGACTGCCCCCCTTGAGTCTTTGTTGGTTCCAACAAAACAACAAAAACTCAAGGGGGGAATCAAACATTGCCAAAATCCCAGGTTTTGGAGTAGACCTGTGATCACATCACTCCTCCAGATAGATAGAGTCCATGAGTAAAACAAAAAGCAGTAATTGTAAAAGAGTAGAGAATGGTGGAGACTACTAGTGCAGAGGGTTCCCTACCATACCACTACCATTTGACAATGTATGTGTCTCCTACTCACAGGTCTACTCCAAAACCTGGGATTTTAGCAATGTTTGACTGCCCCCCTTGAGGGGCAGTCAAGGGGGCAGTCAAACATTGCCAAAATCCCAGGTTTTGGAGTAGACCTGTGGTCGTGGAATAATCATAATATATATATATATATATATATACACACTCTCATACACTCAAGCCCAAGGTCAGGAGGAGTAAAACTAAAAGCCAATGATTCAATGATTTATTCACTGCTACTCACTAAATCAACAAGGGAGGAGTTTCTTCACTTAGATAAACATAAACCAATAATGCCCATGTTACCAAATGTTGCCTTGTGATCTATAAAATGAGCAAATGGCTAGAGAAATGAGTTTTCCCTTCCTATAGTAATGTGACGTGTAGCAGTAATAATGAAAATCAAGTTTTTGATAAATTTGCTTCTTGAAAATGTTATAACCTTGCCAGCTGTGAAATTGTTGTGATGATTATACTGCAGGTAAAGTTGATAAATGAAGATTCTATGTTTTTTTGATGTCTGTATCGATTAAATAAAAGTATTACATATATACTTATGAAGTTGCCTTAAAATCTTCGAGATGTCAGATTAAATTCGATGATTTTAATTCGGTAAAACAGATTGGTCAGGATAGGTCTTTGATGACAACTTTCATCACTGAGTAAACTGACAGAATTGTTGGTGCTAGAGCTTTTTAATTAACTTCATGGCCTTTTTGCCTACGTCCAGTATCTTCCAAACTAGTACTAGACATAGCCATAATACAGGCTCTCAATCCCCAGTGGCACATAGTCGTTTAGAGTTCGCAAGCAATGATTGTGACTGGAAGTTTAGTTAGTCAGGTAGTAAGTATCTGTCACTCACTGTCAGTGGGCTGGCCAGCAGGAGTGGTTACTTCACAGGTCTACTGCAAAACCTGGGACTTTGGCAATGTTTGACTGGCCCCCTTGAGTTTTTGTTGGAATATTGTTTAAAACAAAACAACAAAAACTCAAGGGGGCCAGTCAAACATTGCCAATGTCCCAGGTTTTGGACTTGGAGTAGACCTGTGGTGCATGGGCCCCTGGGACTTACATGTCTTTACTTTGCCAATGTCCCAGCAGTATCAACCACCCAAAAAACACCAAACAGGGTAAGACACATAACAAAATTTTTACAACCTACCTTGAAATCATGGGCCCCTGGGACTTACATGTCTTTACTTTGCCAATGTCCACTATCAACATTGGCCATTGGCACATTCAATGGACATTGGCAAAGTAAAGACATGTAAGTCCCAGGGGCCCATGCTTGAAATCTCTCACACTAACTCACACCTCTTTCATATGCTTCAGGTTTGAAGGTTCTAGCACAAACAGAGCTGACCTTATGGACCAGAGAAAAAAGATGTTATCAACAACCTGAGTAGGCTGAAATGGCTGCATGACTATTGACATCCCTACATGATTATTTTACTTTTTTTATTTCACTAAATTGGTGCTTTTTACACTCATATATGTTTTCTAAATTATGTTCATTAATTTTTAAGCTTCTAATAAACTATGAGAAATCATATATGAGTGTAAAAAGAACCAATTTAGTGAAATAAAAAAAAAGAAGTACAATAATCATGTGGGGATGTCAATACTCATGCAACCATTTCAGCCTACTCAGGTTTTTGTTAACATCTTTTTTCTCTGGTCCATAAAGTCAGCTCTGTTTGTGCTAGAACCTTCAAACCTGAAGCAAATGAAAGAGGAAGGAGGTGTGAGTTAGTGTGGGAGATTTCAAGGTAGGTTGTAAAAAAAATTTTTTGTGTCTTACCCTGTTTGGTGTTTTTTGGGTGGTTGATACTGGAAATTGGCAAAGTAAAGACATGAAAGTCCCAGGGGCCCATGTTGTGGTGTGGGTCACTGCTTGTTACTCTTTGGATAGTTGTAAGGCTAGAGTAAGTACTGCTGTAGTGTAGGACCGACATGTAACTGCTCAGATATTACCAGGACTTAAACCTACACATAGCCTTATCTCCAAGGCCTTTGATCAAGGAGTACTCCTTGCTTTGATAATCCTACACACTTTTCATTCAGTGTGGTGTTTCACTTAGAACCTTCTGCTTCTGGGCTTATTCGATTGGTCCACCACCTTCATACTCATTAAATCCATCATTATGTGGGTTAACATTGAAAGTTCTGTCCTTTATCGTCGACCAAGAAACTGTGCCTTAAAGGGCAACCAAGGTTTCGCAGCAATGCATTAATGGGTAGCAAATAATGTGCTGGGCAGCATCAGCTTTGTGCATTACGCGATGCAAAACTCAATGTAGTTGCTGACTCAAAGCTGGGTAACATTTCAGTTTAGGGGAGGTTCCAAGACTTTGCTGTAATAATTATAGAGCACAGGCTGAATAATAACAGGAACAGGAAACTGCTATGTGGTATTCTCTTTTACCTGAGTTTGAGTACCTGATGGAAGAAATGTTTCACAAGAATTCAGGCTGAATAATCATCCGAATTATATTTTGTCTTTTTCCCCACGCAGAAAGTGCAATCTGCTATTAATCAATGGCCATCAATGAGAAGTTGTTTGAAACCTTGGTTGCCCTTTAAGGGCGCGGCTGGTATATTCGGCGCCAAGTTGCTCACAGTTTGCAGCCAGGTCAGAGCACACCTGGTGTAAGGCTAGCACCTAGATTGTTATACACATATAATGCCCGCAGGAGTGAGTACATATATACAACCACACACATTGGAGTCCTAGATATAAGATAGCTCATATTAGTTTAGTATTTCCCGACGTATGATGCCATACCCTCAGATCAATCTATCATCCAAGGGAAGACAACCTTCACACCTGGAGTATCACTTGAGCTCAGTTGACTGTAGCGTGATTCAAACCCAAGTCCTCCAACACTTGCGTATTAGAGGGTATGAGCCATAAACGATTGAGCTACTATTATTACGTACATATCCTACGCACATGAATAACTTTCCAACAAATCCTCGTCGCCTAGCCTATTAGGGTTGGTATCTAGAGGATCCATTAACAGTTAAGTGGATTTTGGTGGTAGTATGTCGCTGAAGTTTGGTACACTGGTCCAATACAGGGAAACAAAAAAGATTTAGGTAATAGCCAATTGAAAAAAATATGAAATAAAGCAGTCAGCACCTCATTCACGAATTTAATAATAAGCGATACAATTTTTAGGTATAGAGATATAGTAAAGTGATAAAAGTTTATATGTAACGTAACAAAAGTATGTTTATAAAGGATAAGAGTACACCTTAATCTCACCTCAAATACAAGTAAAACCTGAAATGCCACTGGTTTGAATTATGCATCCAATTGATTACTCCGGTGTTGTGTTGTGATTTCAATTTACATATGTGTCTACTCTAACATCTTAAAGATTTCATTCCACCCTCCTTCAAGACAGGAATTCAGTATTGCAATTATTGATGACTTCTGAACCCTATTTGGCATAGAAATTTGGCCAATAGCAACAACCAATGACTCCAAGGGCATCGCTTGGCACCTGTTAATGATGGAAACCAATAGTGTCCATTTTAGTTTTAGCGCTCAAACTGTGCAGGGACAGCTGGTAGTAGCATTACCTGTTCAACCACTTCCTCCACATAAGTTGTCATCCTGGCACAGTTTGAGCCTTAAACTATGTCCATGTATATCCCTCTTAAATATTGGAATTTTAGGGATTTTTCAAAATTGTCCTGCTGAAAAAGTGGAAGCGCCAGTGACCTGGTCCTACCTATGAATAAACCACTGTAGCAACAGATGCACTGTTGGTCAGCAACACCAACAAAAAAACCTTAGACCGTTGGCATCTTGGTTACTGTGTTGTTGTTGTTGGACCTAGTGGCTAATGGTAAAGATTTATCCAGAAAATGAAAAAACAAACCCAACAAAAATGAATTTCATTTCATGACCCTTCAATCCAGAAACAGCCAAACCCGACTATGTCTCACAAATATTTGTAGCAAGACAACTTCAAGACAGTCTTTCTGCGTCTTACCAGTGAATATTTTTGGTGCCTATGCAGTGCAGAATAAATTTCTGTCATGTATGGAACCCAGTATGGAGATCATCAATCTGAAGTATAAATATCAAAATAGGCAATATGAAATGAGATATTTTATAAAATGTTCTGATTCTCCTGTAAATTTTGTTTCTTCAATGAAATCAAATACGAGCGATACTCGTGGATTTTTGTCTTTTAATTCAAGCCAAGACTTTCATATAAGCTGGCAATTTGATACTTCTGAGAAAATGCATTAAAAAAGACCTGTACCAATCTGAAGATTCTTTGGGAGCCAAACTAGACTATAACTGGAATGAGAAATGATGATTTTTTTAAAATGCTAAACCTGCTTAAATTGTCAGCCCGATCAGATAATATGGACGCGTTTTTAATTTTTAGATCAATCAACCAATATGCTGCTCAGAGTATTCACAGTCATATTGGTGCTGTCTCACCTTGTCCTAGCTCAAGAGTCACCCCCTCCTCTTGAAGGGACAATCGTTTCTTCTCCTCCTGTAGGCGATTCTTCTCCTCCAGGTAAGTGTGTGTGTTTTCAAATCGCCAGGTGACATTGTATTATTGTAAAGATTGTTTATTAAATGATTACTATGCTTCACCTGACTAGTCGTAATGTCATTTCAAAAAAGCTGTACGCCTCTATGATGCAAATCAGCCTTCCTTCTCCATGAGCAACAGCATCTCTGAATCTCTATTTTCAAAACTGACCTCCAATCTATCAGAATAGATTCATTACACACAGCCCAAAAGTATGCATTGAAATGTAACTTGTCCCCGCTATCAATCTACCTCTTCTTAAAACCTTTTCTAAATTTACTGCCACTGTTAGAAACTCCTGAGCAACCAAGTGCAACCGTAACACAGATGACTGTGCAGAAATTAGTCACCATTACAGCAACTGCATCAGAATCAGGAGCAAAAGATGATCCAAGCGGAGGTAATTAAATATTGTATTATGAAAGCTTGAGAAATATCTCGACTATATCTGTATATATAAAGTGATTGCTAGGAAAATCCAGTCATTTGCAGATCATTTCATGGCTTACATGCCACGAAATAGAATCGAATTTTAATATCTCAATATCTTTCTTTACCTGCTTCCAATACAAAATAAGCCAGGCAGATAAGGTATACCCTATAGGAGTTTAATTTAGCTAGAGTTTAATTTCGCTATCTGGACCTGGTACTAAATTTCGCTAGTACTAAATTTCGCTAGTAGGCTTACTAGTGAAAATCAAAAAAAATGTGCAAGCTGGGATTCGAACCCAGGGCATAAATCTCCATATGATTGCAAGGCAGACACTTAGACCACTACACCACGCTAGCTTACATGCTAGCATGCATGCTAGCTTGCATGCTAGCTTGCATGCTAGCTTGCATGCTAGCTTGCATGCTAGCTTGCATGCTAGCTTGCATGCTAGCTTGCATGCTTGCATGCTAGCTTGCATGCTAGCTTGCATGCTAGCTTGCATGCTAGCTTGCATGCTAGCTTGCATGCTAGCTTGCATGCTAGCTTGCATGCTAGCTTGCATGCTAGCTTGCATGCTTGCTAGCTTGCATACTTGCTAGCTTGCATGTTTGCTAGGTTGCATGCTTGCTAGCTTGCATGCTATGCTTGCATGTAAGCATGCATGCATGCTTATGTGCTTATGTAAGGTGTAATTTTGTATAATTGTACATTGTTTATGAAACTATGGTGAGTGAGTTTAATTTAAGATACACTAAATTCCGCAACCCAGGCAACAACTCAAAAAGCGAATCCTAAATGCAGCGAAAACTAAACTCCTATAGGGTAAGTAACATTTTCAGACAGAAAACAACTAACTACAAGAGATTGGGCATTCAGTTACCCTCAGTTAGGGGGAAACCATAGACTTAGTATACTGTATATAAGTCTCTGGGGGAGTATGATATTCAGTACCAAAGTCCATGGGTATTTCTTGTGCATGCAATGGATAATCAAAGCACGATTGCATGGCATTGTGTATCTGTAAACTGTTTTAAATTTTTTGGTGTAACCTATGCTTTTCATTGTTATAGATTGTTATTTATCTTATAATAAAATTGGATGTCAACGTATTATGATGAATATGTATATATATAAAATGTTGATGTGATCATTCTGCAAACCATTATCTGTTTGATTTTTCAGAACATACAGACGCACAGCAGCCTGTCTGTGATCCCAATAGTCTTCTAGTCCGAGACCAATGTAGTGGCCACGGCAGTTGTGCAACTGATAAAGTAATCAAATGTGTATGCCATGTAAATTTCTCAGGCCAAACTTGTGAAATCGGTAACTATAGATAGCTTTCTATAAATAAAAAACTATTTGTTCCAACTATATTTGTATCAAATTTTTTGTCAATGGTATAATTGATATTGTAGGAAACTCACATCAACCATGACAAAGTGAAGTCTTGAATGATTGGGTTGAGATTTGTTTTCTTTCAAATAGAGAATATTGTAGACAACATTGTGCAGCAGCATACATTATTTTCTAAATCGGCTCATCCCTTTTTCATTTCGGTGTAATGCGCTGTTGAATGGAATATGTGCTATGTAGGTAGTGGTGATCAGGTACAACACCAGAAAAAATTTAATTAATTTTCCCTCTTGTCGATTGATCCATCCTTCTTTATGATCAGCTGAAAGAAGATTTTTGATTGCTATTGTTCATTTTATCTCCTCAAAGTTATTCTACTCCGTGGTAACATGGCATTGTTTGATTTAGATGAGTTTTGTGCTGGTACGAAGTGCTATGAACACGGCAAATGTGCTGATGGTAAATGTACTTGTGATGCAGATCACTACGGTCCAGAATGTGGTGAGTGAACTCCATAAGGCCAGAGATGTTTGTAATTGTTCTTATTAAGTCTTCTCCTTGCCTGTGAACGGATATCGGTGACTTTCCACTCACTGTATTCGTAACTGAGCGCACCTAGCCTTGTCACACACCCTTTTTTATTTGTTTTAGGGTCCATGAAACAAAAAGGTAGCCGCGTGACATGATTAGGGAGCACCAGTTTAGACCATACTCAGCAATATTTATATTTTATAGACATATGATAACTATATGGTACATTGCACACCACTTCATTCTAACCCCTAGACATCACCAAATCTTGTTCCAAATCAAAATATGAATCATGTGGTGTAAAAAGATGCTCATAGCCCAGAGGGTCAACATTTTTTGTCTGAGTTAACAAGAGGTTTTGAAAGACTCATGAACAGCCTCATGTGCATGATCGTTATCAGCCATCTTCACATATCACTTTAAAACTGTACTATTATACATCTTGATATAGTCACAGGTCCTAGTAATGTAGTGTTGTATCAAGAACTCCTTGGTTGTATATCTGTAGAGCTTGATGCTTGCCCAGGAGGTTGTGGAAATGATGGAATGTGTATCAAAACCAAACCCACCAAACCCATGGAACCTCCTAGCTGTTATTGTCAGCCTGGGTTTGTTGGCCCTAATTGTGAAAGAGGTAAGATTAAACTTGTACAATGGTGTTATTTATATTCAGCAGCAAAATAAATAGTGGTTATGAGCAAAATTTAGTGCTGTTTTAAAAGAACATTGTGGAATTAGCCAAAGTCGGCTTGAAATATCTCCCCACACTTGGTATTCATTGTGAAGTGTTTGTGAGCAAGGGTAAAAGTTATCACTGTCCCATTTGCTTTAACATGTACTGACAGGAGAAATAAGAGAATAAAAAAAATCTAAAAAAAGTGGATAATTTATGATAAACCATTTATTGCCTTCTCTGACACAACGGAATATTTGTTAGATCTTTGCAAGGAATGTAAAGGCAAAAATCAGAAATGTACTGATGACTTCCAATGTGAAGAGCGTAAGTAAGAGTGACACCACCAGTGTAGAACAAGCATTGATCAAAGCATGTTTTCTAGTGTAACATGCATGTTCTTACATTGACAGAATATTATTAGTTTGGCTCACTAATACCGTTTATATAGCTTAGATGGATAGATACCTAATGAGTGGCTCAAACCATACCCATTAGATAGTTCTCAAGTTGAGTACTTGTTTGAATTTAGTAGTACTGTCTCTGTTGTGTGTGTGATTTGATTCTTCAATCAACTTTTGCTTTAGTCATTTGTCACAAACTCCCGGCTCTCAACAATCACTTTACTTTAACTACCTGTTTTAATTAACCTTTTCTGCAAGATAATTTTGATAGAGAGCTGCCTCTATACTTTACAAAATTAACTAGAGTAGATAATCCTACCTTACTGGATGCTTTATAATGATCCTATAAAGCCTGCTTACATGGACATGGCTAGCATGTGTGAGCCGGGCTCATATATCTTATTGAGATGCACTGTTTCTTCCATAGACTTAATATATCAAATATATTAGTATATTAAGTATATGGTTTCTTCTATCACCGCTTAGCATAAATAATATCTGGTAGTGACTGCTGTGCAAGGCTCTGCTGGGAAGATTGAGCTGAGCTTTATTTGCTGTTGATGCTTTTTTTCAATTCACCTTTCCTCTCAAATCTATTTCGAATGATGATCCTTGTGCAGCTTTTCCTACCTTCTAGTTGCAGACACCACCGCGTTTAGACATAAAAGTTATAACTGGTACTGGTTTCGTGATTACACTATTTAGGATATGTTTCTCTGGGGGGTCTTTCAATTAGAAACAGCCAAAATCGCAATCTTATCGATCACTCACTGAGAGAGCGATACCTGCTAGGGGTCTCGCCTTCAGATCGCTCAGTCACTTGATGGAACTATATACATTCTGAGTGAGCGATTTGGGCGCAATTTTGTCTAATTGAAACACCAAGTGAGTGATATTTTTGAGCGATGTGATAGTGATAGTGATAATTTGCTTTAGTAAAGGATCACTTTTTCTAATTGAAAGACCCCCCTGGTTGTTAGTCTCAGCTTAGTCTGAGAACCTCATGTGTACCCGCCCCAAGCTATAGGTCTTCACACATAATTCCTTCGGATGGTACTCGTGCTATTCAAATTAGTTCATGCTTTATCGATCAGTTGTGCATGCATCTAGGTGTGTTGAGGATGACAGCGTAATGCCATCCTTATTATGATTTACCAATAAAAATACATATATAATTCTAAGTATTTATATTTATATAAATACTTACTCTATAAAGAACATGTAAATGTTTATGGATTTACCTATTTGTAGCAGCAGTTGTCTATCTGTTGTATTACATTTAATTTTTTGTTGTTGGTCAGATTTCTGAGCTATAGCATCAAAAAAAGACTACAGCTAGAAAAGCCTTCTATAGTTTTTATTGTATTTATGTGGACTATGTTAACAAGCAGGAAAATCACATATACCTAATCAGCATGTGTCTTTTACACATTTCAGCTGCTACAACTACAGTTGAAGCCCCACATGTATGTACACCTTCTCCCTGTAAGAATGGCGGTACTTGTGAGGAGGGTGGAGATGGTACTACCTACACATGTACATGTACTTCTGAGTACACTGGAACTAATTGTGAAGAGACTCCACGTATGTCCAACCTTTTTGACTGCTGTATGATGTTGAACCTTGTTTAATCAAAGGCCATGGATATTATCTATATTATCTGATATAATTTCACATTGGAACTTATTGTGGAGACCATAGATGTTGATAGATGTTACTGAGACGTAATGGACTATTTAAACAGAGCCCTATATAGTATATGCAATGATTGCATTCTGTCAACGTTTGACTGGTCTCTGCACACTGATATGTTCATTAAATTAGGTGTATGTATGTCTAGTTAAACATGAGCAGCTTTTAAGAATGAGGTGCAATATAATCTAAGCCTCAATGGTTGCTTATTTGAATTTCAATGACTTAACTGGAATCATGTTAGCAAAATTACTTATGAAGTGTCTCATATTTCTGTTATTACAGCACCTGCAGCTGTAGATGTATGTACACCTTCTCCCTGTAAGAATGAGGGTACTTGTGAGAAGGGAGGAGATGGTACTACCTACAAATGTAAATGTACTTCTGAGTACACTGGAACTAATTGTGAAGAGACTCCACGTATGTCCAACCTTGTTGACGGCTGTATTACTGGTGTTGTACCTTGTGTATAATATTACATGCTGAGCAGCTTATTGGAAAAAGCACAGCCAGCACATAGGAAAAAACATGTACACAAGATGATAAATGATTTTAAAGCTTGCAAATCTGAACAAAAACACGTTGGAAATGTTCATAGGTCTTGTATTCTTAATGGACGGTAAAACAGCAAAAAACATTTGCAAAAAATTCTATATGACTTACATGAAATAATTGTCTTTGTTAGAAAATGCTATCACATGTTAGTGAATTGGTTTGGTGGCACGGCTCTGTAAGATGCATATTTCATACACTTTATGCTGTTTTCATGTTTTCAGCTGTGACTACAGAACCTACGTCAACAGATGTAGTAACAGAGGAAGGTCAGTAAGCCAAGCTCTCTTACCGTTCTGCTTATTTAACTCTTGTAATGAATTGCCAGGTAATATAACAATGATTTGTTTGAGCTGTGAGCTGTGAGCTGCTCTCGCTATGATATTTTATTTCTACCACCATAAATAGTACGATTTCTAATAAGAAGGTAATGTTAAAAATAGCTTACTTTCTTTTTGAACCATACTCAACAGCCAATAATTGAAACACGCACCTCATGCCGCATAAATAGCTTAGTCCAAACATACCCTCTTAACATATATTTCAGCATACGGGAATTATGGCTTCGATTTTGATGGTAATAGTCACTACTTATGTCTGTCTTGGTCAGTTTAGGGGACTTCTCATCACAATTCAGTATTTCACAGCAATTTGATACATAATCTCTACCACACTTTGTTTATCCGTTTTGTTTGCACACCTTGTCGATATTGAATTTTTGAGTCTGGACCAATTCAGTAGGTCTCTGCCTTAGATACACCTCATCATACAGACTGGTACTAACTGTAACTCTGCTGCGCATATATCAGGAGACAGCTAACTATTTCTATCTATACTAAGATGATCTTTGATGAGATATAGTTCCCTTGTCCAGTGTGTATAATTTGTCCTTATGGCGCAAATTAAATTATAGTACAGACTGAACGCTTATATTAACCCTAACATTAGTAGATATAACATAATACATTATTGATCTTCGTCCTCTCTTAGTCTTGCTGGATGATATTGCAGTAAGCTGAATGTACAGGATAAGATATGGATGTAACAGAGATTGACTTAGTGTCTGAGCCACACAGACTCCTGCTCCCCGCCCAACAGTCCCCTGGATTGACTTTGACAAGTGATGTAGTGGTAATGCTTGCCAGCAATTCAGGAATTTTTGTCACCAAACCTCCCCCGCTACAGACATGTTCATAAATTATTGAGAAGGAAAGGAAAAATGATATTGGTGCTGCAGTCAAATTCATCTGGGGCGAAATTATTTTTTGCGTAGGCTGTTAAGTGATGAATGTTGCATTTTTCAATCATATTCGAACTAGACTCACTTAAAAAAGTTACTTATGAAGTGTCTCATATTTCTGTTATTACAGCACCTGCAGCTGTAGATGTATGTACACCTTCTCCCTGTAAGAATGAGGGTACTTGTGAGAAGGGAGGAGATGGTACTACCTACAAATGTAAATGTACTTCTGAGTACACTGGAACTAATTGTGAAGAGACTCCACGTATGTCCAACCTTGTTGACGGCTGTATTACTGGTGTTGTACCTTGTGTATAATATTACATGCTGAGCAGCTTATTGGAAAAAGCACAGCCAGCACATAGGAAAAAACATGTACACAAGATGATAAATGATTTTAAAGCTTGCAAATCTGAACAAAAACACGTTGGAAATGTTCATAGGTCTTGTATTCTTAATGGACGGTAAAACAGCAAAAAACATTTGCAAAAAATTCTATATGACTTACATGAAATAATTGTCTTTGTTAGAAAATGCTATCACATGTTAGTGAATTGGTTTGGTGGCACGGCTCTGTAAGATGCATATTTCATACACTTTATGCTGTTTTCATGTTTTCAGCTGTGACTACAGAACCTACGTCAACAGATGTAGTAACAGAGGAAGGTCAGTAAGCCAAGCTCTCTTACCGTTCTGCTTATTTAACTCTTGTAATGAATTGCCAGGTAATATAACAATGATTTGTTTGAGCTGTGAGCTGTGAGCTGCTCTCGCTATGATATTTTATTTCTACCACCATAAATAGTACGATTTCTAATAAGAAGGTAATGTTAAAAATAGCTTACTTTCTTTTTGAACCATACTCAACAGCCAATAATTGAAACACGCACCTCATGCCGCATAAATAGCTTAGTCCAAACATACCCTCTTAACATATATTTCAGCATACGGGAATTATGGCTTCGATTTTGATGGTAATAGTCACTACTTATGTCTGTCTTGGTCAGTTTAGGGGACTTCTCATCACAATTCAGTATTTCACAGCAATTTGATACATAATCTCTACCACACTTTGTTTATCCGTTTTGTTTGCACACCTTGTCGATATTGAATTTTTGAGTCTGGACCAATTCAGTAGGTCTCTGCCTTAGATACACCTCATCATACAGACTGGTACTAACTGTAACTCTGCTGCGCATATATCAGGAGACAGCTAACTATTTCTATCTATACTAAGATGATCTTTGATGAGATATAGTTCCCTTGTCCAGTGTGTATAATTTGTCCTTATGGCGCAAATTAAATTATAGTACAGACTGAACGCTTATATTAACCCTAACATTAGTAGATATAACATAATACATTATTGATCTTCGTCCTCTCTTAGTCTTGCTGGATGATATTGCAGTAAGCTGAATGTACAGGATAAGATATGGATGTAACAGAGATTGACTTAGTGTCTGAGCCACACAGACTCCTGCTCCCCGCCCAACAGTCCCCTGGATTGACTTTGACAAGTGTTGTAGTGGTAATGCTTGCCAGCAATTCAGGAATTTTTGTCACCAAACCTCCCCCGCTACAGACATGTTCATTAATTATTGAGAAGGAAAGGAAAAATGATATAGGTGCTGCAGTCAAATTCATCTGGGGCGAAATTATTTTTTGCGTAGGCTGTTAAGTGATGAATGTTGCATTTTTCAATCATATTCGAACTAGACTCACTTAAAAAAGTTACTTATGAAGTGTCTCATATTTCTGTTATTACAGCAGCTGCAGCTGTAGATGTATGTACACCTTCTCCCTGTAAGAATGAGGGTACTTGTGAGGAGGGTGGAGATGGTACTCCCTACACATGTAAATGTACTTCTGAGTACACTGGAGCTAATTGTGAAGAGACTCCACGTATGTCCAACCTTTTTGACTGCTGTATGATGTTGAACCTTGTTTAATCAAAGGCCATGGATATTATCTATATTATCTGATATAATTTCACATTGGAACTTATTGTGGAGACCATAGATGTTGATAGATGTTACTGAGACGTAATGGACTATTTAAACAGAGCCCTATATAGTATATGCAATGATTGCATTCTGTCAACGTTTGACTGGTCTCTGCACACTGATATGTTCATTAAATTAGGTGTATGTATGTCTAGTTAAACATGAGCAGCTTTTAAGAATGAGGTGCAATATAATCTAAGCCTCAATGGTTGCTTATTTGAATTTCAATGACTTACCTGGAATCATGTTAGCAAAGTTACTTATGAAGTGTCTCATATTTCTGTTATTACAGCACCTGCAGCTGTAGATGTATGTACACCTTCTCCCTGTAAGAATGAGGGTACTTGTGGGAAGGGTGGAGATGGTACTACCTACACATGTACATGTACTTCTGAGTACACTGGAACTAATTGTGAAGCTAAACAAAGTATGCAGTTCAGTTTAGTTATTCGCTTCCATTTCTGCAATCACATTCATCATAAAATTGTTGGGAGCGAATGTCTGTGACTGAAGTGGTATAGTGAAGCTACTGATCGTCCTATAAGTCTTGTTGTAGAAGGATCAGTAGCCTTGTGTCCACTCTCATTGTCGGCTGTGATCACTATTGTCACTGACATCTATCTCGGTAGTATAAATTTGATATCCTTTGATTTCTTCTGATCCACCTGCCAATGAACCTGAAGCCACCATGTTTCGTTCAGTTAGTTCAGTTCTGTGCACATCACAAATCATATCACATTACAATGTATTGTATGAGCTTGTAGGTACTTTGGTAGAGCTATCTCTTCATGTGCAGCGTATATCTATCACTCCCATCTCAAGGTCAAAAAGGGGGATGAAACATAATGATTGTTATATATCCAGATTTCACTGCACATCTGATGGTACCTGATTGAGCCTTGAGAGTTTAAGTTTGAGATGTTACTCTGTAAAGGGTTGTAAAATGACTCGCAGATCCCTGCCAATGAATAATGAAATTATGTTAAATCTTAACCATTCCTTTTTATCTAGTCCCAGATGTCCATCCACAGACAGCAGACGAAAAAGAAAGTGAGTAATTTTCCATCATATTCCATGATAAGTGATTTTTCGTGTGATTATGAAATGTTAAGAACAACTCACAACACGGTAAAGACATCTTATCTTTATGTGTATAAGTGATCTTCACACAATAAATAATAATAATAAAGTTGATAAAACGCTTAATAAAATTGGTTAGAACAATGATTTCTAAGCGTTGTACATGAGATAAGATATCAAGATCAAAATTATATGTTGAAACTTTTACAGTCAAAACATACATACATAGCAATACCCTGTTTTTTAAACTGTACAAACCTTGGAACGTCATTTGCAAACTTTGAGCAGCAGTTACGTAATGACAGGGTAACGAAATTGGTCTATTTGTAAAATGTCGGGTGATAAAAAAATTACCCGTGATAAAACAGGCCATGGGTATATGTACCATCGGTAAAACAGGGTGGTGGGTCAAGGTACCATTGGTGAAATGGGACGAAGGGTTAATATACCATTGGTAAAACAGAGCAGTGGATAAAGGTATGGTTTACGAAACAGACGAGAAGGGGGTAAAGGTATCATTACTGATGCGGGGCAGATGCGAAAGGTATCATTGGTGAAACTGAGTGTTGGGTAAATATTCCATTGGCAAAATGAGTCAGTGAAAGTATTAGTAAAATAACCCTTGTTTAGTACAGTGGAATATTACTTGATGTAGTATGAGATATTAAATTGTTTCTTAAATAGTTGGTTGCTCTCCTTGTATCAAGTTATCTGGGTGGTCATTGTGGTCTAGACTCTAGGGTCGTCGCTGCTGATCAAGAATTATTTTCAATTTTGCTCTTTTCAAAAAGACAAAAGTAGATTGGTGATAAAAATTAACAGTCAGAAGAGAGAGAAATGAATACGTATATGTCGGCATGCACTGTATTAAGGACATATTATATATATAAATATTATATCATAAATCATTTCATAAATATATTAATATAATAATTAATACACAAGATTTGTGACTGACATATTTTTTTATTCTTTATATTTAACAGCTGCGTTGAAAGAAGAGGAGAGCTCGACCTCACATTTCTTAGTATTCTTCCTAGTAGCCTCAGTTCTCTGTATAGTTGGCTATATTATATTCCACAACCGCAAAAGAGTAAGTATTAATCTACCATAACTTCACTCGTTCATGTGATGACGTAAATCTTTTGGTTACCTTTTTGGTTACCTTAAATTGGCGCAACCACATTGCCAATATGAAGAGTGGGAAAGCGTATGAAACGTATAGACGCCAATCTGACATACAGTAATTTATATATAACATCTGATTTGACAACGATTTTAAATTTCAGTTGATGGGCGTTGTATTGGAGGGACCTGGTGGTCGGGGACGCTCAGGGAGACGTCCAAACAACAGAGACTATGCCAAGCTGGAGGAGAATGTCTCTGAGTCTATGCTCAAAGGAGGCGGTAAAACTTATGCATATTAGTTAAGTACTGTGTAAGATTGCTCAAAAGTACAAACCGGTTCTTCCAGTCTAATCTTCACAGACAACTCTGTGTAGAATGATGTGAAAATATGCAAATCTATCTGCAGAGGATTATCCGGGCTCCTCAACTAGACTAATTCAGTGTTATCCTTGGCCCTGCCTGTTATCACACACTGATATATTATATATTCAGCTGCTTGTATATTTTTATATTCACATTAGTTGATAAAAATGATCTGAAGTTTTGGAGCTATTATAAGACCTTGTTATGATCAAAACATTCCGCATGATGGATATCACTATTACAACTCAATATTTCATTGCTAGTAGAGTGTTTGACCAAACAACTCTTTATTGAATTACCATTATTAATCAGAAATTTTTTGTACTTTTCATTTATTCACTTTTTTATATGCTTTAGTGGCCTTTGGTTCTGAGTCATAATGCTGTCCAAAATATTTATCTGTCTACTGTTGCAAAACATAATAAGCCATCACTGTCTGTGACCCCTGTTATATCCCTCCTCTCTTCTAAGCCACTCTGTTCATGCACAAAATCAAATCATAGAATTACGTGTACAACAATATATGGTTATTTTCACCTTTGGCGCCTGTCCTTTTTTTCATTTTTCGTGTGTGAGAAATAAAAAATATTAACCAAAATACAACACACTCAGATAAATGTCATCCTTTCATGACAAACATTTAGGTACACTGGCGATGATAGGCTTAGGCAGACCATTGAAGATAATTTTACGTCTTATGATTGTCCTGATATCATAGTAATTGCACTCCTTATTGTTTTTACACACATTGCTGTCTTGTTTAGCTTGTTCAGACTTCGTGATAACAGCATATGGTTTCTCCAGGTCTGCCACTTTCCCGTGTAAAATGTGATGTCCGATTACCATAATTGGTTTGTTCTACAAGCACAGAGATCAAAGTATGTCAAACCGCTAGCAGTTACATTTCAATAATACATGGTCACATAAGTGCAATATCTCCAACAGTATAACACCAGTATACACCATGATAGAACCTCCAACAGCTCCAAATACTTATCAGGTATTGATCATGATCTCTGCCCTACTGTGCTGACAATCAACTTCAATAAACAATCAACACTGATATTGTAGACCTGGTAGAGGGCTGTATGAAATCGGCCTTAATACAAATAACTTACATCGTTTGTGAAAACCAAGTTCCCAATAAACTTTCCGTCGAAGCTTCCACCTTCTACTCTTGACTGGAGATCACCTTGTAGCTCAATTATTACAGTCTCTTTTTCATCACAGTTATCACCCCTGCGAGATAAAGAATAAAGTGAACATAAGTGAATACATAATATGATGACAGAAGAGTCAGGAACCTACTTGTCTAGATAAGAAATTTTCTTTTGAGCTCTGATTGCAATCACGCTACCATGCATACAAACATCAAGTCTTCATAAATCGTGATACAACCCCTTCTTGGAGACAACTTCATGTAAGCAATGAACATGGATAATGGAGACCTGTTAGAGATAAGGGCTGTATGGCACCTGTTTGTTTTCTGCACCTGTCATATTTACATACTCACTTTCCTATGGTCAGAAACATCCTTTTAACTGGTTAGGTGCGCCGCTCTATTACAAAAGAAAAGCCCTGAAAACGGAACACGGAATTATAAATGGACGCAAGCAACATAAATTCAACATAAGCAAGCGCAATGATTATTTGACTACCATGAACCTTGAGCTTATATACTATGCGTTCTAACAGTCATGCTCCCTATAAACAAACATTCAGGAAGAGCTTGAAGAGTAATATATCATGTATTGAATACATCTGGAGGGTCCGGACAATTTGAGTGCCGCATCATATTGATGATGGGGGATCATGTCCCACCAACCTAGAGTTTCCATTTAATCCAAAAACCCCCACCAGTCCATAAGAGCTTCATGTCCAGTGATGAATTGGTCGGATCTAGTAAGTTACATCAGTGGTAACAAGCAGCTGCGCGCGATACACCACATCAGTGTGGCTTTCAGCAGAGGACAGAGAGGGGTATTCTCAAAGTTGACCCCCCCTACGGTTGACCAAAACCGCCAATTTTTCCATCATAATATCCCCAGTGCCTGTAATAATGTAATAATAATTTTAGCTGCCAATCATACTTGTTTTCTTTTTTGTGGCGGTTTTGGTCGACCAAAACTGCCACTGTAGCTGCAAATCATACTTGTTTTTTTGTTGGTGGCGGTTTTGGTCGACCAAAACCGCCAATAAAGAATTCGTATTTCAGACAGGTGAGCACAACTCCCAACATAAATAGACTGATCATGTGACATATACTCTTCGGAATTTCCTCAAGACCGGACATATTCCCAGTGGTAGAAACCAGTGACTACCGAGGATGACCTGTTACTCCTTGATCATACATACATAACATAACAATAACATGCTTACTAGTTTAGCATTACTATAATAATATTGTGAAACTTGTACTGCAGTTGACTTACATGAATGATGAGATGTTGGATGACCACATCCATAGCTGTGGTGGGCTGATCCCATGTAAAAACAGCCACATAATTTGCATCAATCATAGAAACCATAAGCACTAGCCATGTTTCTATTTCCCAACTATTACAAGCTAAATTGCAAAGCACTAGTCACTAGTACCTAGCACTGGCAAGGTTTCCGGTCTTGAAGAACTTACTAAAAGTATATATCACATGATCAGTCTATTTATGGTCGGAGTTGTGCTCACCTTTCTAAAATAAGAATTGTTTATTGGCGGTTTTGGTCGACCAAAACCGGCACTCAAAAGAAAACAAGTATGATTTGCAGCTACAATGGCGGTTTTGGTCGACCAAAACCGCCACTCAAAAGAAAACAGTCTATTTAACAGTCGGTTGCAACTACAGTTGTATGATTTGCAACTACAGTGGCGGTTTTGGTCGACCAAAGCCGCCACTAAAAAAGAAAACAAGTATGATTTGCAGCTACAGTGGCGGTTTTGGTCGACCAAAACCGCCATAATTACAGGCACTGTGAATATCATGTGGGAAAAATTGGCGGTTTTGGTCAACTGTACCCCCCTCCAACCAAGGAGTAACCGTTACTCCTTGCTCCAACCAAGCTACCACAAATGCCTACCTGACTCCTAGGCCTATGTAGAAAGGAATCAGGTACTGTATGTACTATCTGACAGGATAAGCTAAGTCAGTGGTATTAGTAGATGTACTTGCCCTTATTTCTCTATTACATATACCTTCATTTCAATAATGAATAATATAAATGGCAAGGAATTAGAACTCTGTGATACGTGGTTGGAAGCAATCGCAAGGTGGTTCAACTTAGCCCAGCTAAGATTTATATCAGTATGCAAGAAGGTTTAGATGTAAATAATAATTACCAGAGAGATAGATGTCGAGTGTGTCTGTCAGTATGTCCAGGTGAGAGTATGAATGGAATGGATACCAATGGTGTGTGATAAGTGTGTAACCTTGTTAGGTCAGATAAGTGAGCTAGTGAATTGTAATTACCAGTTGACCATCTGTATGAGCTAAATATATGTAGTGGAATACCACCAGTCATGGGTTTTCCCGGCTTAGCCGATGGCATCCCAGAATGCCAGTCAGGGTTTTCTGACTATGTGTCAGCGACAGCCCAGAACGCGCCAGTTCCCAGAGCTATGCCAATGTTTTGACCCCACCTTTTCCAAGTTACAACTTAAATAGTGTGCTATTGTGCTGGCTGGAGGAGATAATGACTGGAATAAATACAGTTGAGAATAGCATACAGTAATTATGATGATGACTCAGTAGCTATCAATGCAGAAAGCCTTAGTTGAGTGTCATAATATTTTAATTACTACAGGTTGTGTGTAGAAGTATCTCAGTTGCCTCAACATAAAAAATAGTAGGTTTTAAACTTCAATTATTATGTTTATGCCCAGTGTTAAAGAGTTCCAGGTCCGATAACAAATAAATCCTAGGAGGCTATGCCTCTGCCCAGTGTAAGATGCTGCCTAGCATCTTAACATAGAATAGCCTGAATAGCCACCACCTTCAGCTGTTGTATGAGAAAATCGCAATGGTTTTGATGAAAGATCTGAGTAGAACCATAACCACTTGTAGTGCCAGGGCAGGTATGAACAATAGTGTTTGCAGAGAATGTGTGTGAAACAATGTATGTCACATAAGTTACGCAACATAAGTAGTGGCTGGTTACATGTCATGGGATACAACACAGCACACGAGGCGATAGTGGTACCACATAGTCGGATGTCAATAGTTTCCGAACAGTTTATTGTGTATGCAGCAACATGGTTCACATTCAACATTGGTGTCAGATTGGCAGCAGTCACATAATGATTTGTATCAGCAGAACCAAACATATCTGGGTGTAAAGTTAAAGTTTGTTCAACAGCAGTTGTCAACACAGGTGTCATAGCAATGACAGACATAGCCACAACAGTAGCACAAGAAGCAACAGGTCTCGTAGCAACGAGCAGTGTTTCAGATTCGATAACCTTAGCAAAGGTCTATGATTCCTCAACAGTTTCAAAGTGACCAGTTTCTTGACTTGACGTACAGATATGGACAGGGTTTACTGATACAGTTTGAAATATCTCAACGCCACGATGAACCATAACCGGCAATGGAGTATGATAACTGACTGGTACATAAGAAAAGGAGGATCTATCTTCAAAGCGTTGAAGATAAAATTTACAACCTCGTACCGAGCTTCACTCTGAGCATAGAGATGTAGTCCTAGCTGATGGTCATTATCAAACATATTTATAGCCTTCTGTAATGTAAGAGTATTGCACTGATACTCACCAAATATCCTAGACATAATTAATAACTCTGCATGGTAATCCCATAGTTGATGTTTTTCACAGAAGTTCAGTGCTTGGTCAAGTCCGATCCGTATATTCGGCTCAGCAGGTAGCAGCTGCCTCTGCCCAGTGAAGAGGTTATCCATAAGTTTGCTGAAAGTTTCACCTGGATAATGTTCTTCGTAGGGTAAATCCATTTTAGCTTAATTTAAGAGTGTAACTGAGTGTACTGGAGGCTGTAAATCGAAAGATTTTTAGCCCACCCGAGGACCCCAAACTGTGATACGTGGTTGAAAGCAATCGCAAGGTGGTTCAACTTAGCCCAGCTAAGGTTTATATCAGTATGCAAGAAGGTTTAGATGTAAATAATAGTTACCAGAGAGATAGATGTCGAGTGTGTCTGTCAGTATGTCCAGGTGAGAGTATGAATAGAATGGATTGGATACCAATGGTGTGTGATAAGCGTGTAACCTTGTTAGGTCAAGTAAGTGAGCTAATTAGTTGTAATGGCCAGTTGACCATCTGTATGTATGCTCGCATATGTATTGGAATACCACCAGACATGGGTTTTCCCGGCTAAGCCGATGGCATCCCAGAATGCCAGTCAGGGTTTTCCGACTATGTGTCAGCGACAGCCCAGAACGCGCCAGTTCCCAGAGCTATGCCAATGTTTTGACCCCACCTTTTCCAAGTTACAACTTAAATAGTGTGTTATTGTGCTGGCTGAAGGAGATAATGACTGGAATAAATACAGTTGAGAATAGCATACAGTAATTATGATGATGACTCAGTAGCTATCAATGCAGAAAGCCTTAGTTGAGTGTCATAATATTTTAATTACTACAGGTTGTGTGTAAAAGTATCTCAAACTCTATCTATATATACATACTATGAGTATGGTAAAAAGTATGTATGTATGGTGGCAACTCCAGTCCTTGGTGGAAACTTACTCTTCTCTGCCGTCACCTTTTTCCAGGCCTGCCCCTCAATGACTTTTGATGTACGATTAGAACCTGCCACAGCCGCTCTGTGATGGGAATTTAATCTGTCTGTGTTATTGGTTGTATGAAAGCAGTTATTTATTCTCAAGTTATTACAAACAAAAGCTTACATCTAATCTAGCTACAAAAATCTAAAATGTATGTAAACATGTGGTGACAATTCGCGCCATAATTCTGTCCAATCAAGTTTGCCCTTACAACATCACCAATTTAGGTTGTAAATAGTCTGGAGTTGATCGGTTGCCTACAAACTAAAACAATGATAGCCAAAATTAAGTCCTATTCAACTGGTTTACAGCTTAGAGACAAATTTTCAACATGTGAGAAGTAATATTATTGAAAAAAAATAACACATCACACTGTTTTTACACTCCTATAGCTGTTCTGTCCAGTATATATTCTCAATCCATAATAACAGACCATTGTTAATTAGACAGTTTCCATTCTGAAGAATATTCCTTACTTTGAGTGGCCTGGATACATTTTGCTTGGATACACTAAAGTCCCAAACTAAACTACTGCAAAAGTCAAGTGTGATTTGATGATGATGATACATTTATCCACTTTTACTTTACACTCACTTCTTACAGTACAGTAACAGCTCTGGTAGTTACAGCAGTACATATGAGATACAGTAACATTAAACATACATCTTTATCTCACTGGGTCACTGTTTTTAATTTTTATTTATTTACTCCTGTAACATCTGATGATGCTCACGCTTGTCACCAGACCAGTCCCAGCAGGGATGATGAGGATGATCTCAATTGTTGCTGATTGCCATATTTTGGTTTGAAGATGAGCTGCTTCTTCGGCAGCTACAGTTTCCTGTAGTATAGTTGTTCAAGTTCATCTATGAGCTAAGTTTGCTGCAAAAGTTTTTAGAAGCCATTTTACTTAAAAACCTGGCTGGCTACCTTGACTGGCTACCTTGGGCTGCCAAACAAGGTTGGGTAGCTGCAGATTCATTCTCTGGCAATTAGAATGGAAATAAAGTGATGTGTTCAGAAAGCCTGGTGGCAATGCTGATATATTACGGTATCATGAAAAAATAATTTTAATCACCTTTTTTTAATTTCCCTTTTAGATCTACCGGTTGTGATAGAAAATGAAACCTAGGAGATCTGTTGCTAAGCAGTCGGGTAAGTTCCCAAGGCCAGGTAAAATTGTGACAATGTCCGGTAGCTCATAATTATGCTTGGAGTCCTATGATGGCCAAGTAATGCAATGGAACTAACCCTACATGCGGGAACTGATTACGATTTTATTGAATTGATCAATATATTCATCTGTAAACTTGCAATATTTCAGGAGTTATCTATGATAGTTTTACTGAATACATGCAGTACCTTGTCACTTTGGTCATGTATTATGAGAGTTTTTCAATGGTAATTTTCCAGGCGAGCAAGATGAGGTAGGACTTAGAGAGCGTAAACTCTCTGAAAGTCAGAAAACACCAAAAGACGCCCGACAAAAAATCCGAACGAATTCTTCCTCAGAACAGAAATCACCGAAACCGAATCGGCAAGCAGCAGAATCACCAAAAGTAAGCAAAAGGCGCACAATGTCCTTCACTGACCAAGATGGCCAAGAGAATCCTGCAGAGAGGAAGAGAACCATCTCATCTAGTCGGGATAACTCCGGGTCAAGGTCAGGTACCTCACCTCGAGGGGAGCGGAAGAGATCAAGTGACAGTAAGTCAGAGAAAACAGGCAGAAGACGATCCATGTCATCCAGCGAAGCTAAGGATAAGAAAGAGAAACAGCAGCACTCTTATAGGATGCATAGAATTAAATTCTTTGACTATGAACCTCAAGCCATCAACTGTATAACGTGTGATGAGAGGAATCATAAGATAGCTCTGTCCAGGTACCTTAATACAAACTTATCTCAATATTGCCTCTAGGTTGAATTCTGCCTCAGATCTTTACCTGCTGTGTAACTGCTCGAGGTTTCACGGCATAGTATACAATTTCATTAACACCTTTTATACCTAATTAAGTTTGCTGTTCTGATATGACCCTGTAAAGACGACTGTTTTAACCTGAAATATACCCACTTAGACTAAGCAAAATATCTGATCATTCGTAGGTCTGACGGCTCGATAGAAATCTGGACATTCGGAGAAGGAACGACTGATTTGTATCAACAAACTGTGAGTAGTGACCCTATTTCTTATCGGTTTTCTTATTGGTTTTCTAATGAAACATCACATACAAATATATATATCTCCGGCTCATAGAAACTCATGTCAAATGTTGTTGATTTATATTGGTAAAGTGTTATTGAGTTGATGCTTGGGTAACTGTGACAAAAATAAGCTAAATCACATGTTCATGATCATACTATGACAAAAACGTAATTTTATTCACTAATAAAAGAGGTTTTGAATTTTAGATAATTCGAACAGAGAGTGGGACCTCTATAGAAGCTTTACTCTGGCATGATGGAGTTTTACTACAGGCTGGACTGGATGGGGATTTAATAGAATATGATATGTCTACACTCAGGCCGAAGGTAAGTCCATAAAGGTGGGATAGATATCATGCTTCACATTTATTCAGTCAAATATTGCCCAAGCTGTTTTTCTGATCAAGGGACGAGATTGATCTCAACATCATTGCTTTTGATAGGAAGAATCAAAACCTATAGCTGATTCAATTATCCTAATTATATCTAAGACATTGGTGTTATCGTTTAAATTTAGTAATTCACAAACCAGCTTCTCATTTATGCTATGAACATAGTGTGAATCTTAGCTCGCATGTAGTCCTTTGCTCACAGTTTTTTTAAACTTCTGTCACATTATCACTGTATATTTCAGGCGTGTATACCGTGCCATGCTGGAGCCATATGGTGTATGTCCATCAGTAGATGTAACACAATGATTGCTGTGAGTAGTTTTGTTTGGTTATTTATGCTGATAGTAATGATCTGTAAGGCCTGTTAACTGGTATCAGGATAGCTGAATCAAAAACGTTTCAATATTTGTCACGTCCATTCACAAGAAAGAGAAGTGAGCGCGACTGAAAACATTACCTTTTGATTTATTTGTACAAGAAATATAATCCATTTCTTGAGTTTGTTTAGTTGATTTAATTTCAACAAATTGGGGAGGATACACTGTATTTTTGTTTTTCTCACTTGTGATTACTGTGTAATTACAGGCAGGTACAGAAGAAGGTTGTGTAGTGATTTATGATTACACTGGAGAAGGCTTCAGGTATATGAAAAGTCTCCAAAAACAGGAGGGTAAGTCTATATAATGTCTTCATGTCACATTTAACAAGTAACCTGAACCTAGTCATGTACCCTTATATGCTGACGACCTCTTGACCCTCTCTACCAGTGACTGTTGTACGGGAGTGGCCAGTTGTCAAGTGACTCTGCTGACTCTGTTGAAGATTCGTAAATGTCTATTTTGATTTCCATTTTTCAATCTAAAAGTTACAGCATTTTGTTTCATCTATAATATCTGTAAAAATTAATAATTGTCATTACCAGAGAGGATGTTGTCGATAAGTTGGCATGATTCGAGCAGTACTTTAGTAACAGGAGGAATAGATAATATCAGGCTCTGGTCTCTAGAGTCGGGTAATGCCTTACAAAGAATCACAATCGCTCGTCAGTCAGCTGATAAACCTACCATTGTATGGGCTGTATCTATACTCAAGGTAATTATCGCTTATGTTATTTCTTTGATAGACTCTGGAGAGGTTGTTGTTGGTCAGTTTTGGAGTCGCAGCCTCACAGTGAAAGAGAAGACCCATAATGATTATATTATATAGGATACAAAAATTGTCTTGCTTTGTTGAAAGTGAAACACAATATTTTTAACCGGGAACACAGAAGATTTCATAGCTCAGACAGATTTCATGACCTGCCTGATAACACAGGGTCTGGCGTCCACAGTGTAGTTGATCAATTGTACCCTATCACAAAAGTAATCATCAATGACAATGACTGTATCTCATCAGTTACTGGAGTAAAACCTCTAAGTATTTAATCAAATTTTTCATTTTTAGGACATGACGATAGTGAGTGGTGATTCAAGAGGTAAGGTTACATTCTGGAACGGAAGACAAGGCACTCAACTCAAGGTACGTTCAGATGTTTTATGTTATCTAACCGCATGGATATCTCTTGCTACTCATACCTTATGTGCAGTGTTTTATCACCGATAGCATGATAGTTGGCACTGCATTGAACAGGTTTTATTACTTAACTTTTGCTTACTCAAATCAAGGAGTTAGAGTACACTAATAACTCCTTGCACGAATTAAATGGATAAACAATTCAGCTCTCATCTCACCATCACTACCTGTTTCCTATGATAAAGTATCTGTTTAATCTACAGATGTTTGGATGTCACAGAGCAGACATACTAAGTCTGACAGTGAGCCCCGATGAGACCCAGGTGTTTGCTGCTGGTATTGATCCCACTCTGGTACAATTTGAGTTAGCTCCTGTAAGTGCAGGCTCTGATTGGCTGGTCTGGCAGAGGTCAGGGGTCAGAGCTCACCATACTCATGATGTCAGAGCTGTTGATATGATGAATGATTACGTTATTACTGGAGGTAAGTTCTGTTGTAATGTTCAATCAATCCAAGTATGATGACACCTTTGTTCTCTGAATGTGGAACAAAATCAGTAAAATCTGATGCGGAAAGGATTGGAGGTCAATGTGGTGGTTGGATCTAAGCCAAATTAAGGTAGAGATAGATATGCTCACACACTAATCATTAAAAAGTTTTGGTTGCCATGTTGGTTAATTCATTAGCCTTTTTATTATATTACAGGTGTTGACTGTTCCCTTGTTGCTGCAAATTTTGAGACTAAATCTAAATTCAAGACTATTCCCCTTCCACAGGTAAGAAACTCAGTATCATTTATCAATGATTGACAATGTAATACAAGTAGCTTTCTGTTAATTGAGTTCTTATAAAAATCATGTTCATTATTTTGGCTTTGTAATGCTTCAGCAATTAAACTAGTTCCGTACATACAGGCTTCAATATTAAGTACCCTGATTCCAGTTCCCGGATAATCTGATTTTTCCTGGCAACTTCTCATTTTCCAATCCAGAATACTGTTAAAAGGAAGAAAAATTGTCTGCATGATTTACATTTATTTGGACAATCGCACTATATGATAACTATGTCTCACTATTTTCTGTAGCACAAATTGATCCACGTAGCTAAACAAGCTAAGATGTTACTCCTACAATATACAGACCATATACAGCTGTGGACTCTTGGCACTACCAATACCGAACACAATAATAAAGGTATCTTACCTAGCCTGGGATTCAGGCCAACAATGGGGCCTGTTTGTATTATGGCATGTGTTTGATATTGCTTTTGTGGTGTTATCTACTCATGTATCACTATTATTGTGCCTTTCTAAATGTACCCATGCGCTTTGGTTTTGTTTTGATTAGCTGATAGGTTTCGGTTTGATGTTGTGTGAAGTCTTCTGCTCAAATTGTTGGACTGAATCCCATCTCTTTCACAATTAGGGCACTAGGTAAAGTGTATCTGTCGTGTAATGTGCTTGTTCTCTTATGTTGATCAGAGGAGGGAAGTGACATGCTACCACTGACCAGTAGCCCAGTGAATTTGTTAGAGTTACACACTCGTAATGAGGAGCATATAGTCTGCTCCGGTATATCTAGTGATGGACAGTGGATAGCTTACTGTGACAGGAATACTCTCAGGCTATTCAACCTCAATCTGGTATGTGTCCGATCACGGTTCATCTCATTAGATATCTCCACAGTGTGTCATTCCAAAATTTAAGATTAACAAAACTCTGGGATAATGAATTGAAAGAAAAGTTCATTGGTAGTTTGACATAGCTCCGCAATGAATGGCAGACAATATGTACTCAAATCTGATTTATCTGTACGAGTCCTTATGAGTCCAGTCTTTCAAGATGAAACATTGATGCGTATTTGTTCGGTGCTACTCAAGTAACATAATTAACTGCCAATTAAATCTGCATGTCTATTTTGGAATTAATCTTTTAATTTGCTTTTTTTCATTAGGGCTTAAGTGAGTTGCTAGCCCCAAAGATATCAGCAAGCAGACTGAAAGGACTACCCACCTCTATATCGCAGCTACCTATCAGATGTATAAAGTTTACATCAGACTCACGATTAGTCCTCGGTTATGTGAATGGAACGGTCAAAGTGCTGCAGCTAAAAGTCATCAACTCACTACCCATGATTCAGAATATCATGAGCTCATCTTCATCCAAAGGTTGGTATATTTCCCAGGCTTTATTGAGAACGTCAGTCAGCATCTTTTTTTTTCTTTTGTGAGGTTATGGAAAAAATCTGTCCAGGACGTTGTTGTCTGTTAAATGAAATAGTGTATATATATATATATATAAGATCTCACTACATTGCCATGCAGTTGAACCTTATAACTTAACACTAGAACAGCAAAGCCACATACCTAACCTCATCATACAGTGTCATACTTTTTGCTCAACAATGTGAACAATATGAGACCATCTTTTATATTGAGTATAACAATGGACATAATATCACATCGTATTGTTACATGTTCAGCAGATTGTTCGACATGTATAACGGATTGTCGGACATAACGTTATGAGTATTAAATGATTGTTATAGATGTGGAGCTGGGAGTGATACATCAGTTAGAAGTATCTCCAGATGGATGTCGTATCGCCATATCAGATACTAAACACAATACTATAGTCTACTCACTCTACAATGATGAGATCAAGGTATGCCTGCTATGATTGGACAGTTGCGATGTCTTACTAGCAGGTGCTAACTGAGTGACATGAAGCTGTAATGTGATAGTTGTACATAGATAGTAGCAGCCCATGTGATATCCGTTACAGTCTTCATTCTGGTTAAATCCATGACCATATTTATGCAGAATTTAAATTACCTCTGCAGGCTGCATTTGGGAACTATTGACTATTATATAGGTTAGAAGGTGGTTATAATGTTCACATGCCCATCTATTAATAACTTTTTGACATCACTTTAGAGTTATTCCCTCTTTGATCACCAGGTGCTCTGCAGGTTACCCAGGAGTGACACACTGGTGACAGCTATGACATTCTCATCTGACAGTGACAGGCTGGCTCTGGCCTACAGCTACTCCGCAGATAAGGTGTGTTTTATCTATATCTCTTGAAGCATTGTCAGTTGTTTATATCTCTTACTGGCTTTACCCCAAAAAGTCTGTTTACCACATGAAGAGCCCTTAGATCTAGTTTGATCCAATTAGCGAGCATTTTGTGTTGGTCATCATTATTCTACAATTATGCCATTGTCAGATGGCTGGTGACTTGAGGCAATTCCAAATAGAAATAACATAAAACTTGATCTTATTATATCAATAATAATTTGAGGCTCCCTCAAATATAATCACACCATGTTATATTGTTTCTGATGCTAACTGACTTGTATTTCAGATTATGGAGTATAATCTGGTAAAGCGTCGGTACAGCGGCTCTGATAACACACCTCAAACAGAGGCCACATCATCTCGACAGTCAGTACTAACTACTGTCGCTAAAACCCTCAATCTACAGTACGCCAGACACGACACCAGTCTAATACTTGTACATGATCCTCTGGGTGTGCAAGTGTATGATACTAAAACATCCACTCTCAGCAAGGATCGCAACATGTACAACAACAGGGTGAGTTTCTATGATTATACCATCTAGGAAGGACGCTTCTGTCGGATGCCACGAATGGACTGATCCGATGGTTTACAAAACATGCATGGCTCATACTATAATAATAATTGTGTTTGCAATTTGATTTTTAAGACATGAATATATTATCTTTGACAGTATTTGATGCACTTTGAGGAGATGGACGCTGACTTTGCTCTTGTGGTGGAGAGAAGCCCATTATCACTGAATACAGCGCTGCCTCAAGCTCTCTCAAAGAAACAGTTCGGCACCTAACTCCTAACCGAACTCCTACAGACTTATAAACTACCTACCTGTATGAACTGTATTTGTGGCGGATATACCTCACTGAGAACAGCTATTTACACATGGACAGAGAGTGGAAAGATGATGAAGTCATTTGTAGCAGAATAACAAAAACTGAACTTGCTTTACTTGTTTTTCTTTATAAGTAGAATATAATATGTAAATGATTTATTGAGCTCCGCTCACTACCAGTATAGAATGGTTATGGAAAAATAAAATCTTTGGACATTTCTGGATTACAATACATAAAACAAATATATCAGACTAGACCAAGCCATTTAATAGCAAGATTAAATTCCTCTTAATATACAAGTGTTACACACCTGCACAAGCCCTCTAAGACAAGAAGATGTGTGAACACAATATATATTATGAAAATATTCATAATTTTAGGGTGACCATAATTAAATAATAACTACACAGTTACTAACTATGATAATTTTGCTGATTTCTTATCCTTATGTTGGATTTAGTAGGAAAATGGTGTTCAGTAAAATACTGCATGCAACTTCACAGTGACAATATTCGCAGTGACAATATTCGCAGTCTATACAGCTGAGCTGTATGATAAAGCTCTGCTAAGTCAATGTTGTATGACGGTGGTTTTTATTTTTTAGCTTTCTTCTCCTTTATCCTTTTGGTATCTACATAAGTCAAGATAATCAAGTTAATAACATGTCAGTATGCACCGTTGCTGTTTTGATCTGTATTGTGCAGGATGATTCTGGTTGGAAGGAAAACAACATTCAGAGTTGCCACATAGTAGTCAGTATTCAATGCATCGAGTAGGGTGAAATGAGCAGAAGCTGAATGAAATAGAGTATAAATAAATTACTTTGGCTGCGTAGCCTGATATCTCGAGTCTGGTGGCATACAGGGATGGATGGAAGCTTCAACTCGTTCTCGTGGCATTTTGATACTGCAGCTGACTTAGCTTCTAGATACAAATAAGCAAAGAATACTGTCACGTACGTGTGTATTAACTAAGTAGTACTAGTATAAACTATGTAATAGAGTAAGCACCTGGAAGAATCTTGTATGAAAGAAAGATTTAACTCCTCCAAAAAACATGTAAGTTCTAGAGGCTGTGAAAGTCATCAAATATAGATTTCAACTTAAAGCTCAACCTATGACGCCTATGATAGGAAACCATGATGGTGAATGAAGGGTGGATGAAAAGTCTAATAAAAAACTCACTGGCCAGAGCCTCTTCATATATCTTAGGTAGAGGCTGAGCGAAGGTCGGACTAGTAGCTTTCTGATGTGTGACTGTCAGCCACCAGGCGAGGTCTGTGTTAAGGTCATGAACATGTAGCTGAGAGAAAAGGTTCTTAGTAAAGCCTCGAGATTCAAGCTTACTCATCTCGATCATACTCTGCGTTCTGATGAGACGTTTCAATCTCTTACAAGGCTGTGTGAGTGAGGAGGGATGATAGATGATTAAAGGTAGTCAAGAGAGTAGAATAGAGAGCAGAGTGGTAGAAGAGCAAGTGAGCTACCGATGAATGCTTAAAAATGTGTGATGCAGATGAATGCTACGCATCAATCATTGCTCCGGAGTCATCCTACCAATATAAAGGAGAGGACAAATGCTCCGCTGCATCAGGTTTGCAGGAAATGTCAGTGCACTTTCTTTTTGTTTTAATTTGTTTCTATTTCGTTGAAAAAGGTAAGATGTAATGCATTGTCTATATTTAAATGCCTCATCCAAGCCAGTAGAATCTCAAATCTAATGCTACCACATTTCTGGGAGTCATAAATACATAATCTAGGAGGATGACATGATGAGTAAGTGGTGAGGGTAAGACAGATGCTCAGTTGTGGAGCATGATTGGACAGAATAGAGAGAAGTCTGATTCATCACTATTTTGAGGATTTTTTTAAGCAAACACACGCCTCCACTACGTGATTTGTTATAAAAACGGACCTTTGCACAGTTGCTTGCCTCCTCTTGTTTCTGGACTTCTATTTTAGCTGACAACTCAAACAACTCCTCACATTTCCTAAGGTACTGTAACCTATAATACAAACAGTACAATATAAAAAGTAATAAGGGAGTCTAGGAAATCATATAGATCAGCCACAGTACATCATAGGCTTCTTTAATACATCACATTAATTGTCTGCTCAAAGAAAAGTAATAGGTATGTCATGTTGCAGACTCTGTCAGTAACAAAATTAGTGTTAAAGTTCAGAAAACCATGCCCCTTGCTACCAACACCTAAGTATATGATATGGATTAGATAAGCACAATATGGATTACCTGAGATGGCTGTTTGCTTCCAGTAGATCATCGTTCTGATCTTTATACTTTGCTTCCATATCTTTTATTCTGTCTGCTATTTTAGATTCCTGATTTAACAGCAGCACTTTCTGTAAATCAAAAGGATATTCATGAGACCCCCTAGTTAAGTACGTAGCTGACTCTAACCAGTAGAGTTGAATTATACTAACCACTATAAACTAAGTGTATAATCACTCTGTTCTAACCACTGACATAGATACTCTAGCTGGCTAGGTAGGAATCATGCTCGCTAGAATCTATAATCAATCAATAGAAGTAAGAGTGATAGCATTGTTGGGCCTAACACCTTATATAATCTCTGTACTTACAGAATCACTATACTTGAGTTTAATATCGTTCAGATATTCCTCATATTCTGCTGTCTTGTGAGTCATTTCCTCCAGCTCTTTTGTGACACACTGTTCATATTCAAAATAAAGTCAGAAAAATTATTAGTAAAATTAAAGTGTGAAAATATTTGGTAGCTAACTACTTCGCTTCAAATGCCCATATAACCAACCCAAACGACAAGCAACACAATAAATCGCATCTTTAAAATTTAAATGTCTTTGGTGTTTTGGTCAGAATCATCGTTTATCTAAAGAACCCATTCCTCACATCTTTTATAAGTGCTCCAAGTCCCAGGGCCGATGTGATTCTCCATGACAGACAATGGCCTATACTTGCTACTATTTTAATTGTAATGAGATAAGTGCTATAAAGTATACACCGACCTCTAGTTTTTCTCTAGTAGCTTGCAGTTCCACCAGATCTCCTTCATGATTAGAGTAGCGCCATTTTAACATCTCCAGACTCTTACGCTGATCGTGTTTGAGTTCATTTGTCATCACACTGTGCCGATGTTCTATTTTGTTCATCTCATCATTTAGCTCGTTGCGTAGTTTTATTTCTGTAAAACCATACCTCTTGTGGTCACAATATTCTCAAAAAATTGTAAAACATACGGTAATACTTTTTAAGCAGTAGTCGGCTAAGGTGGCATTATGCAATTACATTATAATATTATTCCTCCAAGTGTAAGCAATGCAGAGTTGTCAATACATCAATCATGAGGAAACAACTCGATATATTGAGATGACACTAATGAATTAATCAAACTTAATGACTTGACAAAATACAAAATTTTTCTCATCTGTGAGAGTAAATAGGGGAACTTGATTGTTGCATGAACTAAAGAGGTCTTAACACAAAAATATGGTTCTGCTCACCAAAGGTGGCCAGTTCTCTCTCATGCTGATCTTGAAGTTGCTGTGACAGCTTAAGTTTCTCCTCCCTGAACTCTGCCCTATGACTCATCTCAGTCTCAGTTTTATACGTATGGAATGCTCCTTGTAGTAACTCCAAATCTGTCTTCAACTTGGCTGTAAGACGATGAACTGCATATTATTAAGCTATCGAAATGAGGAAACCATGGTAATCTTGTGCATGATTTGTAAGTTTGGAATGGTTCATGGCTTACGTCAGCCTTCCTGGCGGAGCAACAGAAAAGCACCCCGTTAAATGCGCTGAGGGCTACAGGTGAAAGAATGAGATGCTCATCAACACACAGGGATGGGTTCGTGCTGCTGAGGCCTGCCATGAGGAGGTAGTACAAGTGAAGGCTTCGAAACAGCGCTGATTTATGGTTTCCAGGTGAAGACTTGTGTGTCGTGCAGTGGTAGTAAGTTGAATCAGTGTAATAACGCACCGCTTTACAATTAATCAAAACAGCGGAGTGCTGTAGCGTACAACCAACATGATCTTCACACTAACTTGTTAGATAGTAACAAAATATTCTCTAGTTCAGTTGACTAACTTACCTATCTGTTTACCGAACTCCATGCGCTCAGACTCCAAGTTGTGCTGACACAGTTGTCTAATTTTCTGTTTCTCATCCTCATGATCTATATGTAGCCGTTTTAAGGCTGCTTTGTGGTCATCTCTTAATTCATGTACCTTATCCCCCATCAACTCCTCAGCCTATGGTAAAATATTGCAAAGCATCTATAATGACCTTGAGTTCAGCAAGACAAGTACCCGGGGATTTGGTGAGTATTACCTCCGTTAGGAAAAAGATTTTCAGCATAATATGGATCTAGCAGAAATGAGAGAAGTTAAGATCTTAATGATGAGCTCTAGCCTATCTTGACCAGCTTTGTCGGATGGTGTCCCCTCCTCGACCACTATAGCTTGTCTTGACAGGCAAATCTCGCTCATACTTACCCTTCTCCTAGTCTCTCTATGATTGAGTCTCTCCTCCTCTAGAAATAGACTGAGATCAGCTACCTGTGTCTTTAGTTTCTCTACCATCTCGCTGCTGTAATACACTTATTTTGTAAAGACCTCAAACTATCTTTTGGTTCTTGTTTTTAGAACTTTATGCATATCTGTCACATAATGGGAATCTTTGTTTGCAAACTTGTTTCATGCAAGGTAACTTAATAATTTGCATACACACCTCAGATCTTCAAAGTTTAAAGTGCCAGATAGATGCAGGTATAACCACCAGGTTATTTGGTAAACAAAATAAACAATGACTTACAACTCAGGAGGACAGTGACTCTGTGGTATGATCTCAGCAGCGACCATGTGACCTCCTCCTCCTCGAGGTATGACCACGTCTTCTCTGATTATCATCTGAAGTCTGGATTTACTTCTGGATAGAGAGGCATACTCTGAATCATACACCTCCTGCTGAGTGGAGGCTGGCTGTAACAGATAGCTGTGAAGATTATCATGCTGTCAGGGGCAGCAAATCATATAAAGTATGCCTGCTTTATTTTATTGTGTGCAACATTCTGGCATGTTCATCTAATTAATTTTTGGTATCTTTTGTGTTCAGCATACAGTAATTAAAATACGATTCAGCACCAAGAGTATCTGTAATCGGAATGGGTTGATAGAATGCTTGAAGACGAAGACGCCCCTGAAACTATCCATGTGTATTTCAACTATAGTGATCCACGTAAGAGTTTTACATGTGGGAAATAATGAAGCCACTATTAAAAGTAATATGACAGTAGCTTCAATGTCAAATTACTGCAATAGGGGAGGGTTCTTTCTCAGAAGGGTATGTCTGACCGAGTTGTTCACATGGTTCAAATGTAAGTAGGCCAGGGTTGAAAATGAGGGAAACATGATTGCCAAGACTGTGTTGCGATGTGCATATTTGAATCAAAGGCAGCGAAGACAAAGTCTATCATTTATTGTGAAATCAGGTGCAGTGAAGTAGATTATTAATATGAATCCCACTACATTTAAGATTCTCATTTCTGTGAGGATATCTGTCTTGATATATGAATTAAAGTTTTCACTGACCGGAGGATGAGCTTGTTTAAGAGCACTAGGAGGTTTGGTATTTGGTCTTTTTGAATTAGGACTTGGTATAGAGTTTGGAGGTCTTGGGCTAGATCTGGGTGTACCCTGCAGAGATAAGAGCTGTTCCAATCTCTTACATCTGTAAATATGATATAATATTGAATATTGTTAACTGTTCAGGTCTCAGACAGATATGTACTACTCTCAATCTTCAACCCACACAAAAATTATGTATTTTATGGGCATCATACTTCATACTGCATGACGTTAGTTTGTCCTACAGCAAGATGTAAAATACCCTAGGTGATTTCACTATTGAATCGCCTTGTTAGAAGATGACTTCTTTCATCAAGTAGACATCAAATAACTTAACCCCAAGGCAAAGTTCGAAACTGTTCACTTTGTAGCTGTCAACACTATGCTTAGTAAAGTTATTTGAGTTCAACATTAAATTTTTAGATTGCATTGACTCAACTCTCTAAGGCCATAAAGAATTTATAAGTGTCAGTTTCATTGCACAGTAACCTGATCAGCTTTGTTTTGACAGGACTGAGTAAGGTGTCAAATTTAACAGTTCTAGCTGTTAATCATATCGGTAATATCTATTGATTATTGATTAAACAAAAAGTCAAGTGGGTAATTTTTGGATAAAGTGAAATGGCCATAATTAGACAACATTAGGCCAGCTGGTTCACGGGTTCAAAATTTCAAGGTCCCAAATGGACCCGTTGACCAGTGAGGCGACATCAAAACTAAGTATTATAAAACTTAAATAATATAGTCATCAGTCTCATAAATAGCATGACTTAACACATCGACTGTTTGTTTGTTATTACTTACTCGAGCAGAGGAAGAATGATCTCTGTTTTGTTAGAGGCAGCAGAGCTTGCTGTCACAGTCCTCAGGCTAGCAGTGTTAGAAGCCTGTGTGCGAGCTGAGAGTGAGGGTGAGTGGCCAGGAGTCTTCATCACATCCATCTACCCAGTATCAGTGTCCTACAATACAGTATAATTATTAGTTCAAAACCTTTAACTTTGACTGTACCACATCTTATTCTCCATATTATTGAGCAAGTTTCAGCCTAAGAATTCTAATATTGGGGAGTTTATAGTCTCTCAAACTTTCAAGGTGATGGCATTGGCGTTGGGAATAAGCGGGTATTACCCGTACTACGTCATATCTATAATGATAATGAATATGTTGAACCAATAATGTCGCAGATGAATTGATAATCAAAGTGTATAAGGCAGGACGTGGGTGTCAAACCAAGGTCTAATGAAACCAGCAGTCAAGGTTGCTACCACTGCACCACACGAGCTGATAATTAAGATTTTTTATACATGCTAAATAAAGCTATAGCTGTTTTATTTCAGGTCCCGATTATTTTATTGTACTACACCACCACCAGGTCAAACACCACCTACAATCACTAGACAACACAGTCACCACTTTCAACTGAACCCTCGGCCCAGTCTGTCATAAGAGAGCATCAGGAATAGTTGACTATAATGGCTATAGATAGCTACCTACCAGATTGAAGCTTCTTAGGGATGGCTGCTGATTTCTTACACCTCTGTTGTGTTGTCCACAATGATTTGCTAGGTGACACGATCACAACAATCTATCAGCCGTCATGCAATTGAGGGCGACTGAATGTGAAAACAAAAACTTACAGAGATAATTTGAATGTCATCGATTTCGGCATAACTATCATGCCACAAATAGGAATGAATTATTTGAAGCCTTTATTCTATTATATGTGATTTGGCTGGCCTTTTCTCAGTATAAATACTGAGATAATATAAAAAAATCAATTTTAAATTTCCATCTTCAGCGGAATAGCAAAGCAATAGCAAAGCAATATTTCTAATTGACTCATTTTCATGCATGCAAAATTAGATATAGCCATCCTATATCTAGACAGATGTAGGCACAGTCTGAAGCTGACAAAACACATTGTGGTTTTTAGATACAACCTGAAACCAGACATACCTGATAACAGCGCGCATACTCTCACAGCTGACAGTGCTAGGGATATCCAAGACAAAGTCCTTCACTCAATAATTCCCAGTTGGATTGAACACAGATTTTTATAAAACGATCCAATACCATGAAAAGCTTATACACAATAACTGAAAAAAAATGTACTCGACGAGAATGAATGACATTGAAAGTGGTCAGAAATCATTATCATGAGTGCTTTCCAAATGTCACAATGAAAATTTCAAGGGGAATCAATTTACTTCAACAATCTAAAATAAAATCATCTAGTATTGAATATTTGAAGCTCAAAGATATTAAACTCTGACCACTCCACTCGATTCAAAAAGCTATTACCATGAGTTGAGCCTTGAAGCAAAATAAGTTTGAGAGAGCAATTAAAAGTCAGAGGTGTCGCAATGTGTCTTACATCGATCAGCCTATCTATCACCAATCATACAAGGCACAAGGTAATACTGCAAAAGCCAACAGCCTTATTAAATGCAATATATAAAAAAAAAGATTCTTACCCAAGTTTGTAGAGCGAAGAATCAAAGTAACGCTAATAAGGAAAAGATTTAACTCCAAGGCAGCTCAACTGCAACTGATAGTACCAATCATGTTGACAGCTTAATTCCTAACCCTATAACTTGTCAATAGTTGCTATGTTGACAATGAAACAAAAAACTATATCAGCTAAAATCTAATGACTTGTGAAATGTATTCATATTTCTAACTACCAAAAATCAGCCCTCTATTACTGTGTTATAAAACATGTTGTACAAACAAATGTTAGACTTTGTCAAGAATAAATAATATCTTTCTTACACAGACTATCGATGTTGAGTAAAGTTTGCAGAGCAATTTTATCACATAAGTCAATTAAAATTGTTATGTTGGTAAACACAACCAGTTCTATGTTATCACCTTTATCAATAGTTATATAATCTAACAAGCACCAGTATGAGTTACATACACTGGATGAACCACCTTCTAATTTAACCTGAGCGTGAGATTTACAATCACCGCGGCACTTCAGGTCTGAGGTAAACCGACAAGTGAAATTAGCTGCATGCCATAATACATGTCGTAGTAAGTGGTACTAAGACCAATACCAGTGTATTTCAAAGTATCTTTCCTATCTGTGTCATACAGCTTTCGTTGCCAATGGCAAACACTGTCAATATTTCTTTGCATATTTAATAATATCCTCACTTGACGGAATCGTGTCATCTTGTGACGAGGATGAACAACTCTCATGTTAAAGGGGCAAAAAGAAAATTAATTGGTCTATCCATGCAGCAAGTACAAAATTGGTTTTTCTGAAAACAAACAAGTCGCCTAAGTGTTGTAGCAGCGTCACCCAAAACTAAATGCCTCAGTACCTCAGTGCTAATGTCCAGTCTAGGTGTACAATTGTGTCTATGTTAAGACTGCCTGTGCAACTGGCTTAGCTGATTTAGTAGCAGAAGCTGAGATTGGAGAACATCCAGGAAAATATGAGTAGAACGAGGTGGTTGGTACTCCTAGTGTTAAGAGATAGAGATGACACAAATAGCTGGTACAGACTGACACAAAAAACCGAGACAAGAATTCTCTGGTTTAAACCATATTTTCTACTGCACATTTGAGGTCTTGGTAAATCATTTCTGGCTCTATGACATGTCTTCAAAATTTGAACAGACTTGCAATGATGATCATTTTTGTGCTGGAGTAATGCTAACCCAATAACACAACTCAGTACTATTCAATAAGCCTTACATCAGAATTGTATGCGGGTTATCAGGCCTTTTGACTGACAGACCTGATGTTTGTGCATTGTAGGTAATATGGGAGAGATGGAAGGTCTTTCTGCTGGAGCAATTCTCATACCGGAAACATAGTACTCATTTGTTGAAAGTAATTTTACAAAAATTGGAAAAAAATCCTAGGAAGTAGTACTCAATTTCATACAACCTCATATTTTTTGTATAATTTTTCAGTCTTATATTCATCTGTGATATAAACTCATGAGAGTAATAGATGACTACACTGCCATGAAGCTAGCACAGCTAAAATGTGCCAATGTCATTGTCATCTCTATAAATATTATTATTTATTTATCTATTCTTGTTTTTATGGAGGAGGAATGGAGGATGAAACTGTCTTTCACTGTGTAAACAAGTGCCAAAACTACAGATGCCTGAGAGACAACATTCAACTATACCCAGTTGACCACATGTCCATTAATAAAGAAACAAAAAACAAAATTAATGAGAAGACGGCCTACCTAACTAATTGAGCAAGACCCCCCTCCATCCAAAATACAGTCACTGGTCAGATCACCCTTAGAGGTAGGGTAGGCCATACTGCTGGGTGAGGGAACGGGGACCATGATGGTCCCATTCAGCATATACAGATACAGACTGATGATAAGCATAGACGCAAGCATAAGATATCAAAGCACGAACAATGAGGTTTTATAACTATAGTAAGGTGAAACAATCGGATTTCATGGGCAATTAATAGAGTTATCTCTGTTTTGGCCACCTATATAGTATCTACACATATAAACGCTGACAAATTTTGGTGTCTTCTGACCCTGAATACCTTTTTAACTGGCACACTGAGAAGTGCAGAAACCAGATATTTTAAATCATCATCAAATTTGGATCTAGAAAAATTTGATTCCATGTTGCCCCCCTTCCTTCAAAATGAGCAATGTTTTTTGGCGGCTTATATAGCTAGGTGTCTTCTGGATTAGATATAATATACAATTATTCCTTTGGGTAAGTTGTGTCACCCTGTGTCCTGCTAACAGGTTTAACACCGATATCCACATGTTGTCATTGTTATGAATTAATATTATTATTAGTTGTATCTAGAATACCTTCCCTCAAATATGCCTATCTGAGAAATCTATATTGTAGTTGTCAATCTTGACCCATGCAATCTACGAAGTTGAAGGCTGCTATGGCATAGTTTCCCCCCAAGTATGTGTCTTTGAATGTCAGATAGATTTCACACAAATATCATTTGAGCTAACATGTGATTGTCATAATGCTTTATTTCAGAGCGATGACCAACAAAGTTGTGAAGCTTACAGCAGCGTCAGGTGTGGCAGCATGTAACGTTGGGGGAAAAACACGACACAGTTCTGCAGGAATCGCTGATGGCAGGATAGGCCTTGACAGAACCGCTCTCAAGTCCATGTTAAGTGTTAACGTAAAAATAAACACAAGACATCATGTGAGTTCTACTATCTTTGTATTTTAATATTTTTTTAGGAAACATATATAACAAATTATCACTATTCTATAAATGAGATAGAAAAAAGTTTCTCTCATGTGTATCACAATGACAGCTTTTTAGAGTTGTTCAGACTTCTATATTATTAATTAAATCTTAATTTTGTCATTTCATATAGAAAAACAGATATATTATTGATTGATGAGATAAGTATGATCAGTAGAAGGCTGCTGGAGCAGATGGATCTTGTGTGTCAGATGGCGAAGGTAAGAAACCCTTCTACTAGATCCTGATAGTAATTCCATCCTGGAATTCTCATGAGAACAATAAGTCAATAATTGTTATCATGAGAATTTCAGGATGGCATGCAGTACGATGATGATTATTTTATTGGTTATGATTATTTGAGACACAACATACAATGGGGAGTGTATCACTTGACAGCAGTCCAGTCAAGCTCAGTTATTAAGGATTTATCTAGCACACATCATCGGTATGTTGAGTCTGGTTGGTTTGTGTGCCTCTGTAACACATTCTGGGAGGCTTCTAACTCTTCATTGCTACTACAACAATTGCAGCATACTTTATCAATCATATCATCCCTCCCTGATATGATCTAGGCACCTATCAATTATGCAAACTCAATGCCCAACAGACCATACTACCAGACTACAAATATTTTAATTGTAAACATTAATATGTCTCAAATATTATTTTATCTGCTATAAAAAAATGCGATGTTTTTTAATGAACTCAAGACCTCCCGGGTCAATCCAGGTAGTTCTATGCAGAGACTTCTACCAGTTGCCTCCCGTGTGTGACGAAGAAATTGGAGACTCAGGAGACTTTGCGTTCAATTCGCCAGGTTGGAAGAAATTGAAGTTACATTTTATCAACTTAAAGAAAGTACATAGATTCTCCAATCTAGCTCTTTCTAGGTAAATATTTCTGATTTTCCAGGTTAACTTTTTTAAATGCCAGTTAGAATCAGTCGCAAAAAACAGGACACAGTGAGGTTCCTGGATGGAGTTAATTGGGATAGAAATGTTCATAGTTTTACAGACATAGTAGCCCATGAATTTAAATTATGAGAGTAGAAGTCCTGTGTTTTCTGGACCAAATACTGTTGCCCTGTTTGACTCCGTGTTGGACGGTTTTCTCTGTCTTTTACAGTGATACAGTGATACAGCTATGTGATACAGCTATGTGATACAGCTATGTGATACAGCTATGTGATACAGCTATGTGATACAGCTATGTGATACAGCTATGTGATACAGCTATGTGATACAGCTATGTGATACAGCTATGTGATACATCTATGTGATACAGCTATGTGATACAGCTATGTGATACAGCTATGTGATACAGCTATGTGATACAGCTATGTGATACAGCTATGTGATACAGCTATGTGATACAGCTATGTGATACAGCTATGTGATACAGCTATGTGATACAGCTATGTGATACAGCTATGTGATACAGCTATGTGATACAGCTATGTGATACAGCTATGTGATACAGCTATGTGATACAGTGATACAGTGATACAGTGATACAGCTATGTGATACAGTGATACAGTGATACAGCTATGTGATAAAATGTCTAAAACCTTCATTATGAATACAGAGTTTGTGACTACTTTGTGAATATTGGATTCAACCTGTAAGAAGAAAAAGATTCCGTCCTCAACACTGCACCTGCATGTCACATGCAGGTTCCTTCTAAACGTACAAATTCTCTCAGATAATCATGATTTTAAGGCTGTGTTTTATTCTTGTGCACTGCCTTCATGCCGTGTCTTACTGATTAGATATCAAATATACTATTACACAAGTCTAAAAACAATTTACCATGATCAAACTGATCCATTTGCGGACTCAATTGACAAACCGAGAAATATGAGAGAAATTTACGAACTATCCAAGCAAAATTCTGTAGCTGATAAGATTTTGACGCTAGTAAATGAGAGAAAAGAGTCAGAAAGCGGCATAACGGAAATAACAGAGGATGAAATTTGGGCACAGAGAGTGGTTGGAGGCTAAGATTATCGGCAATGCGGACAATCCATGAAGTTTACGGTTGAGCCGGCCGAAGGCGGTGCATTGAGACGTAACTAGTTAGATCTTAAGCTGCGTTTACACTAGGCCGTCTTTTGGCCCAGTCTTGAGTCTGACCGACAAATTACTAAGACGGAGGCTGACACTGTGTAGTGTGAATAACAAAAACGGTTGACTGACCTTGTCTGGCAATTCCAGCAGTGCTCGTTTTGCAGTCTCAAGACTGCCAGTCTTAACACAAATTCCTAATTTATAATCACGATACTGCCCTTTGTACTATCACTCACATTTAATCAATCATTAATCATCATTTTAATCAATTTATCTAGGCAATTTATAAACTACTTAAGCTACTAAAGCAGCAGCAGCTAATATTATAGGCTCTTCATCACTGTCACTGTCCATTTTTAGTGACAATATTTGATTTGATTTGATTTGTATTCATTCAATCATCATGACAGATGGTACAGAATGCGAGCGATGGTATGGCATAGTAAGAACAACACACTAAAAATTATTTATATACTAGACCGTTGTCATGATAGGTCATGAAAAAATTAAAAAAGCCTTTTCTCCGCCTTTCAGTCCTGCAGAGTTTTGGCCGAAAAATTTGTATAGCTCGAGAAGATGTTCTGGAATTCTTGTTGAAAAGTAGTTCACTAAAAAGAGGATGTGATTCATTATTCACTATACGCAGAAAATGTGAATAAGAGATATCAAAAAGAAAATCACAGAGTTTTGGGATGCCTAAGACTGATAATCTATGATCGTATTCTAAATCTGGAAAAATTATCTTCAGAGCTGCTCTTTGTATTTTCTCAAGTCTGTCGCGGTTATGTTCGCCTAGCAAGGAATACCAGGCCGGAGCAGCATAGCTAAGCTTTGAGCGTATGTTGCTCAAATAAAAAGCTTTTAAGCCATCACTGTTTAGTCCAATTGTCTTTAGTTTCCTCATTAAAAATAATCTTGAGCTACAAGCTGATACTAAAGAGTCTACATGTTTGTTAAAAGACAACTTATTATCAATAAAAACCCCTAAAAATTTTGTAAATGAATTTGGAGAAAAAGATAAATCATCATATATGCAGAATCAGATGGAGGGAGCTGAAATTATATTTTCTAGCAATTTTGGTTTTGTTGTCCTTGAACTTGCAGATCCGCAGTAAATTTATCAAGCCTTGCAGTAAATATCAGCGACCCCATTTGATATCTATCTCATTATTTACATAACTCTGAGACTGACATTGGCTAAGCCGGTGCTATGTAAACACATGCCAGTCTCAGACTCTGGCTCAGACTTGGGGTTAAGGTCTGCTCAGTCTTGAGTTGGTGGCCAGCTGACGGAGACGGCCTATGTAAACGCAGCTTTAGAGTAAAGAAGCCTGTAGTTGAGACTGAGACCAACTGGAAACGAACTCTAAGAATCAACAAAAGTAACTTATGTGGCAAAAAATTAGCTCTAGTGCAAAACCGGACATGTCCCAAGTTAACCATCAATATACGGTCTGATCACCAGGCCTGGGCAAACATGTAGGTCAAGCAACAATGTAAGATAAAAAGACAAGATACGAAACTAGGCACAATTTTCAGAGCCATGATTGCTCCATCAGCCATCAGGGAGGCTGCTGTTGGATTGTTGCTTGCAAAAGCGCTCCCTCATAAAAAAGAGAAAGAGTGACAGCCACTTCAAAAAAAATAACAGTTAACTTCTGAGAATTGAACCTATGGCTTGCTATCCACTATGCAGCTAAGGTGATTGTTAATATGATAATTACAGGTGTTTGATGTCTGTCATAGTAAAAAAAAAAGTTGTGGCGCCTTCAGACTATGACAACTGAAAAAATATTGACAGTCACTTTCCAAATAAAAAGTTCAGCAAACGTTCGAGAGTTGAACCTGTAGATTACAAAGGATATGTGATATTGACTCATGAGAGTAATAGAAGACTACACGATCATGAAGCTAGCACAGCTTAGTTAGATGTTCCAATGTCATCGTCATCTCTATAAATATTATTATTTATTTATCTATTCTTGTTCTTATGGAGGAGGAATGGAGGATGAAACTGTCTTTCACTTTGTAAACAAGTGCCAAAACTACAGATGCCTGAGATCCAGATCCAGATCCAGCTGACCACATGTCTCTAATCTCCTAGATAGAACGAACAAAGTGGGAGATTTTGTTAATAAAGAAACAAAAAACAAAATTAATGAGAAGACGACCTACCTAACTAATTGAGCAAGACCCCCCTCCATCCAGAATACAGTCACTGGTCAGATCACCCTTAGAGGTAGGGTAGGCCATACTGCTGGGTGAGGGAACGGGGACCATGATGGTCCCATTCAGCATATACAGATACAGACTGATGATAAGCATAGACGCAAGCATAAGATATCCAAGCACGAACAATGAGGTTTTATAACTATAGTAAGGTGAAACAATCAGATTTCATGGGCAATTAATTAAGTTATCTCCTCCATTTTTGTTTAGGTTTGGAGGTGTAGAACTAAATCATACTGTTTTGGCCACCTATCTAGTATCTACACATATAAACGCTGACAAATTTTGGTGTCTTCTGGACTATGACCCTGAATACCTTTTTAACTGGCAGACTGAGAAGTGCAGAAACCAGATATTTTAAATCATCATCAAATTTGGATCTAGAAAAATTTGATTCCGTGTTGCCCCCCTTCCTTCAAAATGAGCAAATGTTTTTGACGGCTTATAGCTAGGTGTCTTCTGGACTAAATATAATATACAATTATTCCTTTGGGTGGGTGGGTGGGTGGGTGGGTGGGTGGGTGGGTGAGTAGGCCTATTTTTATAACAGCTACTGGATTTAATATGCCTATCTGAGAAATCTATATTGTAGTTGTCAATCTTGACCCATGCAATCTAAGAAGTTGAAGGCTACTATGCATAGTTTCCCCCCCCCCCAAATATATTTGTCTTTGAATGTCAGATTTCACACAAATATCATTTGAGCTAATATATGATTTTTACAATGCTTTATTTTAAAGCGATGACCAACAAAGTTGTGAAGCTGACAGCAGCGTCAGGTGTGGCAGCATGTAACATTGGGGGAAAAACACTACACAGTTCTGCGGGAATCGCTAATGGCAGGATCGGCCTGGACAGAACCGCTCTCAAGTCCATGTTAAGTGTTAACGTAAAAAAAACACAAGACATCACGTGAGTTCCACCTTACTTTGTATTTTAATATTTTTAGGAAAAATATATAACACATGATTATTATTCTATAAATGAGATGTTCAGACTTCTAAATTATTAATCAAATTTTAATTTTGTCATTCTATATAGAAAAATAGATACCTTATTGATTGATGAGATAAGTATGATCAGAGAAGGCTGGTAGAGAAGGTGAATCTTGTGTGCCTGATTGGGAAGGTGAGAAACCCATCCACCAGATCCTGATAGTAATGCCATCCTAAAATTCTCATGAGAACAATAACTGATATCATGAGAATTCCAGGATGGCAGAATTCAAGGATGGCATGCATTATGTTGATGATTATTTCATTGGTATGATATTTGAGATACAAGATGAACAATGGGGAGTATATCACTTGACAGCAGCCCAGTCAAGCTCTGTTACTAGGATTTCTCTAGCACAGATCATCGGTATGTTGGATCTGGTTGATTTGTGTGTCGCTGTCACATATTCTGGGAGGCTTCTAACTCTTTAATGCTACTGCAACAATGGCAGCATACTTTATCAATCATGTCGTCCCTGAAATGATCTAGGCACCCTTCCCTTATCCTTACTCAAGGCCCCACAGACCATAGAGCAGACATGTTGACTATAAATATTTATTGTTAATATAAATATCTCTAAAATATTATTTCATCAAAAAATGCAAAGAAAATTCTGCCAACACATCATTGATATGTAATTTCCTCATCATTTGAGGGAGGGTTGAGGAAAGCTGGATTAATGGGTTTCGTTTTTTAATAATCACATATATATACACATATTTGTAGGGAAACTTAAGACCTTCTGGGTCAATCAAGATAGTTCGAAGCGGAGACTTCTATCAGTTGACTCCCGTGCGACAAAGAAACTGGTGCCTCTGGATATTATCCATTGAAATCTCCAGTTTGGAAAGATATTAAAATTACATTACATTACATAAGATTATATCAAGTTACATTATATTTCATATATAGAAAGTACAGAGATGCTCAGATCTAGCTCTTTCGAGGTAAAAATCTCTGATTTTCCTGTATAATTGTTTTTAAATGCCAGCTAGAATTGGTGGCAAAAAAACAGGACACAGTGAGGTTTTTACCGTTTAGCGTTACCTGGGATAGAAATGCTCATAGTTTTACAGACATTGTAGCCCATGAATTTAAATTATGAGAGAAGTATTCCAGTGTTTTTGCACCAAAACTGTTGCTCTACCGACTATTAACTCTTACTTTCTTGTTTATGACTGCTTTTTTTTACTATGTTTTGAAATGTTTTCTCTGTCTTTTGCAGTTATAATCTGGTTTTAAACCTTCATTATCAATACAGAGTTGATGACTACTTGAATGTGAATGTTGGATTCAATTCGTTTGAAAACAAAGACTGCGTTCTCAACACTGCATCTACATGTCACATGCTTGCTCCTTCTAACATACAAATTCTCTCAGATTTGCTGCTAGAACAAATTCTCTCAGATTTGCTGCTAGAATTCTCTCAGACTTGCTGCTGTACCCCAGCAGCATTTGAGTTCATAAAATCCCAATTGGATAATTTTCTGTCGGACACATATGCCATCAGCGACCTCAAAAGTAGAGACAGATGTGGTTTAGTAGTTTATGCTACCACAGCAGCTGCAAACCAAACCAACGGTGAGCCTCTTTATACTGTTAGCTATTACAACACCACAAGCAGAATACTTGTGAATAGAACAAAAACTGTTTCCACCGTCCTCTCACACTAACATTCAGTACTTGAACAGCTTGATAGTGAAACTGATTGAGAGATGAATCGTGCAATCAGCCATGGCTGTGTGAAAGTACTACAGCAATATAATAAATCAGATGAGGGTGCGAACCTCAATCACGATTGTGTATTACTCAAAAAGTCGGTGGGTTCATGCCTCTCTGTTCCATCAAAAAATGATGTAGCCTTCGAAGATAGGAACCTCCATTCCATGGCTTCATCATCTGAGGGTACGAACCTCAACATTTCCCAAGCTGAACTTTTGTCTCAGCTGCAGTTGCGAATCGCTCGACTTGAGCAACAACACAAACACCCAGTCATTGGTTTAAAAACTCGGCTGAATGAAGCTGAATCACAAAATGATGAATTTAAAGATATATTCAAACACACAGAACAAGCTATTGATCGTCTCAATGTTGAAGTTAGCCAGCTTCAGCGTGATCTAGTTACCAAACCAACCAACCCAGACTCTCATCATCACACATCTTACGCAAGTTTTCTTCACAATCTATCTTCTTCACATACAACTAATGTAACTTCACACAGAAATACCAATCCACAATCTAGCCAAAGACCTGATCCTCGAGGTGAGCAAAATACTTCCAATTTCAAACCAGATCTTTGTGCGGTCATATATGATATAGACCACAACAGCACCAGGTCTTAACTATGAAATCATACGTAAAACCATTTGCAGCTCCTTTGGATCAATGATGCTGCCTCTCGTACGCCGCCACACCTATAAGTAATCTCCAAAGTATATTGTGCAGTTCGGAGACAAACAACATTAGTGATACGGTTGTCGAGAACTCGTACAGTGACCTTTTTGGTAGCTCAAAAATCAGGAAAACGTACAAAAAACCTGTAAATTAAGTCTGCTCTTATCTGATGATGATATAAAGAAAGATTTAAATGCTGCATAAATGTACTGATGCTGAAAGAATCTGCTCAAAGGATGGCAAGAGATTTCGGGCTGTTATAGTTTCTTTCATTGAGATTAAAACACTGAAAAATTTTTGTCAGAAGGTATCTTGTTGAGATCAATGGGAGACGTGATCCTCCAAGTTGAGCTTCCTCATAGAAAATCTCCCATAAATACATACATGAAATCGCCTACCAATGCGGTGTCACCAGCAGAACAACCTGACAGCTGACTAGGAACCAGCGTAAACAACAACAACTCTACACCAACAATACCAAATATCTACATACACAACATAAGATGCCTTGATCATCAAAAGTATGCTGAGCTTGAAGTTATTTCAGGGGACTATGACATAATTTTCCTCACAGAATCATGGCTAAATAAAAACAAGGAAAAGGTGTTTGGTATCAGAGGCTTTGACCTACATACAACTCATCAACAACAGCGTAGATGTGGTAGTGTCGCTGTGTATGTTAAGCTGAGGCCACACGATCGTGTAAATTTCCACTAATTAGTGCAAATAAAATTTCGTACGAATTTAAGCCTGCCACACAGGATTGTCTCCTCTGAAGTTCGTACAGATGATTTATGGGTGTAATCCTCCTCAACCAATCAGAAGACAGGAGAGTGTTTAGTGAGCCCAGCTTTGTCATTATTGTCAGTTTCCTGTTTAAAATAGAGGAACAAAGGAGAAGACTGCTTGCTTTACTTCTCATGAAGAAAAAGGCTTTGTTGCTCAAGAAAAAACGGTTAAATAATGGTCATCTTCAGCAAACAGCAAGAAGACATTGGGTGCATCCGATTAACCAACAAAGAGATCGTCTTGGAGTGTATTCCAATCTCATTCATGAGGGACAACAGACGACACATTAAGTATTTAAGAATCATTACAAAATAAAGTACAGTTGTGAAATACCCTTTACCAGTGGTTCCTACATATCGTAGCAGCGGGTGGATTGTGTATACCCACAAATGAGTGTAGCAAAAGTAGAGAGCTGAGCCTAGCATACACGCGCCCCAGCATGCAATCACATGAATCCAACATGCATTCAGACAAGCACACTTTGCCTGCCATTGTACTCCTTTGTTCACCAAACAAAAGGCCTTTTGTTACACAACTCTCATAGGTGCATTGGGGCATGTCTCCCTGACATCGGCCCCCAGGGCCTATCCAACATACTACAGCATAGGTGTACTTTATTTTGTAATGATGTCACCAGAAAACTTTGACTATGTTTTGGGTTTGATAAGCCCCCATATCACAAAGAAGGATACTGTCATGAGGAAAGCTATCGAACCAGGCCTCAAATTTTCTCTGACTCTGCATCATTTGGCTGAGGGTTCAACACAAGCTGCTATAGCTTCCCACTACAAACTAGGAAGGTCAACAGTGTCGCAGATCATCCAGGAAACATGCGTAGCCCTGTGGAATGTTCTTCAGCCAATCTACCTCAACCCCCCCTCAGGACCTGAAGAATGGAAACGGGTAGCTCTTGGGTGGGTATTTTGTTGCTCCATCTTTCACTAATTTACCAACCAGTCACCACTACCAAGTCTGCTGGGGATCTCATATTTCCAACAGGCATTCATCTTTGTATAGTGCCTGGAAGCCCAATTAGGTAGCTTAGGCAGTCGAATCAGAATCACAGCTAAGGACAATTTCCGAGAACAAACAGTTGCCATTAACCATGGATGTCATTTTTACCAGCTGTTCAAAATTCTGGCTGGGCAATCTGGCATCTGCGGTAACCAAAATTGGCAGTCTAGATTGTTCCTTTTTTCTGTACTGACACGAATATTGCCAAATACAACCATATGCTGGGGACAAACATTTTACTATAAACTGAAACTAAAGAGGCGCTACCCGTTGCGCATAAAGTGAGTGTTATATCTGTGTATGGTAGTTTGAGGTAAGTTGCTATTCACTCAAATGAGGCCTAAATGAGGTCTACTTAGAAAGATCACCATGCTGCATACAAAGCTAAACAATGATATATAAGAAGACCAATAAATTACCTGCTCACAATAAGTCCCAAACTACAAAATTGAGAGGATAACTCCTCAATAAAAGTTTGAATATAGCTAGTTTTAAGTATTTGCGGTTTCTGTCATCGCTAACCGCGAATTATTAAATCACTTGAAAACAAAAGGTCAGTAGGGTATTTATCATGCACAAGCTGAAGAGGGTACAAAGCTTGTGCCTGAGAATAATCTCACCAAATACCGAACACTATAGTCAGAACACGCATCTGTGGCGTATACTACCCAGCAACAACATTTCCTGCCTCACATATGTAGCTAGTATAAAACAAAATCCACATCATGTTCTCTACCAATTAATACCACCAGCCACTAAAGACTCACATGGACAACTCCGTAATAATCATTCTTTTGTTGACATGGTCTGATTTGTCTGATATGGACATAGATCGATCAAAAAAAGAAGAAAAAATGCAACAAAAAAAAGATTATTACGATTTTAAGGCCGTGTTTTATTCTTGTGCACTGCCTTCAAGTCGTGTCCTTCATCCGATCAGAAATCAAATTGCACTATTACACAGCTGCACACAGCAACGGTATTTGGAGGCATTACAAACCAGGACAAATTAGGGGTGCGTCCAAAAACTATTTATCGCGATCAAACAGATACAATTGACAACCCGAGAAAATATGAGAGAAATTTACGACCTATCAATGGAAAATCTTGTAGCTGACAAGATTATGACGTGAGAGTAAAAAGCCAGAAAGCGTCATAATGGAGTTACAGAAGCACCATCATATCATTGTTGGTTATGATGGCAAATCAATGGCAGCTTGATATGCTGGAGCTGGCGATTGATAACATAGAGATTTTATGCATCGAGTTCACCACTGGAGAAACCAGCACTAGGAAGAATTTGATTGTCCTTTGTATCCTGTACATTTGTTGAATAAGTGATATATTGGAAGTAACCATATAGAGAAGTATCAGACCCCTTTATTGACCAGTTATAATTCATTACTAATGTTGTAGTTAAATGCATCTGATAAATAGAGAGGTTTTGAACTATGAATTATAGATTATATTATATATTATATTATATTGTATTCCCGACCGCTGAATCGGCGTTTTACAATTTTTGTGTTGAAATTTGAAGTAACTGTGCTTAAATTATTTGCTTTCAAAGTCAAAGCCAGAATCAGGAAATATTCCTTTCATAATGGATGTAAGTTTAACAACGTTTGCTTCCAAATTAGTGGTACTTGTCACCTTCAGGTGGTCGAACCTGGAAAATAAATGCGGAAACAAGGTGGCTTACACAAATAATGTCTACTGAAGTTGCCTTACATGAATCTCAATCCAATCATACCCCACATTTCAACAAAGTTTGATATGAGAAAGATCACCACAAACTGCTGTCTGTTTTGGGTATGTGGTTAAAAGACTAAAATCCAGGGTTGTTTTTAACTCCGGGTATGTGTCATTGAATGTCAGATTTCACACAAATATTTATTGAGCCTGGTCATAATGCTTTGTACATAAGACATGAATCAACTTTGTGATAAATGTTTTTTTTCAGAGCGATGACCAACAAGGTTGTGAAGCTGACAGCAGCGTCAGGTGTAGCAGCGTGTAGCGTTGGGGGTCAGACAGTGCACAGTTTTGCAGGGATAGCTGATGGAAGGATAGGCCTGGAGAGCACTGCGCTCGAGGCAATGTTAAGTGCAAATGTGAAAAAAAACACAAGACATCATGTGAGTTCTACCAAACATTGTAGTCTAATACTTTTATGAGAAACTTACAACTGTTTCTGAAGATGTTATTGTTAATGTTAGTATTTGTTACCACTTTGAGTATTATTTCATAATAATTCTGTTCATTTTGCAAATAATAATCCGCAATTCTATGAATGTCTTTTTAAATATTACTCATGATTCTATGAATGAGATGGAACATTTTCTCTCATCATGTGTATCACAATGAGGTGATGTTGGATAGCCTCCTCTCGAGTGCTACATCTTATTAGAGATATACAGACTTCTAAACTATCATTTTCACCAGAGATTTTAATCATTGTTGTTGTCTGATATAGAAAAAACAGATATCTCATTGTTTGATGAGATAAGTATGATCAGTAGGAGGCTGCTGGAGCAGGTGGATATTGTGTGCCAGATGGCAAAGGTAAGAAACCAATCTACTAGATCCTGATAGTAATGCCATCCAATAATTGTTCTCATGAGATGATGTTGATGATTATTTTATTGGTTATGATATTCGAGATACAACATATGCAATGGGGAGTGTATCACCTGACTGCAGTCCAGTCAAGCTCAGTTACAAGGATTTCTCTAGCACACATCATCGGTAGGTTGGATTTGGTGGGTTTGTTTGTCGCTGAAGCATTTCTGGGAGGCTTCTCACTCTTCATTGCTACTGCAACAATGGCATCATACTTTATCATTCATGTCATCCCTGAAATGGTCTAGGCACCCATCCCTTGTCCTAACTCGAAGGTCAAACAGACCAAAGAGCAGAACTATTGACTACAAATATTTTCATTGTGATTATTAAACTGTCTAAAATATTATTTATCTGCTACCAAAAAAAGCGAAGAAAATTCTGCGAGGACATTTTTTATAATATGTAATTTCCTCATCATTTGAGGGGTGGCTGATGGGAAGCTTAATTAACAGGTTTGTTTTTTGGATAATCACATATCTAACAAAATGTTTATAGGGAAACTCACGACCTTCAGGGTCAATCCAGGTAGTTCTATGCGGAGACTTCTACCAGTTGCCTCCCGTGTGCGATGAAGAAACTGGTGACTCAGGAGATTATCCATTCAATTTCCCAGTTTGGACAAAATTAAAATAATACTAAATTACATTATATATAAATATAAAGTACAAAGATATCAAATTTAGCTCTTCGAAGTTAATATCTCTCCATTTTTCCGGTTAGAATTGGTAGCAAAATGCAGGACAGTGTGCGGTTTCCGGTTGCCGTTATTTTGGATAGAAATGTTCATAGTTTTACAGACATTGTATAGAATAGCCCATGAATTTAAATTATGAGGGAAGTAGTCCCGTGTTTTTGTACCACAAACTGTTGCACTATCGAATGTTTACTCTTCCTTTCTTGTTAGTTACTGCTTTGTTTGACTACGTATTGAACTGTTCGCACTGTCCTTTACAGCAGGGAGTTTGGTCCCAAACTCCCTGTTTACAGTGATACTTTGCAATAACATGTTTCAAACCGTCATTATCAATACAGAGTTTGTGACTACTTTGTGAGTGTTGGATTCAACCTGAATGAAGACGAAGACTCCATTCTCAACACTGCACCTGCATGTCACATGCTTACTACTTCTCAACGTACACACTCTCTAAGATTGTCATGATTTTATGTGTTTTATTCTTGTGCACTGCCTTCAAGTCGTGTCCTTCTGATCAGAAATCAAATTGCACTATTACACAGCTGCACACAGCAACTGTCTTTGGAGGTATTACAAACCAGGACAAATATGGGGTGCCTCCAAAAACAATTTACCGCGATCAAACAGATACATTTGCGGACTCAATTGACAACCTAAGATATATGCGAGAAATTTACGACTTATCAAAGCAAAATCTTGTAGCTGACAATATGATGACGCTAGTAAATGAGAGTAAAAATCCAGAAAGCCGCGTAATGGAAATAACAGAAGCGCCAACATTATTTATTATATGGCAAACCAATGGCAGCTTGATATGCTGGAGCTGGCGATTGATAACATAGAGATTTTATGCATCGAGTTCACCACTGGAGAAACAAGCACTGAGCAGAATTTGGTTGATTGTCCTTTGAATCCTGTACATTTGTTGAAAAAGTGATATATGGGTACTAACCATGTGATCCGATAAATAGAGAGGTATTAAACCTGGATGATGCATACAGATTCGCTACGTTTCTATGGATGGTGCTGCACCCAATCAAGCACTTTACTTGGAGATGTGCCCGTGTATTTGGGAAAGATTATACACTGATGCAGCCCGAAAGGAAAGAGTGCCTGACATTTATAATGGATATAAAAGTTAGTTCTACAGCAAAACCTTTCTCACAAGGATTTCAAGAACTATACTGGATCATAATAATAATGATAATGATAAATTGGATGGCAACAGAAATTTTTAAACATAAACGAATACTTTACCGGCGGGTGATTTGGACAATATATGTAGGCCTACATATGCTTATGAGAAAACGAGAACAATGCTGCTGATAAGGGCACCAGATGATAAAAACAGTCATGTCATGATTCTGCAGCAATGGCAAATAAGTCTGTCAAATGCGATGTTGTAATAAAACAAATATGAATCTCAACTATGTTTTAGCACTGTTTAAAGAAGCAAAGAAACAGCTTGCTAAGAAGTGCTGTGCAAGTGCTGTGCAAAAGGAGGTGAAAAAGACATGTGTCAAAAAAAAAGGCAGGAAGAAAGTCTTTCATCGACTCAAAACAGCAGCGGATAAATTAACAAGTTGTGTATCAGCTATGTTTGGTGAACGCTTGTTTACCGAAGCATTCATCAAGCTGCCTCACAAACGTCGAAATCAGTGGATAGAGAACAAAGCAAAGAGGGTGGAAAGAGATTTTTGCGAACACTCTACAACGCTGCTGGATCTTCAGGGAGGGATGAATCCACAGCTGATAGCCATGCTCAGCTGATGGACGACCTACATATTAGAACAAGACTCAGTACACGGCGGAAGGTGATCCAACTACTTACACTTCTTCCAAGTGAACAGGCAGTAGATAAAATTGTTACCAATTTCAGTGTGTCACACCATCAAGTCAGTGAGGTGCAAGAATTGAAAGAAAAGGATATTTTGCCCTTAGGTTTCACTGGGTAACGCAGGTAACAAGCATTTAGGTGATGTCACCAATGCAGTTTTAGAATTTTTCCATGGACAGCGAGTTTGTCAGCCAGGAACTTAGATGCCAAATCACTTTTATCAGAGTATGTAACAAAAACAAAAGTAGCGAATGCTTGTTTCTGTGCAATTTTATATGGGCATTTCCGCTCAAGAGTCAAGCTTGCAATATTCTGTGCTCTACGCCCAAAATTACGTAGACTTGCTGGCTTTGGTGGCAGACACAATGTATGTTTCAGAACTTTAAATTTATGGTACAGAAAAACTTCTACCGATAGACCATTATTCAGAGGTTATTAATGTTGGTGTATGACAAGTGGAATGCAGACTGCATGCTAGGGAGGCGCGAAGACTGTCCAAGTAAAGAGGGTCTCAGAGAAAAGCTATCAATAAAAACAAGACACTGCGAAACAAATGAGGATGAAATTATTACCTACAATCAATGGGTTCAAACTGATAGATCTAACATACAGTGCATAAGTGCACTGTAGCTGATCTGATTGATACAATCTGCAGCAAAGCTGCAGATCTTGCAGGACACCATTTCATCAAATAGGCTCCATCAAAATTCCTCGAATCTCTCGAAGAGACCCTACCTGCCGAAGAAGTTATTGTACATGTGATGGACTTGGCAGTCAACTTCTCTTTCATGGCGCAAGATGCGGTCCACAGGTTCCACTGGAATAACAGCCAGGCAACAATTCATCCCATTGTGATATATTTTCTCCCCTCTCAGCCAGGTGAAAGTGTAAAGTGTATATCTATGCGTATATTAGTGATGTACTTAACCATTAACATTTAACATTAACATAACCAGATGGCAGTGTACACAATGGTCACTGATTTATTATCACAAATGAAGCTGATCCTGCCAAACCATTATGCAGTTAGTGTTAATTATAATTATTAATTATTTTACTGAAGGTTGTGCTGGCCAATACAAATCCTTCAAAGGTTTTGCAAACTTAATGCGCCATAAACGACATTTTGGTGTCCAGCCCAAATACCATTATTTTGCAACTTCACATTGTAAGTCGGCTTGTGATAGGATCGGTGGAGTGGTCAAGACGTATCAAGCACAGGCTCTAGAGAGTGAGCGATAATTTCATAACTACTCCTCATGAGTTATTTGAGCTTGCCTAACAAAACCTGCACGCGATTGTGGTTCTGAGTTATGGTGAAGAAGACGTAGCGTGACACCGGGACAATCAGAATTGTTTTGAACGTTTAGGAGGAGCCATCACATTATTCAGCCTACTGTGGCATTAATAGATGATAGTATAAAAAACTTCACCAATATGTACCGGAGCCTGCTGAGTGCATTTCATTTGACACCAGCAGCTACAGTTACGAAACCAAAGTCCGCTCGATACATATTCACCAGCCAAGAGATGATCCTCTGTGACATAAGCAGAAAGACACTCATGGATATAGCATTACTCAATCCAGGATCGCACCTGGCATTACTAGCCGTTATGGACACAAACTGGGAAGAAAATGATGTGACGATTAACTCAATGCATCCTGAAGGACCTGCACCGTCATTCGAATTTCCTCAGCATCCCAATGAGATTCGGGTACCACTGGCAACATACATTCAGACTATTGATGCAATAACAGAGATCTATCGCCAAGACAGATTATCGAATGCCTCTCAGGAACAGGTATTGAACTGAGGCAGATTTTCTGAGTCTGGGTTACTAAAATCATGGTGATAGTCGCACAAATCGTCATTTGAGGATCGTGAAGTTGAGTGATTAAAATTAGTCATTTTGTCTAAAAAAATTTGAAACTTGAATAATGTAGCATTAGAGAGTCAGATATCCTTAATTTTTATAGCAGAAAATGGAATTTTTAGGTGGTAATTGTATACATTTCATTTATTGACTTGACTTCGCTCGCCATAGTGTTATATTATTTAAACCTGGCTCCACTACAATGCTCATCTCAAAATACCTTCAGTGCGAACAAGGAAAATGATAACTGTGCTATGTTGAGAAGCCAGACATTGAGGATGAACATCAGGTACGCACAAAGATTCATCTGCAGATAAAAGAATCAATCAGACAGCTTACGGGTTTTACATAATATGAAAACCAGTCAATTGAATCAGCTAATGCTATGCTGTCTCAGCTAACACATATCAAAAATGGTTATCTTGCAGAAGCAAACACTGCATCAAAATTTATTCCCATAGTGTCTTTGAATAGTTTTTGATGCACTGTGGCACAGGCACTTTAATGTCCATGTTCTGTTTAGTTTAAACCTATGTTCTTAGTCTTCATATAAAATAGAGCTTAGCTGCAATCACTAGCACTATCACTGCCTCAATGACATTAGCAAGGTATTTCCCCTAATATTATGGACAGTGGAAAATCTCTAACATCGTTGGGAGATTCCTTAAAGATTATCTAGCAGGATAATCTGGGGGGCTAACCAATAAAAACACCTTGTGCAGAAGAGTCTTTTACATACCCCTGTGGATTTTCATAGCTTTCAGTGCACTTGGGGGCCCATGGCATGTTCTCAAGCACAACCATGTCTAGCAGCACTCACAAAAACATTCACCAGCTGTGCATAGAAAGCTCTGACGTATGTTATTTCCTGTTTACATTCCAATATAAGGAATGTGATCACGTGATATAATGATTTACAATGTTTACAACGGCTGATTATTAACATGAATAACTGGTTAAATTCATGCTGTGGAATGTGTTGGAGTGATGGGGGCTGTAGTTGAAGCCCATCTTTATAATCTTAGCTCAATAGATTAATCAATACAGGCTCAGTTTTCTCATACTGACTCTCGTGATCTGACTGGGCATGTAGATCACTGATAAACTAGGCTATCATTACCACAAAGTGGGTGTCGTAAGGCTAAGTATGCATCATGCGTGACTTGAATTTGCGCATGTGCAAGAACAATGAGTTTAGTTTGGGTTCTGATTGCAACTTTGGAAAGAGGGAATGGGATACCCCCTGCATAAAATGCTAATCAAAATTTAGCTAATAATGACAATAGAAGATAACTCTTACTAACAAATCCGCACGCATATGGCAGTGTGCCACCAGAGCAGGTAGCCAATCAGATGGCTTCGGAGTTCCGAGGCTCAATTTTGCAGAGATCAGCTCATGCCCAGAGCTGAGCATGCGCAGAATGCAGTTTTCTCACATATCCTCTTCAAAATATTATACCTGCACTCTAAACTTTCGCGCCATATTGGGAATTCTGGTTATATAGGTCAACTCTTTGAAGTTTGAGGCACAATAATAGTAATCTTGACAAAAGAAAAATGCCTAACAAGAGGAAATGTGTAGCTAATTTGTGTCACAGTGTACTGCACTTATATGCCCGGCCAGATGCCTCCAAATACCCTGCCCTGCATAGGAAGTGGTCCAACTGGGTGAAGGCAGATAGCAATGACTTTCATTACAGCAAAAACACAAGCTTTTTGTGCTGTAAACATTTCACTGATGAGGATTTTACCAACTCTTTCAGATATGCTTCAGGTGTTGATTCAAAGTAAGTACTAAAGACTTCTACATGCCAATGATTTCATTTTATTCTGACATGCCACTTCATAACCATAAAGAGTGTGAGTCACACAGGTTGGCCATAAAGGGTATAGGAGAGGCAGAATTCAGCAGGGTGAATTTTTCACTAAAAGTAGCACCTGTCCTTTGTATATAAATAGATGGAAATTGTTGGATGGTACAACAGGTCTACTCCAAAACCCAGGGTATTTAGAGTAGACCTGTGGATGGTACAAATAAATAATAAAAGTGTAAAATAGATTGATAGGGACAAAAACACAGTCTGATCCTGACAATTTGGCAGCTCAACTGACAGGTAACAGAAAGATAGCTAACCATGATAAATATGAAAGCGAATACAGCCCACATCTGAAGGAGGTTGTGGGAGATGATTCAATGTATAATATGTAGGCCATGTATATGTATTCAACTATCATCTTCTAGCCTATGAAATTTGAATTTAGTCTTGGCAATTAAGTCTTGCAAAAGAAATAGTTGTTGACTTTATTCTGTTGACTCATAATCATGGTTATTTCTTTTTTAGACTTAATATTGACAAAGAGAAGGCGGCCCCGTCAGTACGATTCATTACACAAGAAGACGCCGACAATTCCATGACGCCGAGAAAGGCAAAGGCCACTCCTACCTCCCTCAATCCCAGGATGAGGAGGCATCTTGTCAGGGATGCAATATCAGAAACAAATCCACAGTAAGTGAAATTGCAGTAAACAAATCTAACAACGGGAGACACTAAGTTCTCTTGATACGCCTCCGTCATGGAGCTATACACTTATGACCTAGATGAAAAGCAATAATTTGACTTCATGAAATTGTGTTGACTGTAGGCCTGCATAAGATTTTTCGTGTACCTCAGTTATCTACTTAATTTATCTGTGGCCATCTGTGTATTCTGTAATTAGTGTACCATATTTTTCTAGACATAAGCAGGTTGAGAAACTTATCCAGGAGCAGAGAGCGATAAGAATGCTCAATGCAAAACGATTCATCCCTAAAAACTCTCCACCACCTACGCTCAGGGAAAATCAACATAGTAAAAGTAAGAGGAGTTATTCGTCTGAAAAGTTGTTCTGAGCAGTTTGTTGTGAATTTTTTGTTGGTTGATAATTATTCTACTTTTCAATCTCGGAATGGTTAGAGTTGGTTATGTCTTTGGTGTTTGTTGGTAGTTATGATAACCACGTGTCTGCTGCATGGTGCGATTCTTCATCTGCACTGTGATAGAATTCGTTTTTCCCGTTCGTCCTAATTATTTGCTCAACAATGGTTAATATTTACAATTATTGATATGACCAAAGCAATAATCACTCTAGTTTTCTATCCTGGGGTGATTTTGAATTGGTAATGTCTTTACTAGCACTTTATTGCTTCAGTTGTTAAATTCCACTACCACTACCTTCAACTCTCCGCACAATCACATGTTCTCAATGGAGGTGTTGCCGTTGCAAATTCGATTATGTTGCCTCTGAGTTAGTTGGATTTCATGGTCACAACATTTGTATATCAATTATTATTGTCGTCGTTATCTCAATCGACAGTTTGTTACACTTTGTCTGAATTATTCAGCTCCGTTGCTGTTTTTATTGTCACACTGTTGAAATAGTGTTTGCGTAGTATACTCTCGTTTGTTATTCAATTGCATTCATTGATATGACCAAAGCAATAATCACTCTAGTTTTCTATCTTGGGGTGATTTTGTATTGGTAATGTCTTTATTAGCACTTAATTGATTCAGTTGTTAAATTCTACTACTACCTTCAACTCTCCGCACAATCACATGTTCTCAATGGAGGTGTTGCCGTTGCAAATTCAATTATGTTGCCTCTGAGTTTGTTGGATTTTATGGTCACAACATTTGTATCACAATTGTTATTGTTATCATGTTTCAATCGCCAGTTTGTTATATTATGTCGGAATTATTCAGCTCCGTTGCTGATTTTATTGTCACACTGTTGGAATAGTGTCGGCGTAATATACTCACGTTTGTTATTCAATTGCATTCATTGATATGACCAAATCAATAATCACTCTAGTTCTCCATCTTGGGGTGATTTTGAATTGGTAATGTCTTTACTAGCACTTTACTGCTTCAGTTGTTAAATTCCACTACTACCTTCAATTCTCCGCACAATCACATGTTCTCAATGGAGGTGCCGCCGTTGCAAATTTACTTATGTTGCCTCTGAGTCTGTTGGATTTCATGGTCACAACATTTGTATATCAATTATTATTGTCGTCGTCATCTCAATCGACAGTTTGTTACATTTTATCTGAATTATTCAGCCCTGTTGCTGTTTTTATTGTCACACTGTTGAAATTATGTTGACATAATATACTCACTTCTGTTATTATACAGCTAAATTTGTCTATGTTGCTTATTTATGTTTATTTAACTGAATCTATTGTGTTTTTTAAGATCTATCCGCTTCCTTACTTGTTTATATTGTCCCACAGTAATAAAATTTGTTATGGTGCACTTTCATGTTATCATACAGATAAAAGTTACGTTCTTTGATATGACAAAGCTATAATCATTCTAGTTTTCCATCTTGATTGCTAATTTTTACCACTATAGTTTTGGTATATTGCCTGATCGGCAGCTTATTTACATGCTGACAGCTTCAAACATAGTGTTGTAAACTGAAATGTAGCAGATTTGACATAATAGGATAACTATGTTTTCTGTGATTCTGATGCAGTTTCCCCTCGTCTCATCCGTATGACATTATTGCTTTTATGTTTGGGACCTCTGTAGTCGGCAAATGGGCTGTATTTTGTATTTGGTTGTACATGATTTTGAATTTGGTAGGCACAGTTACTGAGAAGTATGTCTTTCGGCCTCATAGAAGAAGTAAAGCCTGCCAGGTTAAAATTGAAAGGTAAAGCATTCATTTCAGAATACAATGTATCCCAATTCCCAACCATGATGTACTGTAGGGGCTAACCAATAGCCGGGGCTCTCAACCACTCAGATTTAGCCCGAGTTACTCAGGTTTTTGGGTTCAACTCAGGGGATTATAGAATATAAGGTAAAAACTCAGATTTTGCCTCATATTGATCAAAGTTGGGGAATTTCTCTCGGGGTGGCCTAGTTGTATGATTATACAGAAACAATTTTACGTTGTGATATATAAAATACATTAACCAAGATAAATTTTACTGTGATTATATATCAATGATCCGCTAACAACTCTAATAAACCAGTATTGTTCCTATGTAGAGGCCTAAATTGCTCTCTAGGCTTTGTCGGCCAGACTCTTCGAGGAGGCTAACATAGCTATAAAACTGTAAGCTATTTGTGCACAGATCGTTTCACGCCTTTGAAATACCACCCGCAACACGGTATCGGCAAAACTCAGGTTTTATATCCTCCCAGGTTGAGAGCCCTGCCAATAGCACCATGTTGTGCAGAAGAGTCTTTTACATACAACTACCCAGTCTTATAACATTCTGTGCACTTGGTGACCTCCTTGTCATCGCACCATGATTAACAGACACAAGAAAAAAAAGCTCTAATAAGTGCAAATTAGTTGCAATTTATTCTTATTTGAGATACCGACGGTGCTTGCATGTGACATAGTTTTTTTCAACATATTTGTGATATTTTATCAACTCTATAGCACGGAAGAAGAGACAACAACAACCACCAACGACATTGCAGATGAGGAAGACCTCTCAGAGACCGTCAGCATTGAGTCATGTGATGAAGATCAGGTCAGTTTATCAACGCGTAATTCTAAAAATGATATGGATGAGGATTACGCAGAAATGTATGCTGTCTCAATTTTTGTAGGGGAGCTTGTGTAGGATTTGCTGAGGAAACAGTATTTGAGTGTCCACAGCAAAGTTACAATGATGACAATCATCACAAAATACCTATAGAAATGTTTAGAATGAACATGATACAAAGTTTATTCTTCAAGATTTCAAAAAATTGAATTGCCTGACGATAAAACTTTATATTAAATTTACCCAGCAGTATCATTTATTATCATTAATATTATGATGATGAAGTCGTGCTGTTGTGTGATAACCTTTTTTATGCATCTTGAAGATATCTGATAGTGATCTAGAAAGTTCAGATCCAGAAGTTGACAGCGATGATTCAGACTATGTACCGGATGTAGAAGAAGAAGACTGGAGAGACTTCAGTCATTTTAACATCAGCAGTCAAGTGAAATATTTTATTCTGATTTGCTGTCCGTGGAATTTAAATTACATATATGAGATGAGTCAGACCCTGACACTAAATATTGTTGGCGCAGGGTTCACTGCACAGGTTGTTATTAGCGTACACTGCTGGTACCGAGTGTTGCTGATAGTATGATGGTCAGAACAGATAATCGGCATAAGTTTTACAATTTTAAACTCTTGCTATAAATTTGGTGGAATAAATTTGAGGTATTTATAACCTGTACTCTGATAACTTATGTTTATTGTTAAGTCACACAGCTGCAGATAACTTCTATTATCGTTACAACCAGTGCTTTTATATCCTATTGTGAAGTTTGGTTTGATGTGAACTGTAGACCTGGTTATCTCTATAAAGAAGAAAAGATTATCGTATCAGTGAACTCCCTCAGAAGATTGATGGATGTATGCACAGAGTGTGCTCAGCCGTGTACGGTTAACCTTACAGAAAAACAGGGTGCATATGTCGAATTTGAAATCATATGCAATACGTAAGTTCTCTAGACAATATAATAGAATTACGAGCTGATCATTTTTCGTTCTGCCATAATATTTACAATTATATGATAAAATGTATAGTGTAAGTTGACATCCCTTCTTAGTAGAACCTTGTGATAATCTTCAACCTAAAATACCTTACAATCATTGCGACAAATAGTTCAACAGCTGGACTGCATTACACTAGCATTTAATTACATTTTATCCCATCAAATCTTGATCCTGAAGTGAAAAAATATCCAAGCTCTCAGAAACTGTTGATGTTGATGATCAGAATAACTTATTTTGGCAGCATCGTCAATGATTCAGACTACAAAACTTGAGATCCGCAGGGCTTATATTTCACAAGTTTCTGAACTTGTGTTATGGGTATTATGCTAAAAAGCAAAAACAATGTTTTCAGATGTGCTAGCATCAGGACATGGTGCAACGTTCCAAGACTGGGAAGAAGTTATCCCATCAACAATCTGATTGCTGGTGCCATCTTGTTCACCGGGGCATCTGTTGCCAAATCACTACGATTGTGCAGTGTACTAAATATAGCTCGGCGGTCAGAGAGCACTGTGAACTATATACAGCGACACTACCTTCATGGAGTAAGTAATAATCTACTTGATGGAGATATTTCTCATAATAGTGATTCCCCGTATCGGAATTCAAACTCACTCCATAAAATGTATAACATTTGGTTTTGCACTATTACCGAATTAAATTACAATTATACATAGTACCTCAATTTTTATAACAAATTAAGTCGCTTTCGCCTTATGAGAAAGCCAACATATAGTGCTCTCAATTGATCAATAGATTGATTGTTGTACATGTTTAATAAATGTGAAGTGGAAAATTGATGGTATATTTTGTCAAACGACAGGCCTATAACAAATTCAGGCAATATAATAGATATTATTCTCATTAAGTAAAAAATGTGTTATTATTTCCATATAATAGCTGCACTATATATTGCATCTGTTTTTGGTTCTCACTCTGGTGAGCTCTGAATATTTTGGCTTTCCCCCTCTGTAGGTCGTCAATGAAGTATATACCTCAAAAAACGAGGCGATACTAGCTGCGGCAGGTATGGAGCCAATCAACATATCAGCAGATGGGCGATGCGATTCCCCAGGGCGATGCGATTCCCCAGGGCATTGCGCCCTGTATGGAATCAATACTATGATGGACCATGAAACTAAATTGATTGTGACCTCACAGTTGATAAAGGTAACACTATCAGCGATTAGTTAATTGCACCCCTTTTTCAAAACTAAAGAAAATTGAAAACAATTTCTACTTATTTTTATAATTTACAATCATGTACCAGCGTCCTCCAGTGCACTGAAATCAATGAAAAGGGAATACACTGAGAATCCAATACAGCGAGGTCAATATGTTTTCAACTGTTGGCATTGTTTTATTCCAATAGTCCACAGAATGTACAAGCAGCAATGCCATGGAACTAGAAGGTTTTAAGAGAGCACATGCAGTGCTGAGTGATCACAGCGTCGCTGTGAAAAGTGTCACCACAGAGAGACACAGAGGTGTGGGGGTATACATGCGTGAAGAATGGAAGGACGCCAAACACTTTTATGATACATGGCATATTTCCAAAGGTAACACCAGATATTTACTTTGCAGCGATTCCAATTTCCCTTCACCAGGAATTATACAGTTAAATCCCTATAATGAACTGGATTCGAGTCACTGTCAAGAACAACATAATTTTCCAGTCATTATGTAGTACGCAATAGCTAGGATTGTTTGGAAACAACAATATGCATAAGCAACAATATTTTATTCCAAGGTATTCACGTATCTTAGGATGACCTTGAAAAACATCCATTTTCAGATTTTTGTTCTGTACCATGCAGGTCTGAAGAAAAAACTCTCGAAAAAATCAAAAATGGAGCCTTACAAACTCCTCTCTCATGCCAGCAGCTCAGGAAATACCTGGATAAAATCGATAACCAACCATCTTTATTGGGTGGTGTCCTCCACAGAAGATCCAGAACTCAGAGTTGCTAGGTGGAAGATCCTAATCGACCATATAAGAGACATACATACCCAGTGTGATCATGGTCCTCTGACGAAAAAATGGGTGCCAAAAGGTAATTACACCATCAAGGTTTATTGATCACATCACCTAGTTGTTTGTCTAAGTTGACTTTTGGAGTGCTCTGCTCTTTTACCAGAGGATGACAACTCTAGTAGCTGTGAAGGTATCGCATACGCGATTTATCAATCACATTATGTATGGACTGTATCTCAAGTTATTGACAATATTTACTGCAACCTGATTTATTACCAATTATGTTCTTCTCACCTATTGCAGGTGGAGCTCTGGATCTGTATTTACAGAAAGAACTCTTGGCGACCCGTCTTCTTAACGACATTCGAATGGCAGGTCAGGAAGGAACTAGTGAACTCTAAGCGTTCCATAAAACTCTGAACCATTTCGCACCCAAGCTAACAGGCTTTAGCTACAACGGGATGCGTTCAAGGTATGTCCAATGTTAGCCTATCCTGACGAGCTTTGTTTGGTGCAGCTAGTCTAGTTTATGCTTAGTACACTGTATGCATCTGTTCCATGCATGTTAGATATGTGGCAGGTATGACTACAACGCAAATAAATTTCCCAGCAGCAAAGATGATAACCACAAGTGGCATTTCGATTTTCACCTTTTAGGTTGAGTGTGTGTATATTGTACCACAATGAGAATACAGAGAGAGGATACGTGAGGAACAAAGACAACAAATACCGGTATAAGATTGGGAGACATAAAGACACCAAACTGGTCCCGACAGCTAATCTGGTCAAAGTGGAACCAACATACGGTAAATTATAAAATTGTTGCATTTTAGCCAGATTCCGATACCTTTTACAGACACTGTTTGTCATATTAATTGATTGATTCAAATGGAAGTAAACTCGATCATGTAGGAAGGTAACTTAAGTCCATGTCACAACAAACACATTGATTTTCCACATAATTGCAGGGTATGTAGCAGAGCTCATGGAGCTACTAGAAGACTATCTTGCTGGAAACAAGAAACCAATTTTCCAACCCAAGCAGCCGCCTACACTGTACAGCAAAGCCCCTCAAGAGGCTAGGGAAACGACAATCGCAAAATGCATGGAAAGCTCAAGAGGATTCAGTAGGAAAAGAAAATTAGACGGATAATGTTTATTTTTTGAATATCTTTCAGTATATTGTATGTTTTGAAGATGGATTAATGGATTATCGAATTCCTTATCCTGTTATCCGAGTCGATAAAAGTATAAAATATGTGACATTACAACAATACCATATCTGGATTGTCAAACATGATGATAATTGGCTAATGTTGTGTGTTACATAACAAAAGGTAACATCCAAAGACGGTAGTTGGCAGTGAGTCTAAGAGAAAAATATAAATTCAATGAAAATAACCTGCCTGTAGGGATGGAATCTCCCTTAGGACATATTAAAAACGTAAAAGACCAATGTGTGTGTTGCTAAGAAAATGATGCGCAGTTTAGGCTACATGGAGGAGGGCAGGTAGGTATTAGGTTTATTTTACATCCTCTATCACAATTATGCGACAAAACTGAATGCTTTGAGAGCTGTTTGGCATTTAAAAATTATTGTAAATAGATGAAACTGTTGTTCCGAAACATCATAAAGTAATTGATAAAAACTATGGCACCATCCGCAGATACAGAAGAGAGAGAGGAACATAATATTGCCTAACAACAGACTTACATGGAAGAAAGTTAACTTCTAGTGTACATTATTAACTAGAAGAGTGTCATAAATTTCCGGCATCACCGTAACAAAAACCCTTGAACTGATAGTCCGCATATACTTCTTCATCCTCTGATGGTGGTATTTTATTGCGAATGTAATTCACAAGGCAGGATGGCAGCGGTTTCCTCTCTCCCTTCTGTATTGCTTGAAAAATCCAGAATGTCATATTTCTGTAAGCACATAAACGTTTACGAGCATTCCCAGCCGGTTCCTCATCAGGAAATAGATTTTCTGAAATAAGAAGTATGAATACTCATAATACAATATCATTCTTAAAATTTTTTTAAAGATATGAACAACAGAGCCTTTTGACCTTTGAGCGTCGTGTCTGCAGTTTCTTATTTAACTCATAAACTACCATTATTGCTACTGTTTGTAGACCAAAGTTGAGATGTTCAGTAAACAAATGCATACATGGTAAATTTTTGTGAGTTGAAGACTACTTTTCTGCAGCCATGCGGGGATCATCGTATATAAATGACATCAAACAAACAAGACAAAATGGCAAAAAATATACTGATTAAATCAGCTAGTAGAAATAAGAGCTGATTCGATAATTTGAACTTGTCGTATCATACTCATCAAGCAATAACAACATATGGCCACGCTCCCTGGGATACAGCCTAGTCCTAAATTAATACTCACCATGATAATGCTTGTAATTATTCCAAGCAAGTTCCAAGGGAGTATCTGCCAGTAGCTCGTCTACACCAGGGTGCTGGTGAATGCATTGCAGCTCCTGCCCTCTTTCTTGTAGCCTAAATTGGGCATCATGGTTATGGCAACACACACATTGGTCTCGAAACTCCTCATTCTGGCAATACCCACAAGTACAAAACTCTTCTGTTGGAATACCAGCTGCTCGCATCTGTAATGAATGTAATGGTGGAATTAATGTTGGCTAACTCTCAATCGCACGGAGTTTGTGCAAGGATGTGCAGGCTCATACCTTTACATAGCTTCCTGTAGACAACTGGACTAAAAACAATAGTGTAAATTACAGAAATGATATTAATTGTTACTTTTTAGTGATCAAACTTAACTATATATATGCTGCAAGCTATGCAATGCATCATTACCAGTGTCTATCTAATACAATCAATGATTTAATAATATCCCAGTATCAAAAAGAAATTTACCATGTATGTATATATTTATATGGTATCCACAAATCAAATACTGCTTTTCTCAAATCTCAGAGTTTGGTTACTCAATCATTGAATCAATGGTAGCCTACCAACCTAGCTTTTGCAAGCAAACAATGAAATTTTCACTTCATACAGGGAGCAGATAGATAGGTATAAACCAAAAATATACCCAGGTAAATGTGTATAACCTAATAGAAGTAAAAATATAAACCAAACCACTGATGAACTGAAAAAAGATAAGGTACTTACTTGCTCTGGTGGTTGGGGATTAAAAACATCATCAGCATTTTCATCATCATCTGATGGCTCAAACCTGAAAGGCCTGACAGCCTGTAGGTCATTAGGGATGCTGCAGCTGCTAACTGAACTTTGACTATCACTCTCACTTTCAGATGACATATTTTTCACAGATAGCAGTGGAGTAGAGTAGGCAATGAATGAGAATTGAACAAGTAAATTGAACAAGTAAATTGAACAAGTTGAGTTGAACAAGTAAATTGAGGCAATGGACAGACAGACAGAGAATAGACAAAATCTACCAGCAATACCATGAAATTAACGACTGCTATCAGTATTACCCGATAATTATAGCCCTTGGGAGTGATGAATCATAGGCTAATCAAGTAGCAATCTGGGGAACTTGACCTATAAAAAAAAGGGTTTTTCCTGCAGAATAATATGGCCAATCAAATAACATCATAAGATGTAAACAAAAACGCACGTGTTGTAAGCAAGCTCATATAGGAAACAACACACGTCAGAGCTTTCTATGCACAGCTGGTGAATGTTTTTGTGAGTGCTGCTAGACATGGTTGTGCTTGAGAACATGCCATGGGCCCCCAAGTGCACTGAAAGCTATGAAAATCCACAGGGGTATGTAAAAGACTCTTCTGCACAAGGTGTTCCTATAAGTTAGCCCCCTAGATTATCCTGCTAGATGATCTTTAACCATAAATCAATCAAAGTGGATCTGTCTTAGACCAATCAAATCAAATGACCACCCTCCAACGACCTCCAACTTTGCGCTCCTCCTTATATTTTTCCTGTTAAATGTATGCAGCTATAAGCACAAAGCGTTCTAGAAAGACAATCAGAAAAGAGTACATGCCATGAGAGGCTACGAATTGTGAGGGTAAAGACCACCTCATACCTTTCCCTGAAAAGAACAAGAATAAGACTCTATTCTGAAGTTTAAACTTTTCAAACTTTTTAACTTTGTGTTCTTATATGCAAGTATTACGCTTATAAACTTCTTACTGCTTGTAAGTCATAATGCTGCTTTGATATGGTTGGGTATCTGCATTATTATCAGCAGTAGAGTCAACCTTGCTTGCTATATTAAAATAGAACATGGCATTGCAACCCATTACCAGGATGAGTGCTTTCTACTTTCCTTGAATATTGACTGATTGTTTGTCTTCTCTAACGGAAACAGTAAATCTTTGGTTAGTAGATGACAGGATAAAACCTAAAATTTCTCTCTCTTTTATCATTATATTTATTATTAGGTATAATTACAACATGTTACAGTAGTCCTCGCTCTCAGCTTAGTACTTAGTACTTAGTAGAGCGCGAGGTAAGATCTGATCAACAAGAGGATCCATCTCTCAGCGAGATCCTGTAAGTTCTAGAAGAACAAAGAACGAAACATATCAACATGCTTCAGCAGCAGACGCTGGAGCAACAGCGACAGATGTTTCAACACAGTCATGACTACGGCGCTGACTTGGCTTGTGAGACATATGAGCCCAACTCAACAGACACCAAGCCAAAAACCGACCATACCTCACACCCCAAGACAGCAGCGGCCAATCTGAGGCCAACGCTACCTAGCTCCGCAACAGCTGGCTTTTGGGAATACAGGAATTCAAAATAATATGCATGAAATGCAAAACCAAGGAGACTATTTTTTCAACTCATTTAATCCAGTACCCCAATCCCTTGCTCCGCATCCATCTCAGCCTCAGCTACCACCAGCTCAGTAACCTCGGCCAGTTTCATGCTGGCGTGGCATCTAGGTAACTGCTTTTACTACATGTGAGCCCATGATGATGGTCATATTAAGTCAAATAGAACAAGGGAACAATAGCCTGACTGGCCAGCCTTCTCTTATGAAGGAGACCAGAAGTGCAACTACTAGCTTCTGCTCTGCCGTCGATTATATTATATTTGCAGCTAATATAAGAAATACATCATACATATATCATCTTTGTCATGTCAGATTCAGAACAGACCCTAGAATCTTCTGCCATGATGTGGTAGGATTTTTCGATAGAATGTGTGCAGGGCAGGCCATGCCTCTATATAATACGCTATAAAATTTAGAGATACCAGTCATGTTAATGCCAATACCTGGAAGAAGGTAGTGGAGGAGTTCATTGCTACTGGGTTCACCACCCTAAAGAACCAACCAACCAATATCTATACATTGAAAGGCTGCATTAGCAACATTATCAATTGATAAAATTATCTCTAAAGACAAAAAAACTGACTCAATTTAATTGGTTGGTGAATTTGAGACTAAGGCTGCGTTTACACGTCCGACAAATCGGCTAATAATAACAACTCCGACACAGATTATGAATCTGCTCTATAATCGTTGTCTGTCAACATGTCAATGATACGCTATTTACACACTGTTCATGCCTAACCGATTTCAACACAAACTTCCAACCCAACTTGTCTCTGATTGGCTAGTGAGACAACTAGTTGGTTTATTCAGTATCACTGAATCACTGCTGCGCTGTTATTGGCTGAACCATTCATAATCGTTAAGATTTTTCGTTCACTTGTGACATTGTCACAATTTTTCTTCCCCCAACACTGCTAATTATGGACCGCGCTGCTTCTCACAAGGTTGAAGAAGTTCAAAAGCTAACTAATACTCACGCTGTACTTTTACCTGGAGGATGCACATCACTAGTTCAGCCCTTGATGTGGCGCTGAATAAACCGTTCAAGGACAGAATGCGGGTTATGTGGAAGAGATGGTTGGATATCCCTGCTGCAGAGCAACAGCTCACCAAGAAAGGGAATCGCCAGCATGTGAGTATCTTATTATATTCCATCATAGTTCTCCATTACTAGAACAAGCACCTGCCTAATGAATGTTTTTATTTTTGTTTGGTTTGGAACATCATCAAAATGTATATAACATTATGATATATCTTTTGATTTAAGTTGTTGAAAGTTAAAGGAGCTGTAAATGAAGTCATGATTGCATGTGGAAAATGTGTGTTAATCTACTATTAATGAATGGTTGTTCATACTTATAGGCATACTTGACTGTCAGTGAGTGAGTATCTGAGGCGTGGGAGCAGATGCCTGAAGCTATGATACGCAATTCCTTTACTGCTGCCGGATCATACCATGTACCAACTGGTCGGATCTGACACACAGCAGGCTGAAGGCTTTAGTAGACCCAGAGGCTCCATTAGTGATTGATGAGGAAGAGGAGGATGTGAACACACTCGAGGAAGCGCAAGGGTTTCTTACTGACCTGGAAACTGATAATGGTAAGTGTGATTGTGGCGAGTACAGGGAAAGGGCAGAATACTGTCCAAAGAGAGATTATTTATTGTATAGCAAGTCCTATTCAAGCTTGTTGACCTCCATGCAATAACAGTTTTGTTGGTTACCAAATTCATGTTAAAATGGAAAAAGGCAACTCCAAATATAACCTGTAAAAATAATAATAATAATCCTGTCAATTTGTAGAAAGTTTTGGTAGTTCAGATGATGACGATGAAGGGGAATGGACACTGGGAAAGATACCAACCTGAAGTTTGTGCTCTCAAAGGCCAACCACTCTCAGAACTCCACTCAGACCAACTCAGCTCAGGCCGACCAATCTCAGGCAAACCAGTATCAGAACTCAACTCGGAACTCAGCTCAGGCCGACCAGTCTCAGGCAAACCAGTATCAGAACTCCGCTTGGAACTCAGCTCAGGCCGACCAGTCTCAGGCAAACCACTCTCAGGCAAACCAGTATCAGAACTCCACTCGGAACTCAGCTCAGACCATGCAGTCTCAGACCAACAAGTATCAGAACTCCATACAGAACTCAGCTCAGGCCGACCAGTCTCAAGCAAACCAGTATCAGAACTTTACACAGAACTCAGCTCAGGCCATCTCAGCTCAGGCCGACCAGTCTCAAGCAAACCAGTATCAGAACTCTACACAGAACTCAGCTCAGACCATCCTGTCTCTCACTCAGAACTCGGCTCAGGCCGACCAGTCTCAAGCAAACCAGTCTCAAGCAAACCAGTCTCAAGCAAACCAGTATCAGAACTCTACACAGAACTCGGCTCAGACCAACCAGTCTCACACTCAGAACTCAGCTCAGGCCATCCAGTCTGAGGCCAACCAGTTTCTTCAGAACTTCACACAGAACTCAACACAGAACTCAGCTCAGGCCGACCAGTCTCAAGCAAACCAGTATCAGAACTCTACACAGAACTCAGCTCAGGCCAACTCAGCTCAGGCCGACCAGTCTCAAGCAAACCAGTATCAGAACTCTACACAGAACTCAGCTCAGACCATCCAGTCTCACACTCAGAACTCGGCTCAGGCCGACCAGTCCCAGGCCAACCAGTTTCTTCAGAACTTCACACAGAACTCCACACAGACCTCAGCTCAGACCGACCAGTCTCAAGCAAACCAGTATCAGAACTCTACACAGAACTCAGCTCAGACCATCCAGTCTCACACTCAGAACTCGGCTCAGGCCGACCAGTCCCAGGCCAACCAGTTTCTTCAGAACTTCACACAGAGCTCCACACAGACCTCAGCTCAGACCGACTAGTCTCAAGCAAACCAGTATCAGAACTCTACACAGAACTCAGCTCAGACCAACCAGTCTCACACTCAGAACTCTGCTCAGACCATTCTCAGGCCAACCAGTTTCTTCAGAACTCCACACAGAACACAGCTCAGGTCGACCAGTTGTTATTGAGCCAAGCAGCATGGCTAAGACTAATGCTCAGAAACAAAAAGAGTACAGGGATCGCAAAAGACTGCAGCTAGGCAAAGAAGAATATGATAAAAAAGAGGCAGAACGCAAGCGCGCACAATGGCATAAAGAGCTTGAGAAGTCAAGAACACAGCATCGGCAAAAGATGAAAAGACAACGTAGCACCAAGCGTGACAAATCTCTTGCTGAAGATATAGCTGATGTTGAGAGAATTGATACCCCCCAGGCTACTCGATCACCTCACAGCTACACCTGGATATCCAGTCTCAGTCGAGCAATATCGAGAGTGAAAAACCGACTGCCAAAGTCTCCTCGCAAGAAGAAAGCTGTGATCAAAGCGCTGACCACCTCTTTTGCTGACACACCACAACCTGCTCTAGCTGCAAGCCCAAGCACTCCCAGAGAAAGGGACCGACAGCCATCTCTAGAGAAGTTGAAGCCAGGGTGAGGGAGTTTTATTTACGCCAAGAAGTTTCATGGACATCGCCTGGCTTGAAAGATTTCAAGACGATGACGATCGACGGTGCTAAGGTAGGCAATAGTATTGATCCCTTATCATCGATAAATGCGAAACAAACGCCATTATTTCGCATTTATGTTGCTTATTTATTTGGAGCATCAATTCACTATGGCCTTAAGGTGTTTGCGGGGGAAATTGATATTATAATAGTAATATAAATTTCCAACTATATTTCAATTTAGGTGAGAAAACAAAAGCGATATCTGCTGCTGACTTTGAAAGAGCTGGTTCCAGGGTGTACCAAGAAGAATATCCTGATGATAAAGTGCAACTATCGAAGTTCGAGGAGTCATGACCACCACTTGTCTTGTTTACCAACAATTTTCCCCACAATGTCTTGTCTGTGAAATTCACACTTATTTCGAGAATGTTTTGTCTTCTGTTTCTAAGCTGAATGTTGATGAGTTTTGGCAGTAGCCTGCTGTATAATGGCTAGTGAAGCATGTATGCTTGATGCCTGCAATAAGTGTGTGTCTGATCTCATAAGTTATCTCGATAAACTGCAGCTCAAGGCAGAAGATGTGAACCGTGAAATCTGCTGGAAACTGTTGGAGAAGACCACAACCCGCCCGGTACAGAAGGAGTACGAAGGCCCCATCAATGAAGCGGTGGAAAAGCTGGCCAGTCTGTTCCAGGAGGTTAAGAGGCACCACTTCATAGCAAAGAAACAAGCCAAGATATTTAACCAGATGAACTCAAGCCCTCTACCTGGTCAGATGGTTCTACAGATAGATTTTAGCGAGAATGCCTCTTTGGTGCCACAAGATGTGATTCAGAGCTCCCACTGGAACCACAACCAGGTTACGGTCTTCATCCCTGTAGCATGGACCCAAGATCATACCTTCAGCAATGCTGTCATATCTGATATGAGAGATCATGATAAGGTTGCAACAGCAAAGTTCATCGACACCACCATCGACGATGTGAAATCGAAGTTACAGATAAACGAGGTCCACATCTTTAGTGATGGGGCCACTCAGCATTTTAAGTCTAGGTTCATGATGGCCTATCTCTCGTCAATACCACATAGAAAGGATGCCAGCGCCACATGGCATTTCTTTGCCACATCCCATGGGAAGGGGGCAGTGGATGGAATTGGTGGTAATGTCAAGCGGAAGGTCAGGAAAGAGATTCTGAGCAGGCGTGTTATTGTCAATACAGCCGCTGAGTTTGCTGTGGTGGCAAGAAACACATCAAATCAGACCATCATCATATTCATCACGGAAGAAGATATAAGAAATCAGGAGCCCATGTATAAAGATCTATGGAAAGATCCCAAGTTGAAAGGAATAAGGGGAATGCACTACGTGAAAGCGAGGAGCTATGGTACAGTAGAGGTCGCTTTGTATAGCCAGCAACCCAACGCGCGTGAAGCATGTGATGTTTGAGCTCAGTGCAGAAGAGCAGGATGCCATCAACGTTCCAGAGAGACAAGATCAGATAGTGCTGCCGCATTATGTTGAACTGGCGATCAATGGGGAAGATGTGGATGCAGAGGATTCGACAACCGCCATTGAGCCCATGCACTTAACCGAGGCGGCAGCTCCTGTTGCCCATGATGATGTGAATGCAACTAATAGGCCTGCTCATACATCCTCACGTGACATCCAGAGAGGTGAGCTTGTGGCAGTAGCATATGAAGAGGACTGGTTCATCAGCGAGGTGACAGATAGTGGATGAAAATAAGTTTGAAATCAGCTCGATGACTAAGACCGGAAAGTCCTTCAAGTGGCCTGCTAAGAAACAAGTCGACATCACACACAGAAACTTCATCTTGAAGGTTGTCCCACGACTCACCCCATCATCCAACCTGAGATACTCAGAGGTTAACAATATTGATGATATTGTTGCTGAGTACAGCAGATACTGCGACAAGTATTTTTAGATGGCTGGTGAAATGGGTTGTGCCGTGGTACATGACAATCGAATGGAGAACAGTAACTTCATGATATCCATGTAACTAGTGTTCAATGTTATATTATTTTGTATTTCCAAATACATGAATTAGTTTTATGCAAAAAACTACAATGAATATCCTTTCCCATCAAAAATGATGACTTGAATACGCCCATAAGTGAGTGTGTCTGGGTTTGGGAGTTGTGCCCCTAAATCAACCAAGGAAGACCATTGAATAACCTGAAAACTATCTGGAACACATGTGTCTTGGCAGATAATGAATAACCATTAAAAAAAGCAAGAAAAGTAAGCTAACTGCATCAAATAATAGCTTTGCACTTTTGTGCCTCCGTTACCATGTGCCTCCGTTACTATGACCTGTGAACCAAGACTGGGTGCTGATCGCAAACAATGCTCTGGATTGATTTGAGACTTCTTTTGTACTTTTTGGGAATGTTGATTTATGAAAAGGTTAGCAAAACTTTTCCATTGAAGGTTGAGCACAGGGGATTGCACGGCTATGTACCAAACATTAAAATAAAGGTGCTAATTTTTTGTGCCTCCGTTACTTCCCACCTTACCTGGCGTGGCATCGTCAATTGTCAAGTGAGTTAAATATTTTTTGTCCTAATATGTTCTCTAGCACATTTGGGACTTTTGCAAAGCTAAACTATGGCTGTTTGAGTTTACTATTCCTGCACAGTGCAAGAGAAAGAGTGAGAACGTGCCTCCGTTACAGTACGGCCTTGCCCTTCTATATTTAAAAAATGTCTTATTTCATTGTTATCAATCGTATTTCAATAAACTAAAATAATACTTCAAATAAGCAAAAGGGACGTCTTCGTGCATCGACTCTCTCATTGACTTACTCCTATTAAACCACTCTGGCGGTTTGCTTTTGGGAATTCCCAGTACTGTTTTGACTGCTTTTTGGCGGAATTATGATCAGCCACTTGATATGAGGAAAAATGCCCCTCAAGGCAAAGTATGGCCACAAACTCTGGCAGGCCAAGTCCAGTGGGGGGGGGGGGGGGGGGGAAACAAGTGCTAGTAAAAGGTAAGAGTTTTGGATTATAGAGTTTGCCTAGTTGGCTAATAAATACAGTATGAGTATTTCAATTTACCATTTTAGTTGCTTGTGTATAAAAATGCAGGTAATCACCAAAGATTCAGAGTGCATTTTTGTAACAAAGCAAATATGTGTTTCTCACCAACCGCTTTATGAATGTTCCTTATAACATTAATTAAATTGTGCCACTCAGGTTGAAGCGTCACTATGAGACCCAGGAGCCAGTACAACTCAAAACATGATGTTCTACTTAGAGCGTCTACGCTGACTTTAGCACTCTGTATAAGAATGGGCCAAATATATCTCCTAAAGCCTTTAATCAGGTTGTCCTGAAGGTGAGTCCCCAGAGTTAAGTTTATAAACTGTATAAAGTGTTCTTTTAAATGAATGTTTATGTGCCTTGCCTACCTAACCTACTAGTTACTGAGTTTTTCATTCTACTAGTCTGATACAGTTAGAGTGTTGGTTGCTGTTTTAAGATGCACTGTCTTATGTGTCATAACTGATATGACTTGACCGGCTTAATAAAGTTAAATATATTATACTGAAATGCTGGTACAATTCTCAGCCAAAATATTGTGTCAAGCAACGTTATGAGCCTACTTGTCTCTAACCCGCCTTCTTAAAGGAAGGAAACACCAAAACATGCTATTCTCTGTAGGTATTTCCTGCAGTCATTCCAATGGAGGACGTATGTTGTGAAGGTGGGTACCCGGCAAGTCTTTGTGGGACTAATGAAAGTGGGAAGCAATCCGCAAACAACTATAGATCACACTTACAACCAGAGCCAGACAGAAAGCAATTCCTCCTACCATGGATATGTTAAGGTAAAATTGTCAATCTAAGTGGGGGTGCAATGGTAGTATAAAGTGAAAAGCAATTCCATCATAGAAGAAAACACACTGGACATGGGCAAATTATGCATGCTTGTAACTCCAGATGCCTATAGGTCAAAGCTTGAGTGTACCTTTTTTACATAGGCCACATATTCTTTGTATGAATTGCAGTTGTGAGTCAAATCTCTTATTTAGGGCCCTGTGCTTCCCTTCTGGGCCACATCATTAAAAACCATATATCAATGCCTAAAATCGAAAAAATACCAAAAATGAGAAATCAAAAATTGAAATCGGGCCAAGGGGTCGGTTGAGATGAAAGGTGGAAGGTGGAAAATCGATGCCAAAATCAGAATTGGGGCAGCACTAGCCAAATAAAAAATCGTGACAGCACTAACTGAAACCGATCCCAGATGTGGGTGGAGGACATGCATTAACATAACTGAGCATAAAATAAAAATAATTCTTCAAAAGTTGTGCAAAAAAAAAAGTGGCCCTACCTGCCCCAACTGGTCAGCAGTAATTCAGTTTAACATGATCACGGAAAGCTGTCATTCTTAGACCCGCTAGAGCCCCGGTCAGGCTATAACTCGACTACACCTCCACCAGGGAGAGGCCGGCATCGTTGCTAATCTCAATCCAAAAACAATATTGTATATAAAAATCGTTTATGATCCGACTCATGTATGCCAACCATATTCTGTACCAAGATATCACTGTAATATTTCATCCTGCCTGCAGATAGAGTCCTTTTTATATCATGTATCAATAAAAGAATTCATCATCATCATCTGTCCCACCTTCCCCTTCTCAAGGGATGCAATGACAAATCACTCTGACCGAAGGACTCTAGGACAAAATTAGGATTTATATAATATAAATAATAGGCGACTTACTGAGCCCAAAAATAACATTTTTATAATTTGGAGTTGTGTTGTCAATGCCCATGATAAAGGAACAGTTCACTATAGGAAGGATACTAAAATATTCCTATTTCTTTGATAACTCGGTAGCAGCATATTTTCTGGAAGTGGCATTCTCAGATCAGGTGCATAATCTACCAACAATCACATTGGGATGGAGAAAAAAATTCTAGTTCCTCAAACCTTCAAACCAGCGATGTAATTCTTGCAGTGTCATAACAAACAAGGTTATTATTCTGGGATATGTGGTAACACCTTAGTAATAGTATAGAAATTATTGATATGATGAAAAATTAGAGCATGACATGATATAACAGTGGTCTGAATGGTGCACCGCAAGAAATATACTGCAAACGATTGGTCTAGCATATCTAACCTGGTATGTGCACCACAAAACACTGAAGCAAACATTATAAATACTGAAGTGTGAATGATTAAAACCAGTATGAATATCCATTTATATGGTCATCAGACTCCAAGTAACATCACAATATGGAAGATCTTGTAAGCAGCGATTTGATATGATTGAATGAAGTCGAAACGTGGGACACAGAAGCAGTGAAAGATTACTGTAGGCGTAGTGGTTTTAAGCGCTCTGGAACAAGAAAGGAACTCTGTTCAAGAGCGTATACATTATACAATGCTGAAACCCCAGAATTGCCTTGCCTAAACGACCAGGAAATTTATAAAAAAAAAACAATATAACATTATTCAAGATTGGTGGGTCAGCTCCAGACCCTAATCGACTTAAATGTATGATATTGCATGACAAAAAGGCCACCCATCTCATACTTTGAGATACAAAAATTTATCTCCAAACTGGTACATTGTCATTCTGACAGTGTCTTAACAAAAGAACAATCTTATAATGACAATGCTATCCCTGATTCCCCAGCTGTGGGTGCAGCGGTAAGACTGTTTCTGGGACAGCTGAGAGCAGAGTTGCAAAACGGCTGATTTTACTACCAGGCTGTTGATATCAAGTTGTGACAAATTTACATTTTCCGGTCATGATGTAACAAGGATTTTCTTTGTCTGAAGAGGTGTGCGATTATTCTCATGAATGACCAGACAGATTCTCAAATTTTTCAGTTACATTGATTAATGGTTTATTACATAACAGAGCTGTAACATGCTGTAACAGTCATAAGGGACAACAGTAAATCGAAAAACAGTACCATAAAAATCCTAATAATTATTTGTAATCTTTGCCCTAAAAGACGATTTACAATGTGGTTACTGTATCAGTATCATAGATCTAATTCATGCAGCTAAATTTTCAGACGAGCAATGCTGTCGCAATTACCTATTAGCAGTTTTTTACCCATTAGAAATGTTGATGCTGACATTTTTTTGTAAACCACAGCCCTACATTTCACTACATGGAAATCTTGATTACTATTAACCGCACTCATTCTAAGTATAGACTTGTTTGTCATCATTTTATGCACCACTTTCTTGTCAAGACTCGTACAGCCAACCAGCTAATCGACGAGCCTCCATTTTGTATCAACTTATATTTCTGTTTTACGCTGCGCTCCAATTTATCCTTACGATGTAGCCTGCAGCATTATTACAAACACAGTGTCATGGCACAAGTTGTAGAGATTATTATTACTTCCATACCAATTATCCTACCTAGGAAGAGTTAAGCAACATATGTAAGAGGGCGATAATTTTGGTACAACCAATAAAATGTTCGTTGCTGACCACCTCGATGTGTATGCTATCTAGCCTGGCGTCTCTATACTAGTACAGTTACGGGTCAACTTCAGGACTGCAACCAAACTCCACAAAAACCTGATATCAAAATTAATGATCAGGAATCTACAGCTACAATCGCTGCTGCTCAAGAATTGGGCAAAATTAGGAAGAAAGTTGATGTTATGAAACACTATCAAGCAGCCAATCCATAGCACAACTCGTGCAGAATATGAACAGCCCCGCTCGAGAAATAAATTATGTTCAGTGTATCACCATGGACCAGTAAAAGGGCTTGATAGTTTCATTTCTTGGGATTGCTGCGAGGGTAGGCTACTGGAAATTATGTCACCCTCATCTGATACTCCCTTGTGCATCGATAAAAATAGGAAACTAAAAACAAAGCCTGTTTATTATGGCCAAATCTCATGTCAGATGATGATCACTGGTATAACAAAGTATGTTTTTTTCTTTATTTTACAATAATTTATCGCAATCAAGATGGAAGTTTTAGATTATGATGAGCTTTTCAGCTCCGGAATGAAAACTAATCTCTGCTTGTTCTTGGAAATGGCACCAGAAATTATCTCTCATTTGAGTAAGTTAAGTTAAGTTTGCAGAATGCTCAAAATATAATTTTGCCTGACCTGCTCATGAGTCAACCAGTATGGCATAGGTATGACTGAGTGTTTAAAAATCTGTCACATTTATATCGTTGAAACTTGTATCGGAGCTGACAATAGGACTTCAGAGGACTTACGGGTATATTTTTGTTACTGGCATCGCTCATAATTTACATCGCTGTCTGAATAATTTCATTGTAATGGCCTCATCTCACATTCACTTAATCTGGTACAGGCACAGTGCCCTCACTTGTCAGGGCCTGGTAAGTCGCGTCCTTGCTTACTAGGAAGAAAGTAGGCAAAGGGGGCAAAAAGGGAGCATGGACTAACCTGCTCCATACTACAAAACCACATATCATCATAGCCACTGATACCTGTTAAACGACCGAGTCAACAACTCTTTATTACAAAGCATTAATTCCAACATCATTAAAAAGCAAATTTGTTTTTGTGTGTCATCCAGCATTGAATCAAGGAGTCAAGGGGTTGATTGAATATAGGAGAAGGCTTTAAGGACACTTGGATCCATCAAACTATCCTGCATGCTCCCAGGGAGGGGCACCTACTGGCCTATACAAGCCTGTGTCGTCCCTTACTGCAGTACGCTGACACGATCTGGGATCCCTCACTAAACAACATTGAGTCTTTTGAGATGATACAAAATCAGGCAATTAGGTTTATAAGCTGCCTCAAAGGCAGAGAGAGTGTCACTGAGACCGGCTCTGAACTTGGCCTCCAGTCTCTAAAAGTGAGGAGAAAAATTCACAGACCGACTATACTGATGAACATACGTCAGGATGAGGAGAGACATAACGCCCTGGCTCAGGCCTGTGACGAAATCTCGATGGACCGTGAAAACATGACCATGACACAACCAGGGCTGCTACCAGAGGTGAGCTGACCTCAGTCTATATAGCATCTCAAGCTTTCCACTGTAGTTTTCTACCACAACGAACAATAAGGGATACCAGAGGAAGCAAGATGTAAAGCACAAAACCCAGTGCACAACTGGAAACAGAGGCTGGTAGTTCAACCCATCTTAGTGTCATCTATCTCAAATTTAGTCCAGTCAATATAACTATGATTATTAAAATACAAAGCCGTACAGTCACCAGTACCTAACAACTTGCTCATCACTACTCATCACTATCCAATCGACTCATCCCCCCCACCCCCCGTATTTTCGCGAAGACAGAAGATAGGGGTTTCTTAAATGTGAAGACTGGAAGATGTGAAGATTTACCATGGGGAAGACTAAAGATAAATCATTATGTGGGAAGATGAAGAGGGAAGATTTCTCACTTGTTCTGTTTTCACAGTGATTTCCAGTTGTTTACTTGTCTCTCAGTAATCAGTGTTTCCGGATAGAATGACCATGACCTAGGATGGTTATACTTAGATAATTATTTGCAAACTCTATTCCAAGTAGAACATAGCCTGAGAAGGCCTTCTGAACTTGTGGACTCTTTGGACTACCCTCTATCCCCTGGAGGCCTATCCAGGAATCGTGACCTGATTGGCCAATTAAGGATTTAGACCTATATCATTGGCCAAAAACTGTTAGCCAGGTATTTACATGATTGACTACTTTGAGTAGAGATACTTGTCATCCTCATGTCAAAATTATCATTTTGGAGGGAAAGCTTGCACAGCAGCAGCATTGGCCAACATTATCATGGATGTTCTATTAGTAGTTTTCTCTGCTGATAAAACCCAGATATTTAAATGTATGAGCCTGATTACTCCAATTGAAACAAATGAGGATGTGGACTCCTTTGTTGATCGACTCAAAACATTATTCATTAACAGTACAAGGAACTTAGATAAAGGGAAGGTGGAGTACAGGATGACAGTCAGATGTAAGGATACATCCATTCCTTATCTCATTGGCATTGATGATTCAGGGGTCTTTGAGGCCATTAAGTCCAAGATCAGGGCTCATCCTGATCCTTCAAAAGGATTTGACATCAAATGTAAGTTTTTATTTCTTGATCTATGCTATGGCCGTCTATCTTTTGCTTTCATTTGTTTACCAGCGAACTGGATTGAAGGCACTTTGATGACCACTCTAATACACTAGACACAGTACTGACTGACCTAAGTCTCAACCTGGCCACTAGTCTATTCTGTTAGTAATTGAGGCCCTGGCTGGGTTGATTCAACTATATATGAGTACATGTGGAAACCTGTTGAGAAGGCTGCATGTTATACGTTGGCATCGAGCTATGAAATGCTATTGAACTACTATTGAACTTAGCTTAGACTGAAGTCCAGATTTGAATTTTGATTTAATTTGATATTTGTAGTCGAGGGAATCGAATTAGCTTATAAAGCGCCTTTGGGTGTCATTAAGCAGAGAAATAGAGGCCTGAGAGACGACTCTAAAGACGATTTACTCCTATTATCTACTATAGATGCAGGAAAAACCACAAAACTCTTGTCGCTGAGAACCGAAAGACAAAAAGAATTGTATGACAGATTCGTAGAGGGTAAGCGATTGTACAAGCTCTGTGAGAGCGCAAATGTATCTTAATTTAGACCCATTGGAAAACCCGAGGATAGCCTTCTAACCTTATATCCAGTTGCTTGATTGATAATACACAATACAATATTTGCGGCTGAGAGTAACCCCCTCTGCCTCCTTAACAGAGAAGAATTAGAAGATTGAAATTTTAAGTGGGAAGAATGGGAAGATCAGTTCTAGTGGGGGGAGCCCCACCATCATTAGTATATTTCAATATTAGGATAATAACATTATTCTTGGACAAAGTTACTTGTTTTAAAATGTAGCCAACGAACAAAAAATGCCAAAAATTTTATTTCGAGTATATACCACTTCCATGTTATATCGTTATTCATAATATGCCTGCAAACAGACCAACTAACTTGCATCAACTAACTAACAGACTAACTAACTCCTTGCTCACATTCAACATTATCTCTGCAAATGGAGGCAATTTTAATTTTTCTTCGCTCAATCTCAAATAAATATTTAACTAACTAAATAACTCAACCCGCCTGTGAAGGAGAACTAGATGGGCCCACGGACCCAGAAAAAAAAACCGTAAAACCTCTCCACACACTGTTGTTAGCCAAACTTTGAGCAAGGAGTAAGAGTCTAACTCCTTGCTTTAAGGCACTCCTTTTACCTTTATGTAAAGCTGCCAAGTGTTTCATGTCTTCTAAAGCATAGGCATCTGGAGTTACAAGCACGTATAATTTGGTTGATAATGGTCATTGGCAAACTATACAGGCTTGTAATTCCAGATGTCTATGTATGTTGTTGTTCTAAAGGTATTCATTTATTCAAAGAAGAATAAATAAACAATTTTTTCAACTATATTTATAAGCAAGTGATCATCAGATGCTCCAAATCCATGTTGGGTCAGCTCCAGACCCTAATTGACTTAAATGTATGATATTGCATGACAAAAAGGCCACCCATCTCATACTTTGAGATACATAAATTTATCTCCAAACTGGGACATTCTCATTCTGACAGTGTCTTAACAAAAGAACAATCCTATAATGACAATTTTTTCAACTATATTTATTTATAAGCAAGTGATCAGATGCTCCAAATCCATGTTGAGAAGACTATCATTCATCAACTACTCACTTTCTGCAACCAGTCAGCTATGTTGTTTCTCGGAGATGATCTGCATGATGCAGGCATTCTCCCTGATGCAGGCTGCTACATAGATCTCATTCTTTAATTCTCAATACCTCACTCAGCTAGTAACATGAGAGCACTTTGCGCACGTGCACTCATTAAGCCCAGAAACAGTGCCAGAAACAGAGGAGGGTTTTGTTGACCAATGAAATAATGGCAATCTGAGCCTCCTGATTGGTCAATCGTGTGAACAGGAGTTATCTAACTCTTTGTCAGGATAGGATAACTCAGACCTTCTCCTGCAAAATATTTACATGTTTTCACCAACTAGCTAGAAAACACGTCATAGCGTAACCAAAAAGGGTGTAACATAATAATCAGATGACCTCACCAAGGATACGACCAGTGGATGTTTGATAGGTAGATACAGTGATGCTCGAATAATACACAATTTAGTTTTCAAAAGTGGGCCTTATCTGGGCGTGGGAAAATGCTGATCCCACCTTGCCAGGTTTTGTAATCTAATTAATTTTAAAAGTTTATTATTGGAATTTTTATGAAAAATATAGTAGAATCATAATAACGGTGTGAGAAAAAACGAATGTGCAGCTGATGTGTTTTACTTTGACTGGCTAAAATAAAAGCACTTCAGTTGTGTTTTGGAATTTGGACTTAAAAGTCAACTTACTGTATTGAGGAGCATCTTTATTTTTTGTAACATCCATATCGTCCGAGCACAAGATTGGATTACAATAACAATGGTAAATGAATAAACTCAACAAACTGTTCAAATTCTTCTCCCCTGACCTTGTTAATAGAACCTGCATGTTGTACTCATATCATACAACTTGACGGAAACCGAGACCTTCTGTTGAAAGGAAACTTTATACTCTCTGAAAACTTGAAGAATATTCATTCTAACCTATCACAAGTGGCAAGATGGAAACTAAATCACTCGCTAAAAGTTTAACTTTGTACTCCCCCAGGGCAGTAGTTAAGGAAAAATGGTGGGGGAGGCAAAAGTTCAAAGCATCACCAGGAGGGGTGCTGTTAGTTCCTCCCTTAGCTATTTAAGGCATATAATCAGCAATTTGAAATCCCAGACGAGCTGAATCTGACATGGACTATTCATTTAGAGTGTTTTCAGTCCACTCTATTTAGCTTTCTAGGGGAGGCAGTGCCTCCCTGCCTCCCCAGAACTACGGGCCTGCTCCCAAATAGATATGCTAGATTTCGGTTTTATCAGATTTGCTAGTCATTGCAAGAAGATAGAAACAAAATTTCATGCTAAAAGGTTAATTTTAGACCATCTGTCAATGATGGGGAGGAGATTGATTCGAATTGATTTACAAGAGTAAATACAGCTGATTAATTTTTGATGATTTAATGACTAATGATTTTTTCCACGCTTTGACCCGGAGCTCTCATTAAATTATTAGGTCATGATGTTTCATGTTTTTTATTCCCCATCTAATACTGCCAAAATGTCGATTATGTACATACATGTACATACTTTATTGTATTCTCACAATTTATTTAAATATTATAGCCAGCTCATTTTAATGTTCTACGGATCATGACTTCCATGGCATCTAAATCAACTATCAAACTACACACACCATTGACTCGATCAGGTTTATTTTAAGATTACAGCTGGTGTCAACTTTAACTCTAATGATAATAATCTTAAGTGCCAGAATGCCAGCAGACAGGTTAAGAAAGGGGCGCCTAGCATTACCAGGGTTATTGCTATTCTATAAAAAAAATAATTGATGCCAACACTGAATAAACTTTACAAAACCTTGAATCTCAAATCTTGATGATTGCTGAATGACAATGTGTCTAAAAAATGACAATTTGAGTAACTCTCATCTTTTATTTTATTATTTGAAAAATGCAGCCAGCCTAATTGATTATTAAATGGACAGATGAGGCAATGATTCTTTGCTCAAAACAAGCAGAATAATCTAAAGCTACTCATTGTAAAAAATTCATAGCAGCTCATGATAGCTTTCCTATAAGCCAACAATGCATATATGTAGCTTCTATTGTTGAGGTAATCAGTTCTCAACGAAGCCGTTGGACGGACAGTCAAATCGCCATTCTCTAAAGTTGAGCTCTACTTAGAAGATATATTTGATGCTACTCTGTTTGGATTATCGAGGACTGGGAAAATAGAGTTTGACCAACGGTTAATACGCTACACTGCTTAGGATTCTTTTGTGTATATCTCTATAAATAACTTTTGCACAAAATTTCAACAGCTTAGTGTATGCTGTATTTGTGACCTTCTATGAGAGGTTTCAGATAACAGGTATTTACTTGGTTGACCAAACAGGCTGACTTGCAAGTCTATTGCTATGAAACAACATTTTTGGTGGAGTGAACTTAACAAAATGTTTCAATCAAAGCTACACTTTATGCTCATTTACCCCTGCTTTTACCCCTTTTATTTTCAGACAGGTTCAATAATTGCCATTGAAACCAGTGAACATCTGTTATCCTGCACGAAGACTGCAACAGCGACAGGATAATATCGGTGACACTCGAAGAGCCAGAACACACCAAAGAAAAAGGGAGTGGGCAGCCTAAATATCGAGCTAATTGAGTCTCAAATACTACACCAACTATTATTTTTGGCGAGGGAACACAAATTCAGTGAGTTGATTGAGTCACCTTACAAAGCTCATAATGATTTGTGAAACAGAAAGTTCTGGTTAAAACTATCACACGCTGTCAGTTTTCTATTGAATACGAAAAATTACCGGAGAAAATTTGCAAAAAATGGTGGAGAGGGCGGTTGAAGTACACTGATATATTATGCTTGTCGATTTTTATCCGCCATTATGTTTTAGGTTGATCCAGTACATAACAATAACAACTGAGTTGTGATACGCTCTGTACTAACAAGTATCTCAAACCATCAAGCAGAAAACAGGGCAATAAAGCCTGAACAAACACTGCTCAGTCCTAACTAAGAGAACTGGTATGCACTAATACTGCCTCAAGAACCTGATACTAATATTGTTAACAAAAACACAGCTGCCAATATGACAAGGTGAGAGTTATGTTCTTCTCTTGATGACTTGGGAGCTGACACGTAAAAATATGTGTTATTGGGAAATTTTACTCCAGAAAAATGCGTTGGTTGCATACTTGTTTACAAAAACCAAGTTGTTTGGCATTCAAACTGACCACAATAACCACTTGTTATGAACAATTAATAGAAAAAGCTTGTTCTAAAATAAATTGCACTAAATTTTTGTTAGTGGGTGGCTGGAATGTACAACCAGTCAACCACTTAATGTGGTAATTGTGGTAATCCCTAATTATAAGAAAAGAAAGTGTTGTTCGACTGACCTAATGGTTTATTCAAATTTCAGGAAAATATGTACCATGTAGCTTATTTTCACAACAAGGCAACGACAACAATTTGAATTTTTGTATAGTTTTTTTAAGACTTTTTGAGACTCCAAATAACAGTTCACCAGTGGTTGTAGCTTCAATTGTGATAGCTGTGCTATAACTAATTTTATAACTCATTTTGTAGATTATGGATACATTGTACTGCAGTTGACATCCCGATAGCTTTTACCTTTGGCTTTGCGTGGCTTGTATAGCCTGTCTACTGATATTATACACCATGAGCTCAACAAAGCAGAGTGGCTGGACTGTCAACTTGTATCCTATGGTACGGTAAAACGCAAATCCATTAATTTACAAGAGATTTACATGAATGGTGTTTTTTTTGTAGCCATGATTCCAGCGCCTGACATATAAACTGTCCTACGAATACAGAATATTTTGTTGGCAACAATTAATACCTAAAAATCCCAAGTTCTTTAGCCAGGCAGAGCCAACACAAAATATACACATATGGCTGTTCCCTACAATGAATCTCAGGCTAAGCTAAAGAATCTTATGTATCTGCAGTTTGCTAACCTTCTGATTTTCTTTTTACAGATCGGAGCAGGCACGTCATGCTGGAAGCTGGCAGTTAAGTGGCACCGGTATAATATTGGTCTCCCAACTTACCTACTGGCATTGGTCTATCACTAGAAGGATATGTTTACACATGAGAAAATAAAATCAATGTGCTAAGATTTCTTACAGTATTCCTACGATTAGAAAGTTGATATCAATTAGTCAACTTTTTAAGTCTCAAACAACTTTTCAGCACAATCAATGCATATAGTACCCCTGTTTTTACTGTAGATGGTATTACCCGCAAGCGTATTACTTTTAACATATTAGTTTTTAACCAGGGGGATCTTTCAATTAAAAACAGCTAAAATCGCAATCTGATCGTTCACTCAGTGAGTGAGCGATACCTGCTAGGGATCCCGCTTTCAGATCGCTCAGCCATTGATGGAACTATATACATTATGAGTGAGCGATTTGGGTATGATATTGTCTAAATGAAAGACCAAGTGAGTGATAATATTGAGCAATGTGATAGTGATAACTTGCTTTAGTAAAGCATCGCTGTTTCTTATTGAAAGACCCCCCAGTTACACCTAATGTTTTGAATTATATGCCACATCTTGTAGCCAGAAGTGGAAACATCTGAGACGTTCAAGTTTGCTGTGAAGAAATATGTAACTGAATGCTGATATGTATATACGACAGAAGTTTACTGTTATTATGACTGTGGAGAAAAGTTCTGAGTAAAGTAATAAACTGCAGAGGAGCAACTTGTGGGATATGACCCCACGTAATACGTAGTACAAAATTAAGTAAGTAACACAACAGTAGAGGGGAGATTGGATATAGCAACATGCGAGGAAGCAGAAATTTTGGCTATCAAAGTGATCGCACCAAATCTGAATTTGTTCTTGTGCTGGTGTACAACCCTCCCTGCACAGCCAGTCAGATCATTGAGCAATATGAAAGTATATTAGAAACAAACTTACTTAAAAAGTCAACAATCATTACAGCCGATTTTAGTATAGACTGTCCAAAGAGTTTACCATAAAAGAAAAGTTTGACACCCTTATGTCCCTGCATAGTTTCAACCAAGTAATTGATTCCCCTACAAGGTGTTTTAAAGAACTGAAAACAATAATCGATCTTATTTTCACAAACCGTCAAAATGTTATTCAAAGTCATAAAGTCAAAAATTGTGGCATCAGTGATCACTTTTCTGATGAGTGCCAGTTTAATCTAAAAAAATCAAAACATTCATATTCATATATAAAAAAAAGAGACTTGAGAAAATTTGATGTATATGAGTTTCTCGAAACTGCATCAATTTCCATAGAATTGAAAATTGCCACTGTGTTCACCAGGCTGCTGATTGTTAGACAAAATACTATGTGATCTCACAGATAAAAAATCCATCTGCTAGAATAATTCCAAAGTTACCTTGCTAATAAAAGAGACTCAAAATGGCCCAAAATGCTTTTGATAATTTTATTGATTCAGGCTTTGACAAATCATCAAGGTCTTGTGAGATTTATAAGGCATTCAGAAATAAAAATAGAAAAAATAATGCAATCAGAGATGCAAAAAAGGCAGCAATGGCTAATATTCTGAACGACCCAACTTTATCCAAGTGGGAGAAAATTCGAATTTTCAAGGGCACAAACACAGGGCCTGGCAATAAAATTGAAGAGCTTGAGATTGATGGCACAAAATGCACAGAAAAGCTCAAAGTAGCCGACGGCTTAAATGAATTCTTTCAACCATTGGAGCAAATTAAATAACCAAGCTAGAGCCTCAAGCCATAGTAAGACAAGTAAGCCAAACAAATGTTTCGGCTAATGACCCGCGTATTTTAGCTATTTCAAAGTTTGCATTGGAAATGGTCAACAATAATGAAGTGTCTTGAATTCTCCACTCATTAAAATCCAGAAAAACAGGGTGATTAAGCCAAATTCCTGCTTTTGTATACAAAATTTTAGAGCCTTTAATTCTTAATCTCTTTACACACATAATAAACTTATCTCTTAGCAATAATCAATTTCCAGATGTTTGGAAGAATGCACTTGTTAATCCTATTTTTAAAAATAGTGCAAAAAATCAGGCTAGCAATTACCGTCCGATATCCCTTCTCCCTTTTATGAGCAAAGTTCACAGAGTCCAACCAACTTTTGAGCTGCAGACAATTTGGGTTTCGTTCTGAAAGCTCCACTGACCAAATCTTAATCCAATTGGTGAATAAAATGAGATACATGCTATCTCAAGATAGTTCTAAATTCTTAACCCTTGCTGCACTGGACATCAAAAAAAGCTTTTGACTGTGTAAACCATACACTGTTGGTCACCAAATTTACTCAAAAATTCAACTTTACTCTATCGGCAACATCTTTGAGAGAAAATTATTTATCAAACAGGTCTCAAACCATGAAGGTTAATTAATGGTATTTTATCTGATAGGAATCAAATTCTTACCGGGGGTCCCTCAAGGGTCTGCTTTGGGCCCATTGCTCTTTATTGCTTTTATCAATGATCTCACCATCTGTTTGCCGATGACTGTTTCATGATAGCCAGCGAAAATGACCCAACCCTATCTATTAAAAACATGGAACATTCACTAGCATGAGCTCCTGACTGGTACAACTGTATTAAATTTATGCTAAATGCATCAAAGACAGAATTGTTATGACTGTCTTCAATTCTAATAACACAGACTTTCCCAAACTAAACTCTCAAGGCATGTCTTTCAAGCAGTCAGACAAATTAAAATATTTAGGAGTAATTTTAGATCAAAATTTGAGTTTTAAATCTCACGTCAAAATATTAAACAAAAGCTATACCCAAATATAGCAAATTTTGAGAGAAATCACAAGTTTTTAAATGAATCCTTAGCTGCTGCTGCTGTCTGGTACACAAGGTTAAAAAGATCAAAACCCGAATATTGCGCACCGCTACTTTATTGCTCTAATGAATATATTAAAAAAGATATCCTAAAAGTCGAGAACCGATGTTCAAATTCGAAATTTCTGGTAGTATGGGGAATGCTGGAATGTACAGCTACTTGTGTGATTTTAATTTTGCAGACCTGAGAAGGCGTGTCATGCTGAAAACTGGCAGTTTACTGGCGCTGCTACAATATTTGTCTTCAGCTTTCCGACTGGCGCTGGTCTATAACGAGAAGGATCGATGTTTACGGATCGTAAGCATAAAAAAAAGAGAATCGATATGGTAGGATCTCTTACAAAATTCTCACGATTGGAAAGTCAATATCAATTAACCTACTCTAAAGTCTCGAACAGCATTTCAGCAAAATAAATGCATAAATAATTGTGTAAAGATCCCCTGTTTTTACTGTAAACAGCTATAATTATTGGTGATCATTTCGTATTAGTTTATATCCAGTTTCACCTAAAATCTTAAATAATGTACCACATCTTGCAGGCAAAAACAGAAACACATGGGATCCGAGTCTTCTGTGAAGAATACATAAATGAAAGGTTATATGTATATATGACAGAAGTTTACTGCTATTATGACTGTGGAGAAAAGTTCTGTGTAAAGCGATAAACTGCAATGGAGAAACTTGAGGGAAGTGACTCCCTGCAATATCCCATATTCCAATATTATGTAAGTAACATGACAGTAAAGCTACATCTCCATACTTCCTGGATTGGATAATTTTGTCATTGCCCACTTTGAATGCCTTGGGCCTAGCGAACCATTTGCAACAATGGGATTTTAGTCTTTAATTCCAAAGGAGATCTTGCTTGATTTGTTTTAAGGCAAACAGGTCGGCAGCAGTCCTCACCTGATCTGAAGCTTAAGTCTCCCGTACAAACCTATGGATCCATATCCACTTACTTACAAACCTAGGATATCTTCGAGAGCCAACTAGATGTAGATCACACCCAAAATACGGCAGCGAGTTTATCGTCTGCTCTTGATCTTATTACAGCCAAGGTAAAACTTGTCCTTTGTTCTGGAACCTCCCAACACCCAGGTTTCAGAGTCAGATCTGTAGAAAGCTTGCTCTTGCGAACTAGTTTGGTAACGACATTCATTTGGTGGATTAGTATTTAGGAGACTTACATGGCGTTATCCAGGGATATAACGATATCTTGCGAGAATAGTTCACATTTTTGTACCTCTCTTTAATCCCATAGGTTTTTATTTCTAGATAGTACGGAAGAGAGCTTAGTCTAGTCATGGATCGTTTGAATTTTGACCAAAACACTCCTTTATTGAAGCATAGTTCTAGCTTATTGGGGTATAATCTTCAGAGGGAAGAGCCATCTTGCTTCAACTTCCTAAATTGGTAAGCATATACTGAAAGATATACAGTGCATGTTGGGTCATATCTAAATATGTACACCACTTTTAAATTTAATATCTTTAGGTTGAACAGGACTCCTTATTTAAGTCGTAATCTTTTTTAGCTGGTATAAATAACTTTTATATTTGTCACCTAGGCCTCGAGTTTTGTACTGTGATTCATATAACAAGATTGGACAAATTCATTTTAATGCGTGTAGTTTTCTAACAAAAACAAACTTTATTTTGATACGATCAAAGAGGGTAACGATGTGGAGCCCTCTACATGAGACCGTGTTTTACATAAGTTGTATGTGCGACTGTGATGATAAATGTTAGTGCTCCATATAGTGGCCTGTCTAGGTGTATTGTTAAGTCGACATGACGTACATTCACATAAAGACCACATCAACATGCACAAAACCTTAGCAAGGTAACCAATTGTAAATGTCATAGATAGACATCTGTTCTGCACTCATTTCCGGTTCAACAAACAGCAGAACGCTCACCACTGTAAAGCTCATCGGATTTCAGCTATTTCAGGGTTATCTCTAATACGCCACTATGAAGGGCATGATAATACCCTGCAACCATGTGTGTTGGTCACCTTTACTACAAGACTCTGCTGGTGGATATTCACTACAAGTAATTGGGTGTATCTGTATATGAGGCTGTCTCTGTCTCTGTATTTATGACTACTTGATTGCAAATAGAAAGCTGTCTAAATAAACATAAATTAAAAATTTGTCCTTGATAATTCTCTCAAAACTCTTTATAGTAACTGAATGTGAGGGCAATAGGCCTGTAATTGTTATTACGTTAAGGTTTTGACTTTTACGGTAGTGGAGAAATAGCTGATAATTTCCAGAGTTTGAGTAATGTTCCACTTGAAAGACAGATATTAAAAATTTTACAAAATACTGCTGACCGTTCTTAATAGCGTTGCTTCAAAATTGCTTTTCCAGGTTTGCCCTGGCGTAGTTGGGCTCACACCTCCTCTACCACTATCTCACTGCTGTCATGTGCTTTATCAGGAGGCTCAGGATCAGGTCAGTCAGGTGTTAGTGCTGCTTGCTTTGGGTCGTTGAATCTAGTATAGAACTCATTAGGATGGTACAGAGTTCCTTCTGCTGTGTGGCATCCATCTGATCGAAATTGGTTCTGCTAGGCTTGCTTTGGTTAGACATGGATTTGATGGCTTTCCATGCTTGTTTGATGTTGGAGGACATTTTTGATAGCATCTTGCCCTTGAATTGTGTTTTTGCATCTTTTATTTGGTTTTTTATTTCGTTCTGGATCTTTTTTGTTTTTTTTTAGTTTTTATGAGCTGCTTGTTTTTCTTGTAGGAGACATTTGATTTTGGCAGTCCTCCAGGGGTGATGGTTGGTATTAAAGAAACACTGCTTTGGTGTTGAGTTAGAGGCTACCACGTGGTTGATGTAATCTGTAATTACCTCCACAGTTTGATCAACATTTGGCTTTATAAATATCTCCCAATTAATGGTATCAAATGCACTTACACTCTAACTAAGCCAATCCATTGCCTTGATATTCTTAAAAATCCATTTTCCAATTATCAAATAGCCAAATAAATGATGGCACGTGTATCATATCTATCTTTCTACTCTTGTGTCCTGAGGTTGAAGGCGATAACCAAGGCTTACCTCTGATAAGCTCGTACAATATTGATGACCCAAATGGCCATATCCCACTTTTCTGCCCTTTCATATTTTATCTTTGTCTGGGTCTCAACTGAAATAAGCTTCCTCACAGCCGACGCCACCGCTAGGGCCAGTCTAGCCACACCTTTCCTGGAGATTCTTGGGACCTGTAAACATTTATTGCAAAATGGATAAACAGCAACTGATGGAACAAATTTGTATCATCCACAGTAAGATTAATATTTTATGTCAACTGCTTCAAGTAAGGTGCAATAATATACGGTTTTCTATACAGGCAGCTGAGATGTATATTTAGTTGTCAGTACTAAAGCAAATGTTATGGAACTTTATTTGGTTTCTCAATATAAAAGTAACAACTTGCTCTGCGGGATCGTAAAACTTGTTTGGGCCAACATATAGCTTGTCATAGCAGACAGTATCATTACCTACATGGACACAGTTTTTTGATATTTTATGTCTCTGATGGCAGCGAAAAAAATGAGTAATAAAACCAGCATAGAACCAATCTAGATTATCCCTTAATACCATTAGTTTTTTCTCCTCCTCAGCAGGTTTGCATGATTCGAGATCGTCCAAAGACTGGAAATGGGGCAGATTCGAGACAGGTTCTATGACCCCTTTTTCACCTTGTAGCTGTTTCACCATCTTTGTGAGGTCAAAAACCATCACAATTAGTTTCTTGGTCATTTCTGCAATTCAAAATAGTTATGATTGCAGACATATACAGGAGATTCAAGTACAATTTATTCACATGATCATCAATTTCAGATAAAAAAAATAAAATCACCAGTCAAGCTACAGTGTCCATTGATGGATATCAATCTCAGCTACTCATACTTACTCAGATCAAGGAGTTGTAGGTCTACAACTCCTTGCTCAGATCTCTATAAGAAAATGGGAGTTGTTTGCACATAAAATCAGAGCAGACAACCTCAATAATTTCCCTGATACAACCATTGGCCTATAATATAGCGAGGAGGGTAGGACCCTGTCTGAATATAGTAATAGGATTGCTTTTTAACGAGATTTCAGATAAATGGCAGATGAGAGTCTTGGTAAGCTGTCATCTTATTAGGTTAAACAAAAGATGAAAAAAAAAGAAAAAAAGGATTATCTTCTTCTTGAGTGGTCCAACCCTGTTTATACACCATGGATTAAGTATGCTTTGCCATTTTGATTTCCTGCTCAGAATGCCAGGGCTTTGGTTGAGCAATTAATGATGACACAATGAACAAAAAGGAGCAATATGATAATTGATGTCACTGTTAACTTTTTTTGTATTTGAGTACATCATCATCGATGAGGATTGACACTTAGTTATAGAGGGAAAGTCGTCAGACCTTTGTTTCGATAGAGATTGAGGTCTGAGGTGATCTCCTGGTTAATGTTTTATGTCAGGGCATTAGGCTCTTAGCTGTAACAACTTTGCAACATTTTTAAGGTTTTGTTTAACAGAAGCAACAGCCTCATTGAATAGCTGGTCAAAAATGTTGTCATGATAATCGATTAAAAAAAATTCTTATCCCTTCAAAAAGTCTGCTTTTTCATCCTATAGGCAGATAAATAACACGTAACATAATTTTTCACTAGGCTGAGGCAATGAAAATAGTCAAATTAACATATTATATATGTTATACACCAGCTGTAGATTGACACTCGTGCTGCTGCTCACAATCTAAGGTTAATCAATGTTTACTGTATAGATATAATTTTGCATAAAGTTGCATCAGACGAATCGAAACAACCGACAAAAGGATTGCTAAGGGCTCTTATAAGCCAAGAAGATAAGCTACATAGTTCCCACAAATAACTGCTAGGTGGCTTATTATATTCTATGGTCAGACACCTGTAAGAGGAGGTAAAACGCAGGATATTCTCGGAACAACAGATGTTCAAAAGAGGATTGAAGATAATAATAATAACTAAATAATAAAATTTATTTGTAAGACAATTAATCAAATTAATCACCGTTTTGCGTGAGATAAAAAATTTAAAATCTACGGATAATATTCTAAAAATAAGCCTGGAGCAGATAAAATAAATAAATTGTATTCAAAATATTAGCAAGGAATGTTAAAATTATTAGAAAATATGATAACAAACAAACCTATAGTCAGGAATTGCCAGGCACCCTAATAAAATACCTCAAAATCAATATAATGGATAAAGGCGAAAGAGGGTTTCCATTCCAGGTGGAATTCAAAGGATCAGTGGAAATAAAATCAGGTGAGTTGGAAGAAAGTTCCACGCCCCAGGTAAATTGATTATATACAATTAATTAACATTAATATAATTAACAAGTTTAATGATATTAAAATTCAAAATAGTTTAATTGCCTGACTGTAACAAGTATATAAAAAACACCCTGTTCATGTCAAACATTTGAGTGTTTAATTATTTTGTCTAGGCACGACTTTCAGTTCCATTTTAGTTATAGTAAAGACTATTTCTGGTTGCAAGGTTGAGGTGTTTTGTTTGTTGTCTTCTTGTTTTTCTTCTGTTGAAGAGCCCTCCAATCTTTCACTGGCGTAAGAAAAGACATCATATTCTGGACAATGCTCAGTGGGAACACAAGGATTGTCACTGTAAGGTGATTCTTCACGATGAGGGCTATCATTATGTACTATGGCGTAAGGGAGAATGTGAGAGAGACAACTTACAAGAATGCCGATCACGATTTACGAACTCTAAGCTGTGTTTATGATTCAGTAGGGACAACTTAGGTCGAACATATGGAGGCTTCAGGACCGATGCTTGGGTTTTTATTGGTCTTATGACATGATTGTCTGCATAGTTTGCCTCAACAGAAGTCTTGTTTGAGTCCTTGAGTGCTAGAGGCAGCTGATCCGGCAGCGGAGATAATGGGCTATCTCTGTCCAGGATGTCTTTGTTAGAGGTTGTCTCATTTATTTCATTATCGCACTCTTCATCCAGCTGATCTTCTCTTTGTTCTATATCCCTCTGGTCTGAATGTGATCGGTTCAGTGTCTGTCAAATAACGGCCAACATTAAGATTTTGTTGATTGGTGTTTGGTGTGTGATGTTGGACTTCAGTAACCTCACGTCAAATGGCTGAGCTTGCCTTCAGGTATTACTTCTCTCAGACAAATTATAGATCAAGAATTCTTAAATCAGGGCTGCCAATTATTTTTGTGGAGAAAGAGAAGACTTTGTTGGGGCTATAGAATTATATTATTAAGGGTCTCAGCCCTGTGGCGCTCCGGGAAGGTGCGTGAGGGGAGCACAAGTGAGATACTGCAATGGGGGGGGGGGAGGAAAATGCGAAGGGACAACTTGCTAGAATGCTGTATACGATGTGGTGTAGAAAGCCTAGGTCGAACATATGGAGGCTTCATAACCAACTCCTGGGTGTTTATTGGTCTATCAACATGATCCAGAACTTCCACATAGTCAGGCTCTGCAGAGTATTTGGTTGAGTCATTGTGTGCTAGAGGCAGCTGGCCGTGCTGATCTTGCAGTGTAGGTAATGGTTTATCCCTGTCCAGGGTGTCTTTGCTAGAGGTTGTCTCTTTGATTTTTTCCACACTTTCCTCATTCAGTTGAACTTTTCTCTGTTCTACATCCCTCTGTCTGAATGTGGTTAGTTCAGTATCTGTAAGATAAAGGACCAATGTAAAGCTCAATATCATTTATCTGGAAATTGATATGACTGTATCATGTGACTTCATTATGGGGTATGTAAGCATGACTACACACTTTCAATTACACGATCCGAGACTGGAGGGCTTCTCTGTCTTCTGTGTTGAGTATACTTCCGGATGAGCTGATGTTTTTGCTTCTTATACAGCAGATTGATAATAGCTATAGATTATCCAACTACCGACACCACTATAGATACAGCATACTCAGTAGGGATACCTACAAATAAAATGAATGCAGTGAGAATTGAAGATTGACATGATATATGACTCTCACGCTCAATAAAGTTGAGTTAAGCTGGGAGGATGAAAGGGTAGTACTGATATTTACATACACCAAACGAGAGTACTGTCCTCATGGTACAAGAGCAGATAACTCCTAAAGATGATATGTTACCACCCTCCCTGCTCCCTGATTACCCTGTTGAAACAAGTATGATTTACAATGCACTACATCATTTTTATTCTAGACGTTAACCTGCCAACTTCGAGATATTGCAAAACCGTTTAAATCTTACCATCATATGCTCCCTTATTACTAAGGTCTGACGAGTTGGTTGTCGTACTGGATAGATCACTTGATACTCTTACAGATGGGATATTATAGGAGCGTTGCTCTGATTGGGTCACAAATCATATTATCGTTTGAAATTGTATTTATTGTTCTCATCAATGCCTTATCCAAAGAGCATCTGGTGTTGGACAGGATTCTTCACCAGTAAGCCTCACTTCAGTGATCCTCTACCCTTAGCAGCACACACCACACTCTTTCTGTCACCACCTGTAAATAAGTTTTGTCAAAGTTTGTCTCTGACTGCATTCATAAACCCATAGGGTAATAAATTATCTTATTTTGTTTAGCTAACTTTTTTCTTTTTATTTTAACTTTTAATTTTTAGTAAAAACTCGAATTTATTTAAACACATTTTCAAGTCTGTTTCATCTTTTAAAGTACGCTGTCCATTGTTACAGTCTATACAAAACTATTTCATTCTTTTATACTTAATAATGGCTATGATATTATTTTAATCAGAAATATTGTCCTTACATTGCCAGAAAAATAGAATAAGTTCAATGTATGATACAAATTTCAAACAACTTACTGCAATGTTTGAGAAGTTTGAAGCCATCTATATAACCAACCCATTCAAAAATGTTGTTGTCACACATTGATACAGTTTGAGGTGCCGGTCGTATGTTGGGCTAAAACAATAAAATACCAATTTGTGAGCTGTTGGTTTTAAAATGGGTCAAAATTGCAAGGTATAGACAGTCACCACATTCCCAAGAATGAGTGGCGAAATAGTAGGTGCCTTGGGGCTAGGCTGCAATGTCTGCACCATTTTGCTTTCAGTTTGTAGGCAGGTCGACACACCTTGGGGTCCAACAAGTCCTAGTAGTCAATGGACTGCATTGGGATGCGAACCCACGACCTACAACATTTGGATGCTGAATTAAGGATTCAATTTAGATATCTGGAACGATCCAGCTGGTTAGGGACTTGCCTAGACAGGTTTCCGCACATGGGCGTCAGAAGGGGTGCTCAGGGTGCTCAAGTGAGGAACTCCTTGTAGCCAATAACTGGGCCAATCATTTTGCCCTGTTGTTGTTGTTGCCCAATCAGCATAAATTCTTAATATTGCATCTGATCAATTATCTACATTTATCAAACTTGAATAAAAAAAAAAAAGTTGTGTGGGAGAGGAAGATGTGTGAGCATAGTGTAGTTACTGGCGCTAAATAACTATCTCAGGCGAACACAGATATCCCAAAGGCTCGATTCTCTGCCCTCATTAACATCCACTGCTCTGATGAGGTAGACGTGGGCCAGGTAATCGATTCTTTTACCAGGCTACACAGCAGAAAACTGGAGCTGGGTACGATTGTACCATTCTGCAACGTCAATGACTAATAATCAATCAAATAAGGCCTAATAAATAATGGTCTTGCAGGTGCAAGAATGCTGTATGTATTTACTGGTAGTTCACTAAGTACTCTTTGGTCTGTTTTTAATCCAACCATTTTTTAAATTTGTTCACGAATAAACTATCTAACTAGGCTACTACCAGGGAACTCAGTGTTTTCTTTTATCGCTAGAACTTTCAATCGGGGCCCGGGCAAGAGGCTGTTGCTGTTAAATATTTTTGGTATCATGCTTGGTGTTGCTCATCCATAAAAGTTGGCTGGTATGTACCAGAATGTCTCTTTTTGGGTCCGAATTTCAAAAAATTTTCGTCGGCGGGAGGGCGCCCCTCCTGCACCCTCCCCGCTTACACATGCCACTATCTACTCGACAGCTAAAAGGTAAATCCTTCTGACGGCCATGCTTCCACATACACCTCAAAAAATTTCCCATATAAGCCAGGTAAATCAAGGAACAAGAGAAATCTCCAAAATAATTATATATCCCACCATGCCATAGATATGAGAGTATTTCCAGATTGACCAACTGATAGTTGACCTTCAGAGAAAAAAATGCGGCCATATTCTTGCACTATCTTCTCGTTGTAAATATTTATAACAGCAAATCGCCTTTGATCATCAACTCCATCGATCATATATATCATATTCCATATACTGATAGCGGTTTGCTAAATGAAGTTGAAATGAAACAGGTAAAAATATAAAACTACTCTGTATTATCTATAAACTACATCCTTTCCCCCAACCCTCAATGGGTCCACTGTAGGTCTTTTATCAAGCGAAAGCGGGAATATTGATTGAGCAAAGCTGAGTTTAATTTCCACCACTCTTTCAATATGGTTGGGTGGCCAGCTTAATGCTGTAAGCACCATTGTATTTGATCATAGAGACAACTCCCTGATTTGATAGATGAATAGGTTGCATTAACTAATCAGTGTGATTAAAATGAGTGAAATCACTTACCTCTTGTGCCGACAAGGATGTATGACGATTTCATGGGATACTGGATCGAATGTCATGAAAGTTGAGGTTTCAAAATCTCGCGCTCTACTATGTCCAGTATCAGCCAATTTCAATCGTGCGTCGAGCAATATTCAGCTGAGTATTGGCTTACTAAAACATGAAAATGACATAATGATCATAGAATTATGTAACTGATTGCAGTTTACTTGGTTGAGGCTTATTCATTAGGCCTAGGATTGACTGGCGGGGGGGGGGGGGAGGGGGGTTGGGTGCTGGATGGTGGATGGTTGGCAAGAGTGTTGGGGGCTCAGGCTAAAATACATATCAGGCTACCCGAATTGCTCAGTGGCATGTAGTTATCAATTCAATTTATTTATTCGTGTATTGGTTATAATCTTGAGGAGATTCATACAAAACTTTGGTATTAGAGTCAAAACATTGGAAAGATTATAATATGCAAATCAGTAAGGTATTCCTCGCATTTGAAGCTAATTGTAGAAGGTGAGATCTTCATCGTTTCTCTCTCTCGATTGTTACTTAAATGTGCTTTTAGCTCACATTTTGTAATTAAATATTTAGGAATAAAGGGTAATAAAATAAACAGGTAAAGCTTTGTTCTTGGTAGATTCGTCTTGATTTTTAGCTTCATTATCCCATTATCCTTTGTCTTGTAATTATGGCCATCATCTAAATGCAAACCATGTCAAGGTTTGGAGTTAACGTATCTGACTTGTGCTCAAACCGTGTACTGTCCAGTAGCCAAAGATAGATAATTCATTTCTCTTTCTGATCTTAGTTTACACAGCAAGCTAGATGCCTCCTGATTAGATAGGCCATCGTAAATGAATCTTTAGTTTCTAGATAGTTCAAGTGAAGAATTACATCATTGATTGATTGATTTATTTATTGTTGTGGTGGATTGCAGGGAGGGGAAGTTAAGGATGTCTGATACTAATATGAAATAAGGCTCAAGTTTAGAAAAACAAGACATTTAAAGAGATGCACATAAATGTCTTACAACATGGTCTTTGCCCTCACACTTCTGACATTAGTGTGCCTCAAACAATCTGAAGGGTATCTTTCATGGATAAAATAACCATAATTCTTAGACAAAGACATATTTACCACGTGAAAGAAAGAAAATGCTGTTCTTTATCTCAACCTTCTGCATTTCTTTTGTTGCCGAATTATTGGATCAGTTAACATGACAGGCCTTTCTGTTAGGATTTTGGCCAGAGCTTATCCTGAAATAAATCCTTTACCCCAGGAAGCAACACATAGGCTACTCACCTCATATTGACGTAAGATTTTTCCATTATTCTAATTTGTACACCTTTTGCCAGAACTCTAGATGAGCAACAGATGCGAGTGCTTGTAAGTTGATATCATAATGGGTAGAACAAGAATTAAAACAAAATGAAGTACAAGGATTGTCTTTTTCCTGAGTGATCCAAGCCTGTTTATTCACCATGAATTATGCAAACTTTGCCTCTTCGATTCCCTGCTTAGAATGCCAGGACATTGTTGGGCAATTAATAAAAACAGAATGGACAAAAAAATCAAGGATCAATATGATATTTGATCTAACTGTTAACCTTTCTTTAAAATTGAGTACATTATCATCGATGAGGATTCGACACTTTTAGCTGGAGGTAAAAACGTCAGGCCTTTGTTTCATTAGAGCTTGTGATCTGAGTTGATCTCCCGGTTAATCTTATACATTGACGCATTAGGTTCTTAGCTGTAATAGCTATACAGGGTTTTTTTATGATTATGTTTAGCAATAACAGGCGTGTTTTGTTTGAGAGTACTCCAGGAAAAGATGAGGGAACACTAAAAGGACCTACATTTTTTTTGTCGACCTAGAGAAGGCGTACGATACAGTTCCTAGAGATCTAATCTGGTACTAGTCTGAAGCTAAGATTAGTTTATTGTTGTTTTTTTGATTTGTTTGATACAATAGTTCCATCGGGGCAGAGCAGCACTTAATGCTACTTTTCTACAGTCACAGACTCAACCATGTTATACCCCAGATGTAGTTTCCCACTCATGCTGCTGCTCACTATCCAAGTTAAATCAATATTTAACGTTTTGATTTAGTTTTGCAGAATGTTGCATCAGATGATTTTCCACTATATACCGTATGTTATCTTTCTACAGCTCAGATTCCTACCATGTTATAACTCAAGCAATAGTTTCCTAAACGACCGCTCACGTGTCCAAGTAAATACTACAATCAACAAACTGATAGTGAATAGACAATTAAATATGGAAAGAATCCAGTGGTCAGCTATAGTGAACCATTTTACCAGACCTTTGTTATGAAGAAAGGCTGCAGTTTGGTAAATCTATCCTCATTATAATATTATGATTTTGTAAAAATAGCTGATGAGTTAGCAAGGGCGAATAGAAGGGGCCCTCCTTCCTCCCCTTTTCATTCTCCTTGTTCCAACACACCCTTTTTAAAATTGTATTGTCCAAAATCAATGTAAAACATCTTCTCGCTGCAAACCTTTTTTTAGGCCGAAAAAACGTGCCAAATCATCTTTCCCTTTTTTTATGACTCATCTTAATAATCTCCACTCTAGTCATTTTTCAACCAACATTGTAAGCATTCATTTTTATCAACAGCATGATATTGGATGCCCCAATAAACATACAACCTCAACTAATTATATCTGAAAAACTCAATGAATGAATTTCTTAAAGCTCTCACATGCCATGAAGGTTGGCTAGATAGTCCATACAAACATCGCCATTGATGTGCTCAAAAGCAGGGCAAGCTCTGGCAAGAGAAAAACTCGTGTGAAATGGAAATCTCAAATAACAACACGCTTCGGCCGTGGGCCATCGGAGAGTCTTGGGGCTCCGACTACGCTTCAGACATTGTCTTGAGACATTCCACGAGTGACAATGGTGAAGCAAAAACTGTGTAGTAAAGTCTGCTAGGTAATAGACAGTTGCGTGATTGTATTTTACGAATTATATATTTTATTTATGTAACATTTAGTAAAATAAATCAGCGTTGTTCATGAAAAAAATAATTAGAATCCAAAGATAATTGTCTAAAAATAAACCTGTAGCAGATAAAATGAAAATATGTTTTCAAAGTTGAACATAAAATGTTACAATTATGAGAAAGCATGATAATAAATAAAGCTATAATTGGGAAATGCTCGGCACCCAAAAACTCACTTTAAAACTTAAAAATAATGGATATCAGCGAAGGTAGGTTTTCATTTCAAGTGGAATTTTAAGGATGCAGTGAAAGTGAAATCAGGTGAGCTGTAAGGAAGTTCCACTCTGCAGGTAGCGTGATTATATACGAATAGACCACCGATAGTAAGTAATCTACTTACTAGAGTATTGAGTTCAATAAATTGAGCAGAGCAAGCATACTTAGTAATTTAGCTTAGTCGAGAAGGAAAAAGAGGATGAGCTGGGGATAATGACAAATTTTGCGGATCATTTCAAACAACTTGAATGTAGCTCTGACTCTGATGGGCTACGTACACAGTTTGACTCGGGCATCAGTAGGTTGGCAGGGGTAGCAATTCATTGCTTTAAGTGAATTTGTGCAGGAACTTTGTATGACAGGGAGGTGTGATATAGAATTGTCATGTGATATAAGAAGCTCAAGTCCGAGTTCGTCCAAGTTTGAAATAATTTTAGAATTTGAATTTTAAAAGATTTTAGAATTTAAATTAGTTTATTAAATGCGTAACAGTAATGTTCATGTCATACATTTGGGTATTCATTATTTTGTCTAGGCAAGACTTTCAGTTCCATTTTAGTTATAGTTAAGACTATTTCTGGTTGCAACGTTGCAGTGTCTTGTTTGTTGTCTTCTTGCTTCTCTTCTGTGGAAGAGCCCTCCAATCTTTCACTGGCACATGAATAGACATCATATTCTGGACAATGCTCAATGGGAACACAAGGATTGTCACACTGAGGTGATTTTTCACGCTGAGGGCTATCATCATGTACTACGGGAGAATGTGAAGGAGACAACTTACTCGAACGCTGATCTAGATCTAAGAGCTCTAAGCTGCGTTCACGATTCAGTAGGGACAATCTAGGTCGAACATATGGAGGTTTTGAGACTGATGTTTGGGTTTTTATTGGTCTTATGAAATGCTCCAAATTGTCTGCATAGTTTGGCTCAGCAGGAGTCTTATTTGAGCCCTTGTGTGCTAGAGGCAGCTGTCCTGGCAGCGGAGATAATGGTCTATCCCTGTCCAGGGTGTCTATGCTAGAGGTTGTCCCATTGATTTTCTCCACACTTTCTGCATCTAGTTGATCTTCTCTCTGTTCTACATCCCTCTGTCTGAATGTGGTCAGTTCAGTGTCTGTAAATAAATGGCCAACATTAAACTTTTGTTGAATAGTGTTTTGTGTGTGATGTTGGGCTGCAGTAACCTCACATCGAATGGCTGAGCTTGTCTTCAGGTATAACTTCTTTCAGACAAATTTTGAATGAAAGATTCTTCAATCAGAGCTGCCAATTCTAATTATGGAAAAAGAGTATACTTTCTTGGGGCTATAGAATCAGATTATTAAGGGCCTCAGGTCTATGACGCTCGAGGTAGGTGCTACAGGGGCGCACAAGTGACTTACTGCGATGGGGGGTTCCAAGGATTGTCAAGATATAATGTGATTTTTACAGTGAGTTACATCATAATGTGGGAATGGAAAATGCGAAGGGACAACTTACTAGAATGCTGTGTACGATGTGGTATAGATAGCCTAGGTCGAACGTATGGAGGCTTCAGAACCAACTCCTGGATGTTTATTGGTCCATCCACATGCTCAAGAAATTCTACATAGTCAGGCACTGCGGTGGTTTCAGTTGTTTCAGTTTCTTGTGCTAGAGGCTGGCTCTTCTGATCTGGCAGCAGAGGTAGTGATTTACTCCTGACCAGGATTTCTTTGCGCAAACTTGTCTTTTTTATGTTTGCCACACTTTCCTCATACAGTTGATCTTTTGCTTGTTCTACATCCCTCTGTCTCACTGTGGTCAGTTCAATATCTGTAGAAAAAAAAGTTAATGTGAAGCTCAGTTCAGAGATCATTCTGGAAAAACATATAAGCCTGTGACATGTGACTTAGTTAGGATGTGTGTAAGCCATCACTACAAACCTTCAATTACACGATCCGGGACAGGGGGACTTCTCTGTCTGATGTGTTGAGTAAACTTCTGGATGAGCGGACGTTTCTGTTTCTTATACAGCAGAGTGGAAATAGCTATGGATACTCCAATTACCAACACCACTGCAGCCGCAGCATATCCAGCAACAGAAGGGATAACTACAAATTCAATCAATGTAATCAAAATTGGTATGACAATATATGCATGACCGCTAATATACATTATAAATTCATATCAATGCAAGCAAGTAAGTAACAGTTGATCGGAGGTTTCAGGCTCAGTAACGCTTTGGGTTGAATATTAAGAAAAGAGGGTGGAAAGAGTATACTGATACTAAAGTTAAGTGAAAGGAAAGTTGATTTACATTTGTATGGCAAACATAACCAGAGTAATCCGCTCTTTGTTCAGGAAAAGACAACTAAACAAACAAATGGCATATTTCTCTCATATGGGTAGGACTCTCCCTCCCTTTCGTTTACAATACACAACATCATTGGTAGGAATTCAATTTACCTGCAGAGTCTGAGACATTGTAAAAGATTTGCAGCCTTACCATCATATGCTGTCGTATTGCTCTGGTCCGAGCTGGTTGTTGTACTAGATTCATCATTTGAAACTGTTACTGGTTCAGGATTACTGGCATCTTCAAGGCAACATTTCACTGTATCGAATAATGAAGTTAGTTTATCGAAAAAAAAAAAATCGCAGATGGTTTACCAATGAATGAGTGACACAGATTTGCAATCAGAAGATATCCTTTAGATACGGTAAATAATAATATGTTGAGTAAGTACCCTTTCTTTTCTACTTTACAATCATATAATTGAGCAAGATGTTCAAGTTATATCTTATAGTTTGTAAATTTACCATCATACTTAAATTGGATCAATTCTTGATCTGGACCAAGAGCGAGTAGGTATCCTTTCTGTCTTATGTCCGCCATGTGACTAACTTTGATAAATCCTCTGCTAGAGTTACTGGTGATGCCGGGCAAATGTGTTATTCCTTCATGAATATAACTATGTGAACCTGTTTTGATATTGAGCAACAGCAATTTTTCTTCTTCTATACGACAAAGAAGAAGGTCTTTATCGATGGTTGTGGCCTGTTCAATAGCTAAAGTCTGATTATCTTGGAAAGGGAAAGGGGTAGTAGTCATTGACTGGAGGTTGAATTTATATGCATTCGATGAGTTACTATCAAAGGCAATTGATGTTGCTTGTTCGCCCATACTGTCAAATGAGTATTTTGAGGCAGTTTCGTTTGATGACAGGTTGACTCTGTATATCGTTGCTGCATCAACGTAATACACAATTTCTGATGGAGATCTGTTATCAACAGCTGTTGGTCCGAGGAGGAAAGATTTTTTTTGCCTACATCTTGAGTTTGGTGGCTGACAGCAGCCAGAGTTTCTGCACACCAAAGTCTCTATTACTGCACTGCCATCCATATTGCTGGAAAGTTGATAAATCTTCACAGAGGCCTCATCACTAACAAGAAATCTCAGAGTGCTTATTTGATGAAAGCTAATGATTTCAAGACCGTTCTCTATGATCCGCAGTGAAGTCCCATTTTCCTGTGAGTTGTTCCAGCGGTATATGCAGTCTTCCAGTGAAAGGAAAACTGTTTGGTTAGAATCTACACTTGATCCTATCCTGCCTTGTTGTCCACCGTGTTTTGTATATATGGTCTGGTCTTTGACAAAGTGTTCCACAATATCGAAAGTGATTCTAAGGAAAAGAGAAATATTGTGAGGCTATAGATACGAAGACATACAGCAAGCCCTTCATGGAAGACAATCACCTACAGCGAGGGCCACCACTAAGATCTGATTGTGATGATACCCACATACAAGCTGATTTTGAACAAAGAGAGGACCTCCCTTATTTTGATAATGCGGGCACCCAGGCCAATATGATTGGAATAGGAGGTAACTCCGTTGGTTAGAACATCTGTCCCGCAAGTGTTCGAAATCCTTTGTTCACACCCCGCTGCAGTCTACTACAGGACTACTAGGTTCTGTGACCAGGTGTGTTTCGGCTTGCCGGCGAACTGAGAATACCCTAACAACGAATACAGCAGACGCGCCTTGAACCCAGCTCTCATTCTCTTCAAACTGAGACAGAACATTCTATGTACTAATTATGATGTAGGATGTGACTTGAACCTAGAGACATATATGCTATTCCCCAGGCCAAACTATCTAGCCTCATATATCACTCTAAATAAAAGTCTTGCAATAAATTACCTGGATTTTGCATCACCTTCTATAGCTACAACATTGAGCATGAAGCCAAGACAGAGCCAGATGAACAGATGAACAGCTGCAAAACATATATATTATAAAATGAGCATGCATTGTTGTGCCCACCCATGACATTGCCATTCAAATTTGGCAATATAAATCAATCCCTTTGTGTAAAATTATGATTATTAATTACGCTGCAACCTTTTTAGTTTTTTTTATTGAGCAATCACCAACCCTTCTCAAAAAGACATAAATGACTTTTAATATGTTTTGGTTGATGCCTCATGCTGTAGTTTGCATAATAATTGGTCAAAAAACCAGAAAGAAAAACCAACAAAACCCTAACTCCAAATATAACCAACGCTACCATAACAATTACAACATTGGCATAAACATGCTGTTAAGAATTACCAGCTCACTCCAACTTGTGGCGCAGCATGAAACACATGAAACCTAGGCTATACATACCTCATTCACATTGAAGAGTGACATGGTCGAAGTGTGCTTTCAGCTTCAAAACAATAATTCACCAAGATAGAGGCTAACACAGGGAAACAACATCAGCGTTTACCAAACAGCAAACTGTATATTCATCGACAGTTTACATTGATCTTATATTGCATGGATACACTTAATCTCCTTTGTTCATAGCGATTTATTTTTCTTCTTTTTTGCTCTAACACACTTGTACAAAAACCACAATTTGTCTCTATTCAAGAAAGTTGTTATAGAGAGTTGCTCTGATTGGATCATCAACAAACATATAATTGCATAAAATTGTATTGTTCTCATCCAGAAAATCCCCAACGAGCATCTGGTGTTGAACAGGTCTCTTCATTAGTAAGCCTCACTTTTAGTGATCCTCTACCTTTAACAACGCAGATCACACTCTTCTTCCCACCATCTGTAGATAAACATGTCAAAAAAATGCATGAATTAACTAGCAACAAATATTTGCGGATTTCCATATCTAAGAATATATGTATTACTTTATTATAAGACATTACGAGATAAGCTAATTCAGTTTTCTAATTTGTATGGATGAAAACCATATATACCAACTTACTGCTATGTTTGAGAAGTTTGAATCCCTTTTCTACAATGACCCATTCAAAAATGTTGTTGTCACACATGGAAACAGTTTCAGGTGCCTCATGTAAGCTGGGCTGAAACAGAAAATTATAATTGGTGAGCTATCATAAAATTTGAATCACTTCACATTCCGATGCAGCCATATGACAGATTGTCTCAATTTTTTATGTCTGCGTAGAAAATAATCTGGAAACTATCAATGCAGACCAAATCACCAGTCTGTGTGAGATTTACATTATAATGGAAAAGAATCCAGTCATTCTAGATGGTTCGGTACATATTCTATCCCAAATATCAACATATCACAAATATACCACTAGAAAGCTCATGAAAGGTTGAAAAAAACCTCAATAACAGTTTCATTTGATGGCTGATTATAAACAAAAATGATAGTTAAAGTCATATGATCCCAATTTAAATAATAGTAACGCTAAGGAATTTAAGCATCATACAAAAAATGCCACATACCGTTGCCATAAGAATGTTCCCAGATGGATCTACTGTGAATTGACCTTGAGCATAAACAACGCGTCCAGAACCTTGTACTATCCTCCAATTATAAATGTTCATAACGATAAACACTCGCTGATCATCGACCCCATCTGTCACATATGTATCAAATCTCATAAACTGATGACGAGTTGCTAAATATAAAAGAAATAAAGCAGTAAAGAATAGGTCCGGAAAAGAGGTCCAGAAAAGAGGTCCAGAAAAGATCAATGCCTCTGCTTTGCATTATAATATTCAAAGTTAAATTTGTACTCTGTATCAGTTGTAAGCAGAAACATCGTTTCTAGTATCATCTGCTCAAAATATATCTCCAAAACAGTCAAATTAAAATGTATATGTAGACACACATCATTACATTATCTGAAATTGTGTGATATTGTTCTAAGTTGGTTCTCTGAGATGCTGACACTGAGAGCTTTCTGTCTGTATTTTGCTTGTAGAGCATTTTTTGAGAAATTTTGTGTTCACTGGCTGCATCAATCAGTGAAAGAAAGTGAGAATTGAAATTTGAATTATAATTGCCCAACTAGTCTTTTGTTAAAGTTGTAATCTTTGAAACTCCATTTACCTCCTGTCATAAATTCATAGGGCAGAATTACAATTTCGTAAGATGCAGGGTTGAATGTCACAAAAGTCCAGGTCTCCCGATCTCGTAACCTTGCAGTACCATACCCTCTATAGGCGCTCTTCAATCTGAGTGTTGGGCAATCTTCAGCAAAATATCGACCAACTAAAACTTGAAGATGGGATAATGGTATATTACGGATAGGAAATACGTTTAGTTAATGCCTCCACATTAGTGGGTGAGCTGACTTAGATAACACACATCAATACTTAGATTTCACTTCTCTATAAACAACCTGATTGTTGGAATAACAAAATTTGAATCTAGATTATATTCAAAGTTTGTTGGAAAGAGTAATTTGTGGTTTTCCACTGGGATTCTAGAACAAAATAAAAATGTTAGTGTGTGAGAATTTCATGGTGTCACTCTAGTGATTGCTACCTGATATGACTCAAGTCAAGTCTGCTCACTGAGCTGCAGAGTTTAGCCTGTCTTACAAAGCTTGACAAGGCAGGCTACAGGGAGTAATAACATAGGGGTATTTATCTTTATACATCTTGATTAAAAGTGTTCAGCTCCATACTTATTCACAAGGCCTCTTTCAACTTCTGTTGGACTCCTATATGGAATGATTTTCTCTGTACTTTGGCTCAGCTCCCAGTAGAGTAATGAGAGAACTTTTTCCTCGTATCGCCAGTATTTTGTGACAAGGAAAAAGGTTTCAATTTGGCTCAATGATCGGTGGTTGTCAATGATGCTAGGCTCACCTGTTAAAAAGATAAGTCGTTTGAAGCACATAGTAGAAGGTGACATCTTCATGATGTGGCTCTCTTGGTCGCTACTTGAATGTGCTTTTAGCTTTCATTGTGTTACCAGATACTTAGGAATAAAGGGTAATAAAAATAAAATATAACCATCAGGTAAACCGTTGATCATGGTAAGTTAGGTCTGAGATTTTAGCTTCATTATCCTTTGTCTTGTGATAATTAAAATACAAAACATGCCAAGGTCAGGGAATTTATTTATTTGGCTTAATGCTGTGATGAACAAAGACGGATAGTTCATTTGTTTACCTTACCGTAGTCTATACAGATCAGTCTCGATGTCCTTTTAATAGGTCCATGGATGTTTTGTTCCAGAATTAGGAACTGTATATCATAGGTCATATATAAAGCTGAGTTTGATATCACAAATTTCTAAAATGACTCTTTTTGACAAGTGAAGAAAGGAAAATGTCATCCTTTATCCCTGCTACCAATGGTGTTAGAGAACTGTTTTGTGTTGACACGCCTTTGTGTTAGGATTGTGGCCAGAGCTAATCCTTAATAAAATACCTAATCTCAGAAGCAACACCTACTCACTTCTCATTGACGTAAGGTTTTTCATTATTCTAGTTTGTGCTCTTTTTGCCGAGATTTTAGATAAATGGCAAATCTTATTAGGTTAAACGAAAAATGAACCAAAAAATGAACAAAGATTATCTCCTTATTAAGTGGTCCAAGCCTGTTTATACACCATGTATTATGTAAGCTTTGCCTTTTTGATTTCCTGCTCAGAATGCCAAGGCTTTGGTTGAGCAATTAACGATGAACAAAAAGGAGCAATATGATAATTACTCTCACTGTTCACCTTTTACTTGAGTACATCATCATTGATGAGAATTGACACCTTAGTTATAGAGGGAAAGTCGTCAGATCTTGGTTTCGATAGATATTGTGGTCTGAGGTGATCTCCTGGTTAATCTTTAATGTTGACGCCTTGGCTTTTATAAGCTGTAACTGCTTTGCAACATTTTTAAGGTTTTGTTAAAAACAGAAGCAACAGCCTCATTGAATAGCTGGTCAAAAATGTTGTCATGATCATCGATTAAAAAAATTCTCATCCCTTCAAAAAAGTCTGCTTTTTCATCCTATAGGCAGATAAATAACAGGTAACATAATTTTGCACTAGGCCGAGGGAATGAAAAAAGTCAACTTATCATATTATATATGTTATACACCAGTTGTAGATTGGTACTCGTGCTGCTGCAAACAATCTAATGTTAATCAATGTTTACTGTATAGATATAATTTTGCATAAGGTTGCATCAGACGAAACTGCACTGTTGTAATGTATGATACGTTCCTACAGCTGAGAATCCTAATATGTTAAACACGTGGCAAAGTAAATACTGCAAACGACAAACTGAAGGTGCCCAGACAATTAATTATGATGTGAAAAGTCTGAAACAATCGATAAAAGGATTGCTTAGAGCTCTTATAAGCCAAGAAGATAAGCTACATAGTTCCCACAAAATACTGCTAGGTGCCTGATTATATTCTATGGTCAGACACCTGTAAGAGGAGGTAAAACGTGAGATATTCTCGGAACAACAGATGTTCAAAAGAGGATTGAAGATAATAATAATAACAAAATAATAAAATTTATTTGTAAGACATTTAATCAAATTAATCACCGTTTTGCGTGAGATAGAAAATTTAAAATCTACGGATAATATTCTAAAAAAAAAGCCTAGAGCAGATAAAATAAATAAATTGTATTCAAATTTTATCAAAAAAATTCCAGGTGGAATTCAAAGGATCAGTGGAAATAAAATCAGGTGAGTTGGAAGGAAGTTCCACGCCCCAGGTAAATTGATTATATACAATTAATTAACATTAATATAATTAACAAGTTTAATGATATTAAAATTCAAAATAGTTTAATTGCCTGACTGTAACAAGTATACAAAAAACACCCGGTTCATGTCAAAGATTTGAGTGTTTAATTATTCTGTCTAGGCACGACTTTCAGTTGCATTTTAGTTATAGTAAAGACTATTTCTGGTTGCAACGTTGAGGTGTTTTGTTTGTTGCCTTCTTGTTTTTCTTCTGTGGAAGAGCCCTCCAACCTTTCACTGGCGTATGAATAGAGATCATATTCTGGACAATGCTCAGTGGGAACACAAGGATTGTCAATGTAAGGTGATTCTTCATGATTAGGGCTTTCATTATGTACTATGGGAAAATGTGAAAGAGACAACATACTAGAATGCCGATCACGATTTAAGACCTCTAAGCTGCGTTCACGATTTTGTAGGGACAACTTAGGTCGAACATATTGAGGCTTTGGGGCCGATGCTTGTGTTTGTATTGGTCTTATGACGTGATCCAGATTATTGTCTGAATAACTTGGCTCAGCAGAGGTTTTGGTTGAGTCGTTGTGTGCTAGAGGCAGCTGGCCGTGCTGATCTTACAGTGTAGGTAATGGTCTACCCCTGTCCAGGGCGTCTTTGATAGAGGTTGTCTCTTTGATTCTATTATCACACTCTTCATCCAGTTGATCTCTTCTTTGTTCTACATCCCGCTGTCTGAAGTTGGTCTGCTCAGTGTCTGTAAGAAAAATGGCCATTATTAAGATTTTGTTGAATGCTTGGTGAGTGATGATGGTCTACAGTAGTCTCACTTTGATTGGCTGAGCCAGAGCTTGAGTCAAGAACTGTTTGATACTAATTTGTAAAATGAATTTAAATGTATGGCAGATATTTCTCCATTTTACCATTGAGTTGTCCTGCACTCAGAGAATTGTTTTTTTTCTATTACAATTGGTATTTCATTGATAGTCAGAAACCTCCCCCTCCCCCCTGGGGAGGGGACGACCAATATGTCGTTTGGCGATTATAATTAGGTTGGCAGTGGCGACACACCGACTGGGGAGAAGTCTGAGGCAAACTATGATAGCATACAGGAACATACAGATTGAGCTCCTTTTAATTATGCCTATTTGTTAATCATTTCCAAAGTTGGTATGACACTTTTAGAATTTCAGATTGAAAGGAAGGAGAAAGGAAACTCCCGGTTGTATAACCTTAAGACCTTGAGCTAATCTACTTCTGATTGGTCAGAAGAATGGAATTCCAGGTTGAGCTGCAAAACCCTTTCCAAGTTTATTAACAAGGGAGAACAATTGCTATGGTTAGGACTAAATAGCTGATAGATTAACAATAAAGTTTAATGATACTACACTAATAACTTTAGAGGATCAGCAATGAGGATACAATAATGACATAGAAATAAGTTTTCATGGGGATGACAAACTTTCATATTCCACATAATTATTTGGGTGTTCGGCAGCGGTTACGGTTGAGTCCTCTCGTGCTATGGCTTACTTCTGACCAGGTTTTCTTTGCTAGAGTTTGTCTCATCAATTTTACTCTCACACTTTTCATTCAGTTGATCTGTTCTCTGTTCTACATCCTTCTGTCTGAATGTGGTCAGTTCAATATCTGTAAGATGAAGTTCAGCTCAGAGATATGGGATATTTTATCTGGATAACAATATATGCCTGTCTGTATAATGGCCTCAAAAATGGCCTGTCTGGACTTTTCTAAGGCATTTAACAAGCTACAATTTACCTATCTTTCTAGCTATTCACAAAATTCAAAAATACGGCATTCATGAAAACTTGTGAGACTTTTTGTCATTTTGTTACAGCAGAGGAAGCAAGGGTAAGTCAAGTTATTTGACATATATAGATATAACTGTTGGTACTCCACAAGGTACTTAACAAGGGTCACTGTCAATGCGTTTTTATTTGAATGATTTAGAAGTGAAAGGTTGCAAAACAGTTAAAATAAGATTAAATAAAATATCATTAAATGCTAATATATAAAATTATGATATACCACAACTTCAATAATTTTTTTTATCAATGAAGGAGTTGTGTCAAATTATATGGTAAACACAAATCATTTTAGTAAACATGTTGATCACATATTATCATGCTGCAACTCTAGCCTTTTTCTGACTTTGCCGATTCAATAGAAAAAAAAATTCTGTGTAATGTGACATTATAAGGATGTATGCAGGAATAAGTCTCCCTGATGTATGTAAGCTATGACTACACACCTTTAATTTCATGATCCGGGACAGGGGGACTTCTCCATTTGCTGTGTTGAGTATACTTCTGGATGACGTTTTTGTTTCTTATACAACAGAGTGGAAATGGCTATGGATGCGCCAATTACCAACACCACTGCAGCTACAGCATACCAAGCAACAATAGGGATATCTACAAATACAATGACTGTAACCGTAACCGTAACGAAAACGAAGTTAGGCAAGATTAAAAGCTATATAAAATACTTAGATGCAGGGGCGTATATTCTAAAAAATTTCACTCACTGACTTTTCAGAGATGAGCATGATTATCGGGCGCAGCCCGATCCACACGCCGTAGGCGTGGCGGGGAGGGTGTGGGAGGGGCGCTTAAGCGCCCTCCCACCACGGAAATTTTTGCATATCGGTAGCAAAATAGTGCAAGCAGAGAGGTATTTCAATGGCTCACTGAGCTGTTGGGTACTTTCAGAAAACAACTCAATAGCAGTAGAAGATTACGGTAAAAATGCTCCAGTTATAAAGCACCAATTTGAAAAAAAACTGACTTTGATGGGATTCGAACCCACAACAATCTTGTTAACAGTGATTATTAGGCGGACGCTCTACAAACTGAGCTATTCAGCCACTCACGGAATTCCGTGGGCCGTGAGTGCTAATATACGCCACTGCTTAGATGGACCCTCCAGATTACCACGACCACTCCTGCCCACTTCCCACTATTTGTTATTCTCACTATGTCCTCCAGATTTGAGAGAAAACAGCCCTAACACAATTTTTTAGTAACCATCCAAGCACTTGTCGATGAGTTACTTGTAAGGTCTTTGCACACAAAATTAAAGGAAGTGCGCTATTCAATAATTTTAACAGTTTTACCTGTTGTATCAAAATCCAGACCATTATTGTCAATGGGGTGGTTGATACTGGAAATTGGCAAAGGGTATGTAAGTAAGGCCTCATGTGTTGATGGTAAGTGTTTAAAGTGTATTTCACCTCAGTTTGATTTACCAGTACTAGCACAAAGTACAAGCATGAAACCCCTATGCTATGTGGATCGCTCAGGTGCTTAGCACCCTCAAAGCAAAGTGATGCGGTGCAGTATTGCTGTAAATTGAAATCTCCCACTTTTGAATTTAGATTACTTGGCGAGTATGATTGGAGGCTTTAGGTTAATATTGAGAATATTAGATTGGAAGAGGACATTACCCATGTGGCACTTAAATTTACAAAATCGGAGTGAAAGAATAGTATATTCATGGTTGTGTGACAACCCAAAACTAGAGTGATATGCTCTTTGTTCAAGAAAGGACAACTCCTATTAATATTGTTTATACTGTTAAATTTAGATAAAAATAATCTAGAACTACGTCTAATGAGTATGAGACATTAAAAACACTGTTCAAACTCACCAACAATAGCCGTATCCTCTGTTTTTTCAATGTTTGATTTACTCGACAGATCAGTTGAAGCTGTTACCGGTGCAATATTGCTGGCATCTTTAGGGATAGAACCCACTGTATAAATGTGATAAATTAGCTAACCGATAAATAACCCACAGAAAGTTTAATGACAAATATGCTGCATGGTCTCACAGCCAATAAAAAATTGTTGTGACACGACCTTTATTCTGTGGCTATTCAATTTACAGCAATGCTGGCTATTTTCCCAAGCAATCATAACTATAATATTATTTGTACTTTATATGCTCGACAATGAATAACTAGTTTCATTGATGATGAAGTCAAAGTTTTGAGCAACATTCAACATTCAACTTACCATCATAATGAAATCGGATCAATTCTTGATCTAGTCCAAGAGCGAGGATGTATCCGTCTTTTGTGTTTGCCATATCAGACACCTCGATTTTATCGCCATCAGACATATTGGTGATTCCGGGCAAATGTGTAACCTCATCTTTAACGAAGCTTTTAGAACCCGTCTTGATATTGAGCAACAGCAAAGTTGATCGCAGTGTGCGACAAAGAAGAACACCATCATCGATGCTGATAAGCTGTACTATAGCTATAGACTGAGTTCCGCTGAAAAGAATATGGTCTAACTTTCCTGTCTGGAAATTGAAACTAAATACATTCATTGTATCAGAACAAGCAAGGTAAGCTGTGGTGTAGTTGTCATTAAATGCCATAGCTGTTACTTCTTTACCCATGCTGCCGAAGGTAAACTTTGTGGCTGAGTGGTTTGTTAAAAGATTGACCTGGTATATTGTTACTTTATCGATGTAATATGCGATTTGTGATCTGTGATCAACAGTAGTGGGTCTGGAGACATAATCCTTGTTTTCCCTACATCTTGAGTTTGATTCCTGACAGCAACCAGATGTTGTGCACACCAATGTTTCAATTACAGTGCTTTCATTCATGTTGGAAAGATGATATATCTTTACCGACCCCGCATCACCAACAAGGAATCTTTCAGTACTTATTTGATGAAAGCTAATGATTTTAAGGCCATTATCTATTATCCGCAGTGATGTCCCATTTTCCTCTGATGTGTACCGGCGGTAGATAGAGTTTTCCAGTGAAAAGAAAACTGTTTTGTTAGAATCTATACTTGGTTCTATGTTTTGCATGGTTTCTGCTGCACCTGTGTTGTTGCTGATAACTTCTTTTGTCATATTGATTCTAACAAATATATAAGATACCAATTTAGAGATGCCACTCTTTCTGATGATGTGTGATTCTTTACCCAATCGCAGTCGTGTGTGTTGTGTGATATATAGGATAGGATATATAAGAAAAAAGGATGCAAAATTGTACAATGACATTTATCGGTTTATAGTTCTTGCAGAAGTATTTCTGCGAGACTGAAGACAGAATGAACTAATGAGTGTCTTCTCAGATTAGTATATTTTTGAGCAGGCGCCCAATTCTATATTGTTCATAAGATTATCATGATATGTATCAATTATAAATTTATGGGTATCTATGAGAAAGTTTGCTGTCAGGGAATTGTTATTTTAAAAGCTTTGATATAAATAGGGCTGCTCGTTGATTTATTCAAGGTTTACTGTAACAGCACAGAATTCCTCTTAGAGTATATCTTTGGAGATTGGACGAATAAGTTAGTTTTTATAAGACTTACACTGATACTGATTCACCTTTGACAGCTATATCAATGAGTGTGACTCCAAGGAAGAGCCATAACAGCAGCTATAAAAAATATCATCTATTTATCCATGGAATATTGAAGACAATGTGTTGGCAGTGGCATTGAGTGGTCGGGTTGAGGAGAGAGCCAGGTCTTTTTGGTGCATTCAGAAAGGAACCATAATGACCTTGCCCACCTTTAGATAAATATGAGATGATGCATAAGATGAAAGTGTGGCGATCTGAGTTGGATTTGAACCCACAACTTTCATGCCTTTAGCGCTCTACCAATTGCCTAACAGAACATGTGAGTGATGTAAAGGTGCTTAATCAATAAACAGATCAAGGCTGGTTTTTACAACTGAAATATGATTTATTCAGGAAAGTACCATATGACCTGGCATTGGCTCTCTCACACCACGCAACCAGTCAGAACCAACACATTGGCTAGGAATGTTGTGTAGATCGCAGCAAAGTTTAATGATCTTCATTTGAGACACCCACAACCCACTCTCAAATAACCACAAATGCCCAGTATGTAGAATTGCAGATGACAGTAGCCTACTACCCGAAAATGTAATTAATTGATAAAGAACCAAAATCTTGGCAACCATACCATACCATATCAATATTTAATATTGTTATTTTTATCACCATTGAATCAAAGTTGTGTACAGAGAAAAACAGGTAGGTTATCAAATTAGGAGTGTGACATCTAGAAGAGATCCAGATGGAGTTGTTTTGATGAGTGAGATTTGGTAATTACTCAAAGCGATGCTCATAGGTTATGCCCAACCACGTACCAAAAGTCTTTTTAAGGATTCACAGTCTACATGATGAAACATCTTTACACACAAAAGAGAGTTTGGTACATCAAAATTTTACCTGTCTGTACATACCTCATTCACATAGTGCAATGACATCATCTTGGTCAAAGATCTTTTACACAGCCGAACCAAAATCTAGCTAGCTATAGTCCGAAACAATGCAGCGACATCAAACACCAAACAACTGACTGTCAGTTTTTCAACAGCTTACATTGATCTTATATTGCCTGGATAATCTTATCTTCTTTGTTCATACCGATTTATTTTTTCAATTTTTTGCTCTGACACAAAATACGAAACTGCATTATTGGTCTATATTCATGGAAGTTCTTATATGAGAGTTGCTTTGATTGGGTATCCAATCATGTTAATATGCAAGACATTATATATAATTATTGCTCTCATTAGACCCTTATCCAAAGATCCTGTGGTGTTGGACAATATTCATCATCAGTAAGCCTTAGTTTGATCGATCCTCTGCCTTTAACAGCGCAGAGCAGACTCTTCTTTCCACCATCTGTAGATAAAAGATTTTTCTACGCCCATGACATAATAATATAGGATGACCTGCATACATTTTTGATATAAAAGCAATGAATTCATTCATTCAATGAATTAAGTTCATTGATAAAAGGAGCAAAACATACATACATACATACATACATACATACAAATATACGTTTTGGTCTGGTTAGAATAAAGATGATATAGGCAAAATGGGGTCTCACCATACATGAGAAGTTGGCAAACCCCAAAATCAGGAGGTACCCACAGCCGAACTCTAAACCTGGAGGAAAACTCTGCGCCCTGGAGTGCGGATGCAATTAGGGCCGTGTTTATCATGTAATTGTCTTAATTTATCTGACCTAGGAGGGACAGCCTAAAGACACTGGTACATTAGGCTCAGATATTGAATAGCTGCATACAAGCAGTAATGATAACAAGCAAATTTCAGTTTCCCTTTCAAAAGGTGGCTTCAAAAATTTTCTGATTGATGGAAGTTGAAAAAGGGAGGAAAAAGGGAGATATAGGGAGGGGATGGGAATTACCCCTAAAAACTGAAACTGAAAAAATGAACATAGCAGTAAGTAAGTGAAGAAGTCAGATGAATGGCAGATTAATAATGGGTGGATGTGAAGATTATTAAAATAAAATAAAATCATTGACATTTTATACCCATATAAATATATCGATATTTATAATATATTTATGCTCTCTCTGTCAATTGAATTGAATAATTTCTCATCGTGATTTTTATTCAATGTTCAATACATAAGCAAAATCAGTAATGATTGAGGCTATAACAGCTTACTTCTATGTTTGAGAAGTTTAAAACCTCTGTGTGCATCGAGCCACTCAAAAACGTTATGGTCACACATGGAAACAATCTCAGGTGCTGGTCGTAAGGTTGGCTGAAACAGAGAGGAAAGCACATATATGAGCGATCAGAGATTTGTTATAACTACCTTGATTCAATCAAGCTATCTGAGAAAGAAGTGAAAACCTAACAATGCAGGAAATATCACTAAATGTCGGTGTGAAATTTTACAAACGTTGAATGGTTAGGTACATGACTGATAGAAGCTAGCCTTGTCACGCGGCCAAACCAAAACCAGTGGCCGCATGACAAGGCTAGATAGAAGCACCAAGACATCACTTTCGACCAACACATAGACCATTGGTACGCTCTTTAAAGATCAAGGAAAACCCAACAAGTGTAACCTCAAAATAGAAATATCACATACCCTTGCTATGAGAATGTTTCCGGATGAAACAGCTGTTATTTGACCTTGAGAGTAGTAATAAATGCCATCAGAATCCCGTTTTGCCTTGCGGTTATAAATGTTCATAACAATAAATTGTCTTCGATTCTCAACGCCATCCAATTCATATATATCATACTCCGTAAACTGATGGAACGTTGCTAAATGTAAGGAGAAAACACAAGAGAAATGTAGTATCAGTAAATATTATGAATTATTTCATTCAATTAGACAAACTAGAACACTAAAATCAGAACCCAGGTTTGAGCAAAGGTAAGTTCATTTTAAGCACCCACTGCCAGTATAAATCTGAGGTACATTTGTAGAGCTTACAAGGAACATCAGGCAGTGAAAGGTAACTAAAATAATGTCTTGAATGCCAGAATCAGAGTTGTAACATTGAGAACACCATTTACCTCCTGTCACATGGTCGAAGGACATCAAGATGACTTCGTTGGATACCGGATTGAGTGTTATAAAAGTGGAGGATTCAAGATCTATTAATTTGCCATGTCCAGAATTAGCCCTTGTTAATCTGAGTGTCGAGCAATATTCAGCTGAGTATTGACTGACTAAAACTAAGATAACATCATGATGTGGAAAGGATATATCTTGTGACAGTGCCCTAGTAAAATATAATATCATTATCAGTGCTAGAGTATGTTTAACGGCATCAGATTTGTGTATTGATGCGCAAAACTCAACATAACTGCTGCTGTCCCGATGCTGAATGCAACGATCATAGATTGTATTCATTCATTCATATATGGTTTTACAAACATATTTCTTATCTTTGGTTGGTCCACAAGTTCAGGATCATACTTTTATAACATTTGTCAAGCAGCTTGCCTGAGTTTTTGTAGGTTGTCACTGGGACGTCAATCAAAGCATAACCCAAAAGCTGCCAGATTTATTGAAACAAAGCTATTTACTGATGGAATATCTCCACAATAATAGCCATGCTGCTGTGTATTTTACCCGTAGAGCACTGAGGTATATATAATTCATATCAATGCCGTAGAGTTATTATATATAATAACTATAGCATATTACCACGGATCCATGAATATCAATGGCGATCTCACACTGCTACACAGGCCTATGAGTTAGTACTCGATGGTCTAGGGAGTCATAGTGGGGTAATAAATCAGGTGCCTAGATTGACCAATGAACTCCCTCAGTTCAATCGATTGACCAATCATATTTAATGGGCGTGTTAACAAATGACCGGATATAGATGTCATATTAAATCCGGGTCTTTGTCACTTTGAATCTTCACCAAATAAAATTTCAGTCTTCTGTAAAATTGATTTTCCTATGCTATACTATGGATGTCATGTCAGGACAGCTTCCATTTCCAAGTAATACAGCTATTACCTTCCATGTTTTCACTACAGCACCACTCCTATCTTTGTAGTTATGGTCTTTTTTATCATAAATAGGAGGATGTGATTTTACTACAGATATTATCAACTCCTCCATTTTTGATAGCCTGTCACGATTTGATAGATGACGTGTTTAACCGCGTAATTATTGAAGCAAGCAATCAACAACCAATCAGCATAGAGGATCGTCCAGATCACTCTGGCAAAAGACCAACAAGTTCGATGTCCACTTAACACGAGTAATCACTCGTGCAGATCCACCGATTAACCACTCGTGACCCCAAATCGATGTAAAAATCGTGTCATGTAGCCATAGCTTAAGGATATACAGAGGGGACACTTCAATGATCGTGATAGTTCCTGTGGTTTTTGATGACTGGGGGAAAATCATCAAACTGGCCACCTGCAATTTTCATATTTTTTATAAGCTACAATGGAGTTTTGTAATGCAGACATAGTCACATATGATAGGTCATAATTCATTCTGTATTTAATTTTATCCTAAAGACTGATTTCCAACTTTTTGAAATGTCCAACCTTCAAGCTATACACCATATTATTGTCATTTTTTGCTAGGATACATAGGCTATCAGTAATCCAGGTTTTAAAATTAGCATTATAGATTAACACGTGACAATTGATGGACAGCTGGTTAACAAAATTAGGAAATGTCTGTGTATAGCCGCATGTAAATCTATATGAAAAAATTGTTTTAAAAACCTGGATTACTCATAGCCAGTGGTGGAAATGGACCTATACTGGCCTATACAGTGCATAGGAAGTTCACATCAATGCCTGTACACCTGCAATAATAAGTGTATAGGCATTTATTAGCTATCACTGCTGTGCACTCTGTATGCTTGGATAAGTTTGTTTATGTTGTATTGTAGGGTTAGCATTAGCATTTTATTTTGTTATGCCTATTATTTTGCCTCCTCTCATTTCAGTCAAAACATGCTCTTAGATTTAGGCTCAAAAAGTCAAAAAGATACACCAGAAACACTGTAATTAGAGCACAAATATAAAAAAATTCGCGGAGGAGAATCCACGCACCCCCCGTCACGGACGCCCCTCCCTCCCGCAGCGGACTGTGCCCAATGCGCGGCGGGACAATGCTACTCGTTGGATTGATCTCGATGTTTGGTGTATAGGTGTATAGTTATTTTTTCCATTTCCACCACTGCTCATAGCCTATGTATCCTAGCCAAAAATGACAATAATATGGTGTATAGCTTGAATGTTGAACATTTCAAACAAGTTGGAAATCAGTCTTTAGGATAAATACAGAATGAATTATGACCTATCATATGTGACTATGTCTGCATAACAAAACTCCATTGTAACTTATACAAAAAATGAAATTGGCAGGACTGGCCAGATTGATGATTTCCCCCCAGTCATCAAAATCCTATAACGATCATTGAAGGTTCCCCTCTGTATATCCTTAGTCTGTGATAGTATTCCATATCAGTGCTAGTAGCATAGAATATACTTTGCAGCCTCAGAGTTGTGCATGACCGTTCAAAACTCAGCAGTAATAGAAGTAGTAGAAGAAGTAGCAGTAGTACCTAGTAAGTTTAAGGGAGGCTCAAAGCAAGGAGTTAGTCTCTAACTCCTTGCTCAAAGGCATTGCAGCATTAAGAACTCAAGCTAACAATAAAACAAGCAGAAAACTGCTGGGTTGATCTATTTTAGTGAGTGTAGCTTTTTAACACCTGATTGATGAAATGTATCATTAGATTTCTTGATGAATCATCATCTGATTTACATTAAATCTTTTCCCCTACTATGCATAAGACACGACTTGTTGGATATTGCAAATCTGCTGTAGAACAAATTGGATCCCTCTGGGAATGTGGAGAAATACCTAACATGTTGTGTATCAACCATAGACTTAATATAAACCTAGACAGGACACTATATGGAGCATTAGCATTTAATTGTGGGTGAGGTAAGGACAATGGAAGGTGTAGAAGCAATGATGCTATCATTGATTTTCTGTCCAAAATCTAGGTTTTTTGACGATAACTCGATCAATTTTGATCGGATTTTAAGTTTGAAAACTACAATAGATTGAGCAGCTTGTCCTGAACAGTTTGATAATAATTTTAGGCAAAAGATTTGTTGGAGAAGAAATAGCATCAAGTTGATAACAAGATGCTGCTGATCGTAAAGCAATTTTTAAATTCAAAATCCGATCAAAACTGATCGAGTTATGAACAAAATACCTGGATTATGGACAGTAAATCAATGATAGAATCATTGCTTCTACACCTTCCAATTACGTTACGTCGCCCAACGATTAAGTGCCTCACTTCAGCTGTATATGGTGTCCTGTCTAGGTTTATTATTTAGTCTATGAACTCAATGCACCGTGCCTTGATACCCGACATTCCCAGTATCACTCCATAAAGGAAAAAACTGTTCTAAATCTGCTGTTGCTCAGGTAGGACTTGTCTGAGACCATGTTAAATAAATTTGGATGTGAATAGAACACAGCATACTGATTTAGCTTCATAATATTTACAGAAAGACAGAGATTTTGCATAGAGACAGGCACTGTTACAAGACGAAAGATATAGATAAATGCATGTCTTGATTGGGACAACCTTCTACCACTTCTGCCGGACACCTATATAAAATATGTTCTCAGTAGTTTGTCACCGCTCCCAGGGTCAATGAAACAATAAAAATGGAAAAATAAAGAATTTTTTTCATCTCTACCTTCAGTATATCGTGACAAGGAAATGTACTTCAATCGGGCCAATTGGTCGATTTTAGTTTTTCATGTGTGCTATAAATTTTGCCATTTATTATTATAAGAGGCTAGGCTCACCTGTTAAGAAGATCAGTTGCTCATAGTATATAGTAGAAGGTGACATCTTCACTGTGTAGCTCTCTCTCGGTTGTTACTTGAATGCGCTTTTAGCTCTCATTGTGTTACCAGATATTTTAGGAATAAAGGGTAATAAAAATAAAATATAACCCTCAGGTAAACCATTGATCATGGTAAGTTTGGTCTGAGATTTTAGCTTCATTATCCTTTGTCTTGTGATAATTGAAACACAAACCATGTCAAGGTATGGGGTTTACTTATTTGGCTTTATGCTGTGATAAACAAAGATGGATAGTTCATTTTTTTACCTTTCCGTAGTCTATACAGATCAGTTTAGATGTTCTTTGAACAGGTCCATGGATACTTGGTTTCCAAGTTACGAACCATAATCATTTATAACATATAAAAATCTGTGTACAATATCACAAAATCCTAGAATGACTATATTTGACAGGTGAAGGAAGGAAAATGTCATCTTTCATCCCTGCTACCAATGGTGATAGAGAACTTTCTTTTGTTATCCAACTTTAGCATCACTATTAATGACAGGCCTTTCTGTTAGGATTGTGGCCAGAGCTAGCTACCTAACTTCAGACATGTACTCACTTAACATGACGTAAGCTTTTTTCTGTTATCCTAATTTGCGCACTTTTTACCATGCTTTTAGATAAACGGCAGATGAGAGCATTGGTAAGTTTTCATCTTATAAGGTAGCACAATATAAAATAGAAAAACTGCTATTACCACCCTACAGGCAGAAAAAAACACAAAACATGGTGTTGCACTAATCCGAGAATAGTAGTTAAATTAACAGATTATAGTACTAGAGAATTAATAAAATTCACGCATATAAGTTTTAGCGTATTTTGATTTAAAAATTCTTGAATATCAGCCATCATTGTAAGTATTAGCAAAATCTGAAAATTAGTGGAATTAATATTTTGAAAATATAAAGCAATGCATTAATTAGCAAATATTTTGCGAAATAACAAAATCCAATACAAACTACCATTGCGTAGGATTAATCTAATCTGCACCTTATCAGAACTTCAAAGTTATCAGCAGTTGTTTCCTTTACAGCTTTATCAGGCCATAGTGAAATTTAGTGGCATTCTATCATTATCATCATTTCAATTGGTAATCGCTCTAAGATTCCATATGTCGACGTGACATCGGTTTTAGGGTAATCGATATATGAGATAAGCATTTAGGTTGACTTCTGTTGCATTGGTATGCTTTATTCATTCGAATAGATAGAGGAACCGTATTTGTTCATACAGCTGAGAATCATACCATGTTACACCCCAGCAATAGTTTCCCAAACTACCGCTCACATGGCAAAGTGAATACTGAAAACAGCAAACTGATAGTGAATGGACAATCAAATATGGAAAGAATCCACAGTCAGCTGTATGAGGACCATTTTATCAGACCTGTTTTATGAAGAAAGGCTGGAGTTTTAAATCTATCCTCAGTATATGATTATATTTTTGAACAGAGCTAAAGACTTTTAAAAAATGGCCGATGATCCAACACACCCTCTTTTTAATTGCATTTTCAGATATCAATGTGGAGAAACTTCTCGTTGCAACACCATTTTTTAAACCCTAACTATGTAGTTCCCAAAATCATGCCAAATCCTTTTTCCTTTCTTTATGACTCATTTTAATAATCTCTAAACTTAGTCATTTAGTCTTTACCCAACATCGTAAGAATTCACTTTTATCAACATCATGATATTGAATGCAACAATAAACTAGAACTTAAACTCTGTATATCGAAAGTCTGAAACGTATACAAATGGATATATTAAGGCTCTCATGAGCCAGGTAGATAAGCTACATTGTCCACGCAAATACCATCATCCATGTGCTAAAAGGAGCAGGTCAACCTCTGGCAAGAGAAACATTGCAATAATATGAAATAAAGTCTGTTAGATGATCATCAGTTGCTAGAATGCCGATCACAATTTAAGAGCTCTAAGCTGCATTCACGATTCAGTAGGGACAACCTAGGTCGAACATATGGAGTCTTTGGGACCGATGCTTGTGTTTTTTATTGGCCTTATGACGTGATCCAGATTGTCTGCATAGTTTGGCTCAGCAGAAGTCTTGTTTGAGTCCTTGTGTGCTAGAGGCAGCTGTCTTTGCAGCGGAGATGATGGTCTATCCCTGTCCAGGGTGTCTTTGCTATAGAGGTTGTCGCTTTGATTTTATTCTCACACTCTATATTCAGTTGATCTTCCATTTGTTCTACATCCCTCTGTCTGAATGTGGCCTGTTCAGTGTCTGTAAAAGCAATGGCCAACATTAAGATTTCGGTGTGTGTTGTTGCAGTGTGTGCTGCAGTAACCTCACATTGAATGGCTGAGCTTGTTTTCAGGTATTACTTCTCGCAGACAAATTTTGAATTAAGAATTCTCTAGTCAGAGCTTCAAATTACTTTTGTAGAAAAAGAGTAGATTTTGGGGCTTTAGAATTAGATGATTAAGGGCCTTGAGCCTGTGGCGCTCAGGAAATGTGTCAGAGGAGCGCACATGTGACTTACTGCAAGGGGGGTCCGAGGGGGCCTCCCCAAAACTTTTTGTGTCAAGGCCTTAATTGAATAATGATGGGATATAATAACTATTTTCACTAAAGTAACGGCAATACATGTTTCTGGTTGCAAAATTGGGGGGGTTTTGTTTGCTGTCTTCTGGTGCAGAGGTTTTCATAAGTTCATGAATCCATGCTAAGCAATCAAATTTTGCACTATGCCCAGCAAAAACGCAAGGAGTGTCAAGATATAATCTGATTATTAAAGTGGTAAAGGACAATGCAAAGTGGACAACTTACTAGAATTATGTATACGATGTGGTAAAGATAGCCTAAGTCGAACGTATGAAGGCTTCAGAACCAACTCCTGGGTGTTTATTGGTCTATCCACATGTTCCAGAAATTCTACATAGTTAGGCTCGGCAGAGGTTTTGGTTTGGTCTTTTTGTGCTAGAGGCTCTCCCTTCTGATCTGGCAGCGGCGGTAATGGTTTACTGCTGGCCAGGATCACTTCGCTAGAGGTTGTCTCTTTGATTTTACTCTCACACTCTTCATCCAGTTGATCTTCTCTTTGTTCTATATCCCTCTGTCTGAATGTGGTCAGTTCAATATCTGTAAGAGTATGTTCAGGGATTGGTTCTGGAGCAATGAAACAATGATATTCAAAATATTTTTCATGATAGCCGCTACAATTTTAACAATCCTGTTTTATCAATAAATCTGCAAGTATTCAGCCTTCTTCTTTTGTCAAATTGTAAGGTTACACAAATCGCAAGTTTAGTAAACATGTTGATCATTTATTATCAAGCTGCTACGCTAGTTAGAGTTTTTAGATATGAACATAGAATGTTTGAAATGATCCTTTTTTGCAAACATAAGATCTATATTAAATTTATGCCTCTCCTACCTTTTTTTATCATGCAATGATATGGAATGTTTATAAAAAATACAAAGTTCTGCTACCAGAACTATTTTGCCAGATTTAAGTTATGAGGAACGTCTCCTGTTTTTCTCTACCCACTGTTAATAGTTTCATTTTCCAGATATCCAAGAGTCATTTTTATGAAGATAGCTGATGGTTTTGAGAACTTTTAACAATTTAAACAGGAGTTATAGTAGAGTTTCCTCTTGAATGCTTTATAAAATCGATCAATAGATCAAAATAATTTTGTATCATGTAACATTATAAGGATCTATGTAAGCTAGGACTACAAACCTTCAATTACACGATCCAAGACAGAGGGGCGTCTCTGTCTGATGCGTTGAGTATACTTCTGGATGAGCTGACGCTTTTGTTTCTTATACAGAATAGTGAAAATAGCTATGGATACACCGATTACCAACACCACTGCAGCCGCAGCATATCCAGCAACAGTAGGGACAACTAAAAATAAAATGACTAATGAAAATGAAGATTGGCATAATAAAAAGCTGAATACACGTAAAAACTTATTGGATGCTTCAGATAGACATTAAGAATAGAAGATTGGAGGAGGATATTATTTATGTTGCACTTAAATATACTACAGTTGACTTGAGTAAAGGGATAGTATATTTACAGCTGTGTGGCAACCCAAAACTAGAGTAATGCGCTCATTGTTCAAGAAAGGACAACTCTGTTAGTTGTCTCCTTATGTACTCTTAATGTGAGAAAGACATACTACATTAAATATGAGCAATATGGAAATTTAAAAAAATAATGAATTAGAACTGAATCTCATGAGTATGAGTCATTGAAAAATCTGTTCAAACTTACCATCAAGAGCTGTATCCTCTGTTTTTTCAATGTCTGATTTACTCAACAGATCATTTGAAACTGTTACCGATGCAATATTGTTGGCATCTTTAGGGATAGAACCCGCTGTATAAATGTGATAGATCAATTTACGGATAAATAAGCGACGGAAAATATAATGACAAATGTGTTTATTGGGTTCAACATGAGTTGTGACGTGACTTCTATTCTGTGGCTAGGCGATTTACAGCAATGCTGGCTATTTGCCCAAGCAATCAAGAGTGTAATATTATTTCCCTTTACATTCCTGACAATGAATAACTAGTCCTTTCATGGACGAAGAGGTCATAGTTCTTAGCAAGTCAACTTACCATCATAATGAAATCGGATCAATTCTTGATCTTTTCCAAGAGCAAGGATGTTTCCGTCATTTGTGTCTGCCATATCAAACACCTCGATTTTATCGCCATCAGATTTATTGGTGATGCCGGGCAGATGTGTCATCCCTTCATGAACATAGCTATGGAAACCTGATTTGATATTGAGCAACAGCAAAGTTGATTGCTGTGTGCGACAAAGAAGAACACCATCATCGATACTGATGAGCTGTGCTATAGCTATAGCGGGATTTCCTCTGATAAGAATATGGTTTGACCTTCTTGTCTGGAATCTGAAACTAAATACATTCATCAGATCAGTACAAGCAAGGTAAGCTGTGGTATAGTTGTCATTAAATGCCATAGCTGTTACTTCTTCACCCATGCTGTTGAAGGTAACTTTGTGGCTGAGTGGTTTGTTAAAAGATTGACCTGGTATATTATTACATTATCGACATAATATGCGATTTGAGATCTGCGATCAACAGTAGTGGGTCTGGAGACATAATCATTGTTTTCCCTACATCTTGAGTTTGATTCCTGACAGCAACCAGATATTGTGCACACCAATGTTTCTATTACAGTGCTGTTATTCATGTTGTTGGAAAACTGATATACCTTCACCGACTCCGCATCACCAACTAGAAATCTCTGAGTGCTTATTTGATGAAAGGCAATGATATCAAGCCCGTTTTCCATGATCCGCAGTGATGTTCCATTTTCCTGTGATGTGTTTCGGCGGTAGATAGAGTCTTCCAGTGAAAAGAAAACTGTGTTGTTACAATCTACACTTGATTCTATGTTTTGCATTGTTTCTGCTGCACCTGTGTTGTTGCTGACAACTTGTTTTTTCATATTGATTCTAAAAAGTAGAAAATAATATCAAATTAGACATTCCAGTTTTTCTGATTATTATGTGTTTCGTAGCAAAATCGCAGTTCTGCGTTAACGCTTCACCTGCATTAATTGAGAGAGTAAATAGGAACAGGGATGCAAAATTTACAATGACGGTTATCGCAGTTATACAATGAAAACAGAATGAACTAATTTGGCTCTTTTCACATTAGAACATTCTTGAGAAGGTGCCCAATTCTATTGTTCATAAGATAATTATGAGATGAATCGATTATAAATTCATGGGTAACTATAGGGGAGGGTACAGCTGTCAGGAAATTGTAATTTTAAAAGCTTTGATATGAATAGAGCTGCTCGTGGATTTAATAAGGTTTACTGTAACGACAGAGAATTCCTCTTAGAGTATATCTGTAGAGATTGGACGAATAAATTAGTTTTTATGAAACTTACACGTATTTTGATTCACCTTTGACAGTTATATCAATGAGTGTAACTCCAAGGAAAAGCCAGAACAGCAGCTATAAAACAGAAATACACACAACACGATGATCTTCTATCATTGTACATTGCCACTGATTGGCTTGGTTGGGAGAGTGCCATTGACAGGTCCTTATGGTACTTTCATTGCCCACCTTTAGATAAATTTGAGATGATACATGAGATGAAAATGTGGTAAAGTGGGGTTCAAACCCACAGCTCTCATGCCACAAAGCGACCTTGGGCTCTACAGATTTCCTAACAGATAAAGGTGTTTAATCAATAAACAGATCAAGGTTGCTTTTTACAACTGAAAAAGATTCATAAAAGTATCATATGACCTAGCATTGGCTCTCTCACTCCACCCGAACAGTCAGAACCAAAACATCGGCTGGGAATGTTGTTGACATCAAATAACCACAAATGTGCAATTCACAGGTGACAGTAATACCAACAAATTTAATTATATGATGAAGAACCATGATCTTGTCAACCACATTGCTTAATAACAATTTTGTTGATAAAATTATCATTGAGTTAAAAGCTGTGTATGGAGAAGTACAGAGATAAATGGGTAAGTTATCAGATGAGAAGTGTGACATCTAGAAGAAGTCAAGATGGAGTCATTTTGATGAGATAGATTTGTTAATTACTCGTAGGTCATGCCTCACCAAATATTTGTTTGAGGATTCTCAATCTACATGATCAAAGATCTCTACACATAAAATTTAACAACTTTTCGCCATGACAAACGTCATAGTGCATAAACTTGAATTTTAACAAGCCAAAACATGACTATTTGTCCATATAATAGACATGGCAAGTTCTTGGTGCAATAAATGCAGTAATTCCAAAAAGACTACCCTCATATCATCAATGAACTAAACCAGTTAATTGGTATCATGAAACAATAACAACATCATAGTCTTATGCACATGCTTTGGCTTGATAAAAAGGGCCTTAAAGTTCAAATACTGATTGCTAAACCATCAGTGTTGACAGTGCTATGAAGAAAGTGGGCTGTGTCAATGGTTGGTCAGGATGAACAAATGCCCACGCTAGCCCGATTCTGATTAGAGTTGATGAAAAAGAATTAATGTGCCAGTTTGCAGTTTTGAATTATCCGATGTCTAAACTGGTGAAAGTTTTGGTCAAATACTATATGTCAAGTTATGTGAAAAGTGCATTCTGACTGATATATTTGGTGTAATGGCTGCAACCTCCAAAGCCTTGGTAGAGCCTTGATTATGGTTCAAATGTAAATTTTGTGTTGGAAAATGGGTACAATAACTTCAAATAAAATTTATGTACAACAATCAATTACATGGAATTACCTTCCAGCAGATCTTTGTTTGTGTTATCCAAAGTTTTGAACCAGCAGTTCTATTCAAATCAGTTCAAATTAGTTCTAGGGGAGGCAGGGAGCTCCCCTAGCAAGCTAAATGCAGTGGCCTAAAAATATTATAATTGTAAAATTCATATCAGAATCAGTTTCTCTAGGATATCCATTTGCTAATTATATGCCTTAAATTGCTTAATGAGGAGCTTACAGCACCCCTACTGGTGATGCTTCAGACTGGCCTCGCATTTTTGCCTCCCCTACCATTTTTTCTGAACTAAATGGCTGATTAATGAAAATCTAACCATTCATGCGAGGGTCAAAAAATAACCGTTGATTCATGAGCTTTTGCTGACAACTTTTCTGCACTGGATTATAATGCCCTTGGATAAATGTGCAGCCTCGGAGAAAGTAGTAAGATTATTTGGTGCAGCATACCTAAAACCTTAGAGAATAAAGTTTGGTTCATATAACTTATACCTAAACGTACATACCTCATTCACATAGTGCAACGACATCATCTTGGTCAAAGATCTTTTCCCACAGCTGAACCAAAATCTACCTAGCTAATAGCTATAGTCCGACAAAGCAGCAACATCAAACACCAAACAACTGACTGTCGGGTTTGTCAACAGCTTACATTGATCTTATATTGCCTGGATACGCTTCATCTTCTTTGTTCATACCGATTTATTTTTTCAATTTTTTGCTCTGACACAAAATATAAAACCACAATATTGGTCTATATTCAAGGAAGTTGCTTTGATTGGGTATCCAATCATATTAATACGTAAGGCATTATATATAATTATTGCTCTCATCAGGCCCTTGACCAAAGATCCTGTGATGTCGGACAAGACTCATCATCAGTAAGCCTCAGTTTGAACGATCCTCTACCTTTAACAGCGCAGAGCAGACTCTTCTTTCCACCACCTGTAGATAAAAATTGTCAAAGCATTTAACAACTTGATTCATTCACCAAAGCCATAAAAATATAGGATGACCTGCATACATTTTGAATATAAAAGGAGCACAATTACTTTTTGCTCCTTTAATATAAAAGGAGCAAAATTACTTTTGGCTCCGGGTAGCATAATTAGGATATAGACAAAATGTGGGCTCACTCATTTTGCTCCTGACCCCCCCTAACACATTATGAGACTAGATATACTAAAACTCAGTTGAGTTGAGTGGCTAACCATTCCTTTGGGTTGGTAATTAGGCAGAAAAAGTGATTAAAACAATCAGTAAATGAATATGTCAGAAGCATGGCAGATTGATAATGGGTAGATTAATTATTAGAAGTTTATTAAAAATGAGGGGTTGGACAAATTAACGTGATATATCGCCTTTTCAGTTTCTTAGGAAATACTTGTCCCATCTCAAAAATTCTTTCACTGACACGTTGCCAGTAGTCCGGCTAATGTTTAGTATCGCAAAAAAATTTAACCGCATGTTTCTAACTTGATTAATTGTACATTAACTAAAATACATTGAATACATAAAGGCAGCAATGGGCAAAATGATGCAGTAAATCACATTGTGTTCGACAATAGATCAACTTTTTTGGGTGATTGTTCAGCATTGAGAGAGAAATGTTTATGCTCATAACATCTCTACTACTGAATTTATCATCAAACGCCACAATCAAAACCTCAGAAATACTCTCTAGTTTAATGAAAGCTAGTGTGTATAACATGTTGTTTAACCTATTTTCAGTTTTTTGGCTGGAGAGGAGTGCACGTTTTGAACCAAATAAAGCTGGTTTAGCCACAAAAATCCAAATATCTCAAGATGCAAAGCCAAAATCAACAATCGCTTTTGACAAATCCTAGACAATATCTTGCTGTTCATCATGCTGACAACAAATTTGACTGACATCTTACTTAATTTCTCAGTTTTGGCTGGAAAATTTTGGGTTATTATCTATTACAGTTATGACAACCAGGATCTGTAAGCTGGTAAGATTATTGATGGAAGTGACAGTACAAGACCAAAATGGTTTTTAATAAATTAAAAATTTTAGTTTTTGCATTATTGGGGGTTTTTTTTTATCACTTTATTGTCATCAACATCATCTTGAAAAGATGTTTTACATGTGACATAAAAAAAAGGAAAAAATAAGTGTATTAAAAATTATAGGGTTGAATGAAATGAGGGGTCAGAAATGGTCCTATTACTATTGCAAAAATCAATTTCTAGTCTCGAAGGCAGGAGACCTTAAATCATAAATTTTCACTAAAATGTCACTCCTCCAGTTAGTGCCATGCCTCCTCTAGGTAGTGAAAGCAAAAACTAATCAAATACCTCAAAAACAAGGTGCATAGGGCTCAATTTAAAAAGGGCACTTTTTGCCCCAATATGAACTTACAGAGGTCACTGCGACTCAACGTCAAATATTTGGGAGGTTTCAACTGTGAAAGTAACTATTAGACATGATCACCAATACATATTAAAAAATTTTAAAAAGCGATATATCACGTTAAGTATGGTCTCATCCATAAACATATAAATATATTGTTATTCATATTTATGATGTTTCTGGTCTCATCTGTCAATTAATTTAGAATGTATTCTGTAAAACGTTCTCAAAGAATGAATGTTATCTAAGAATAAAGTTCATATATATCTATATATATATATATATAAATATGTATACATAAATTGAATAGTTTCTCATCATGATTATCATTCAATGTTCAATACATCATCAGAATCAGTATTGATTGAAGCTATAACAGCTTACTTCTATGTTTGAGAAGTTTGAAACCCCCTCTTACATCGAGCCACTCAAAAACGTTTGGGTCACACATGGAAACAATCTCAGGCGCTGGTCGTAAGGTGGGCTGAAACAGAGAGGAAAGCACATTTATGATCGATCAGAGATATCTTATTTCTACTACTTTGATTCAAGTTTAGTAATCTGAGAGAGAAGTGAATTACTAACAATGCAGGATAAACGTCTGTGTAAAATTTTACAAACTTAGAACTGTTAGGTGCGATGACAATAAATCAAAGCACTAAAATATCACAATTGGCTATCACACAGACCATTGGTTAGCTCTTCAAAGGTCAAGGAAACCCGACAATAGTAACCTCAAAAAGAAGAAGATCACATACCGCTGTGACGAGAACGGTTCCGGATGGAACAGCTGTTATTTGACCTTGAGAGTAATAAAGGCTACCAGAATCGCGTTTTTTCTTGCGGTTATAAATGTTCATGACAATAAACTGTCTTCGATCCTCAACACCATCCAATACATATATATCATACTTCGTTCTTTGATAGAATGTTGCTAAGTATAAGAAGAAATGAAATGAGTAAGTCACTATAAACAGTAGTAACTTTTTTTCATCAATTCTAATGCTTTGCATCTGTCTTTTCATATCAGCGTCATGATAATAATGATAATAATAATTGTGCATAATAATTATGATAATAGGTTGATTAAAAGGTTGATTAATATCGGACGTCTTATCACACGCCACATCCCGAAGCGGCGGCGAAATTGTAGTGCCTTAATGGTGAGGCCATAATAATAAGCGTTATAAGAGCATAAAGCATAATAAGGTTTCGTGAGTTCAATTTTCCCTGTGAAATGGCATCAAAATGGAATACTGAGAAGTGGAACAAAGATTTAAGCAAAGGTGAGTCCATTTTAGGCATCCACTGCCAGTATAATACTGAGGTGCATTTGTGAGGCTTGCTAGGAACATTAAGCAACGGAAGGTAACTAAAAATTATATCTGAATGCCGAATCAGAGTTTTAACATTTAGAAGGAAATTTACCTCTTGTCACATGATACATTAAGATTACTTGGTTGGATGCCGGATCGAGTGTTACAAAAGTTTCAGATTCAAAATTCAATAATCTGCCACGACCTGAGTCAGCCTTCGTTAATCTGAGTGTCGAGCAATATTCAGCGGAGTCTTGACCCACTAAAACTTAAAATAACATAATTATGCAGTAATGATATGCGCTGTAAGAGATCTGCCTACTATTATAGGGCCTTGTGGTAGTATCCTGAGGTAAAATATGATATTGTTATAGGTGATGGACAGTAAAGAGTATGATTTACGGCATCAGCTTCGTGCATGTCGCCGCACAAAACTCAAAGTAGTTGCTAACTGTAAGACATGCTCCAGTCTTAGGAAGGCTCGAAAACAGTAATGATGGCCGAGCACGAGATGAGAATAAGGACACTGCTCTGCGTTGATCTAGTTTAGCTGAGTGTGAGAGCAGCTTTTTGCACCTGAATTTTGAAATGATCACTAGATTTCTCACTGAATCATTATTTTGATTTAGATGAAGTTTTTCCACTCTGCATAAGACTCAGTCTTCTATTGATCAATGGATGATTGATTCTTATGCATAGGGGAACAATGATCAATGAGGACTCGTTTGGTACTTCTACGCGTGCGTTAGTAGCTTTTGTAAGGCTAGGCTCACCTGTTAAAAAGATAACATGCTCAGGTTTGAGGCTCATATTAGAAGTTGAGATCTTCATGGTGTGGCGCTCCTGGCTGCTACTTCAAAATGTGCTTTTAGCTCTCATAGTGTTATCAGATGTTTAGGAATAAAGGGTAATAAAATTAAAATATAACCCTCAGGTAAATCATTGATCATGGTAAGTTAGGTCTGAGTTTTAGTTCATGATCCTTTGTCTTGTAATAATTGAAATGCAAACCATGCAAAGGAAAGGGGTTTATTTATTGGCTTGGGACTATACTGCTTTATGCTGTGATAAACAAGGATGGATAATTCATTGTTTTATCTTTCCTAGTCTTTACAGAATAAGTCTAGGTGTCCTTTTAACAGTAGCCTGTCTTGACAAGCCCCCCACCGAACAAAGCTTGTCAAGACAGCCTATTTTAACAGGTATATTAGTTAAGTGCTCAAACGGTGCAAGATGCTGGTAGAGGCATTTCATTATCAACCACTTTGAAAGTGGTTGATAATGAAATGCCTCTACCAGCATCTTGCACCGTTTGAGCACTTAAACTACAGGTATATGAATGTTTGATTTCCAAGTTACGAACCATATTCATAGATCCTATATAAACCTGGAGGGCTCAGACTACCCTGCTACCAATGGTGATAGAGAACTTTATTTTTTTGTCCTTCTTCAAGATCACTAAATTATGACAGGCCTTTGTGTTAGGATTGTTGCCAGAGCTAATCCTTAATAAAATACCTAACCGATCAGAAGCAACACCTACTCACTTCACATTGACGTAGGATTTTTCCATTATGCTAATTTGTGCTCTTTTTTTGCTATGAACGGCAGATGAGAGTCTTGGTAAGTTGTCATCCTATTGGGTACAACGAAAAATGAAACAAAAAATATTACAAGAATTATATCATTACTGAGTGATCTGAACCTGTTTATACACCATGAATTATATAAGATTTGCCTTTTTGATTTCCTGCTCAGAATACCAGGGCTTTGGTTGAGCATTAATGATGAAACAACAATTTAAAAGGAACAATATGATAATTAATCTCACTGTTCACCTTTTTTTATATTGAATACATCATCATTGATGAGGATTGAAGCTTGTGGAAAGTCGTCAGGTCTTTGTTTCGATAGAGCTTGTTGTCTGAGGTGATCCCCTGGTTAATCTTTAATGTTGACGCACTAGGTTATTAGCTGTAATAGCTATGCAAGTTTTTTCAAGATTATGTTTGGCAATAACATGTGTGTTTTAAACAATACCCTCCTATTGAATAAGCTCGACAAATTGACAAAAAAAGTCTGGTGAGGATAATATATTTTAAAATAGTTTTTTTCATACAGGCAGAAAAAAATACATGACACGACGTGGTCAAGAATGGTCGCGTTAACGGATTAAAGTATTAGTGAATTCTGATTTTGAAGTTATACTCTTTATAAACGAGAGTGTTGCCAAAATCTAATAATAAGTATTTTTTGCGAAATCGAATGAAAACTTCTATTCTATAGGATCAAACTTATCTGCTTGGCTCAGTTTCCTGCTAAGTGGCATGGTTAGAACTTCATAATTATCAGCATGGGTTTTCTTTACAGCTTATTCAGACCATGGTGAAATTAAGTGGCACTCCATTATATGATAATGGAATGCCATGAAGTCTAGCTTTTAGACACTTTATCCTTATAATGGAATGCCATGAAGTCTAGCTTTTAGACACTTTATCCTTATAATGGAATGCCACGAAGTCTAGCTTTTAGACACTTTAGCCTTATAATGGAATGCCACGAAGTCTAGCTTTTAGACACTTTAGCCTTATAATGGAATGCCACAAAGTCTAGCTTTTAGACACTTTAGCCTGAGGCTAAGTTTACCTTATTGTTTTTGATTTGAACCAGGGAAACTGCACTTTATGATACTTTTCTACAGCAAAGGTCTTTACCATGTTATCCTCCTTGGAGTTGGACCCCTAAAATTCTTGCCCCCCTTCCCCACCCGGGGTGGCTCTCGCTTAACCCAGAAAATCACGGACACAATAACATAAAAGTGCAAAGACTATTAAATTTGATATAAAAAACCTAAAGGTTCCATAAAAGGATATTTTACGCCCTCACAAGCCAGGGAGATAAGCTCTGGCTTGAGGAAAATCAATAGGTCATGGGAATCTAAAGACAACACACTTCTGACAATGAATTGAGGTAATGAGGTATGGTGAAGCAAAAAGTGAAATAGAATCTCTTACGAAATCAACAGCAGCTGTCTGATTGTATAATCAGAAACCAAAATGGTGGTAAAAACGATGAGATTTGCATAATTACAGGTCTTCAAGAAGAGGATTAATTGGGGAAGAAATAATCTCCGACAACTTTAAGCGTACACAACAGGGGAGGGGCCCAATGGGAAGGCATAACGCCTTCCATTCTGCAAATCCTGGCAAAAAAAAACTAACAGAACAATGCTAAATACGTCATGTCACACCATGGACTTTATTTCCATGGTCACACAGAACTCAAGTTTTAGCCGGAGGGGGGATCATTACTCTCTGAACAAAAACAGTGATCGTTCCTTACCACAAACCTTGGCACTATTCTTCATTATCATAGTTTGAATGATGTCGTCCTCATAAATGAAGTTGGCCCACTTGTTATATTTTACAGACACAAATATTGTCTTATTTCACCAATTTGGTCTTGGATTATAGAAAATTCATCCTTTGCGTAAAAAGATCCCTCTCGCGAAGTGTTTTGATAAAAGCTTGTATGATAAGAAGTTACAGCCTCAGACAGCAGATTATTTGGGAGTTGCAGAATGTTTACTTATGTTGAGGTCTAGTCTAAGTGCTCAGCTGCTGCAATTCGAGTTAGTGGCATTTATTATCAAGCGCTCAATCGATTTGTATTGGTATATTAATCCAAATTCAAAAAGAACAAAAAGTTTGTGTACTTAGTAAATTATTAAGTCGGTATCGAGGCGCCTCGATACCCGAGTTTTGCGATTTATCCCTCCACCACAGAGGGAACAAACTTATTCTAGTATCTACATTGTTATCAATTTGTTGTAGTGGCCACATCGGTGGGGTAACAAAAAGCAGCATATTTTTTTGCAGAAGTATGTGATTAAAAGAGAACAACGGACTTGTAACAATTGACCCGTTGACCGATCAGTATTAATACCAATACCATAGCTAAGTTTCTACACAAGTTAATGCAATGAATCAAATAGAATGGACAAATCAAGAACACCTTGGATGAATGAATCAATATAATCATCTAGTTTGTGGCTACAATGTTTAAATGAGTGTTTCGCCACCAACATCACTATGAGCTATGGCAGGTGTTATACTGAGACTGAATTGTCCTAGCCTGTGCAGGCTGTCGTGTCGGGGGTGGGTGGACCAGGCTAGAGTTGTCCCCTATATCTGAGAATAATGGTACGATTCTAACTACCTCTAGCCTAGCCTGTTTTGTAGATTGTAGCTAAAGAAATCCCTCTCATTGTTGCAGCCGTTATATCTTCCTTTTTGAAACCAGCCTCATTATGTTCTCAGAGTTATCCATGGAAATAGAGCTATAAATGTCTATGGAGTTATCCTTTCATGTCACATAGTAGTGGACTCATTAATTGACCTTTCGACCTGTTGTTTGATTGGTCAGTATTAATCCTCATGGTCCGACTGACAAAAGCTTGGAAGACTTATGAAACAAACAAACAAACTAGCTTACTAAATATAAATGAAGGAATATTTTTTCTCATGAAATAACATAATATCTGTGTAAAATAAACGAACTCAAAGCCTATCTGTGGTTGTAGACAGTGTTGGTGAGTGTTTCTAAAGATTTGAAGAAATGGAAAACACATCATTTTTATTTTGCAAAATATTGACTTGAAACATTATTTCGGGTTATCAGCCAGTCCTGAGTGAGTGACGGTGTCTAAGTTAGTGAGTAACCAGTAGAGTAGGCCTGCTCCCTGCTGTTCTACTCATGAAGTATGATGAATATGAATATACTATCCGCCAGTCGGTGTTGTTACTCACTGTCACTGTAGTGTAGTGAGAGGGCCCTCTGACTCCTTGGTCTGGTGGAATAAAAACATCAAGTTTGAGTTTATTATTATACTTTTGCAAAACACAGCAGTTGTGTTTTTCATCCTAAAAAACAAAGTTACTACCACAGGTCTACTCCAAAACCTGGGATTTTGGCAGTGTTTGACTGGCAGTCAAACATTGCCAATCAGTGCCATGTTTTGGAGTAGACCTGCGGTTACTACTCTGACTAGCTAGGTGTGACCAGACCAAATGGACTGATGTACAGCAGCCTACTCTGATAGAGGCACTGCCCCACTCCAAGAGAGTTTATCGTGATGTGAAAATGGATCATATTGTTATTTTCAGATATGAAATATTCGATACCTGAGAATCAGTCCACTGCTGAAGATCTAGATCAATAATTGCTCAGCCTTCTGGCTCAGCTGAATTCAAATATTTCACCATGTTTGATCGGAGTGATCCATCAGTAATGTTAAGAAATGGAGGAATGTCAGGTGATGACATACAGTTCAAGTTAAGGGTGGCTCTGGACAGAGCTTTAAAAGCTGAGGTACGTAATACTCATCACTCATGCTGATGTTTCAAATCTAATTTACGTTGGTTGCAAACAAGTACTACAACATGCACACATGTTGTTAATATTGTCACGCAAAAGATGACATTCATCTAGCATTGAAACAGGAAGTCGGACAGTATCACCAATCTGAAATCACATACTTTGAAACCACTCAATTCTCCATAATTGTGTGACATAGGTCCCTGTCATTGAAGTGGGCAGCACCAGTGATATGAAAGCTAACCTATTGCATGTTTTACAATCATAAACCTAAAAATGCACCATCTATTATTGCTAGCTATGTTTTCTGTCTTCTTATATTTTTAGAAAGCATTTTTGAGTTTAAAACTTCAGAATTACAAAGAAAAGATGGACAATGAAATTAAGATAGCAGAGCAGGAATGTGTCACAAAAATGAACTTATATAACAGCCTTCCAGACCAGGTGGCCAGGATTCATGAAGAATTCAAAAGCAAAACTGCTGTCTTTCAGCAGCTTATCAGCAGAGCAATGGTGAGCTGTTATTTACTAAACTGCCAGTGGCTCTTCAGTCTGTGAATGGATTATTATAATTATATCATATTGGGCTTTGGTGAAGAACATCACCGGGTGTGATCAAGCCCTTTACATGACACATAACAAGGTGAAAAGGACACTCCATATAAACCCTTCGCTGGATTCATAAATTGTTAAGTTGTCTGAGTCTGCACAAAATTCTAAGGCCCTTAGTCTAGGTCTAGCGGATTTATCACAACTTAAATATACAAACTTGTTCCTCTCTTGTTTCAGGAGGTTCACACATTGTGCATGACTGGGTTGGACCAAGGTTTGTCTATGGAAGAACTTCCAGTGCTTGATCAGAATCAAACACCATTAGATTTTCGTAATCTTATCTTCGCTAAGATAAAGGACAAGCAAGACTCAGGCCGAGGAGGACTTACAACTAATGGTGAAAGCCCAGGTCCGCCACCTACCAGTCTTCAAAATGGTTAGGAGTCAGTTTAATTAAAAATTGGCCAAAGTTTATCGTGCAAGTTCATGCATGATAAACATGCTGGTGATGGAATGGAGTTCATTGTACCCAGTGTCTTCTTGTTCAAAGCTAACAGACCATGGTGGGAGGGTGACTGAGCCACAGAGCCAGGCTCTTGTGCATTTTGTGTCAGCATGTCTATTCAAACATCTCACTAGGTGTAAGAATGTGCCAACCAGCATTTCCTAAACAGGCACTGTGTAAAGATTTATAGTCAATCAGCATAAATATACTTTGGCTCTGACTCTCTAATAGATAGAGAGAAGAAGCACCAGAATACTCAGACGAGTCGCGCTGTTAAGTGCACAGTAGACCAGGTATACAGTGACTTTGGTAAACATAATCATTGAGAATCCAGGCTACCAATCTCCCATGTTGATGTATAGCTGATGCTGCTAGTTGATGACTGCTTTTTTCTCACACAATTGGGAATTACATGCTTGTTGGAATTAACAATACATCTTTGTCTAGATGCATATAATCACTGGGTGAATCAAGTTTCAAAGGCATGCTATTTATTCTATTGAAAATTTAGCCATACAATAACATCAAGCATTGCCAAAGGCTCCTGTATACCTATTTATTTGTCAGTACAAATGTATCAATGGCCAACTCATACACAAATACACTCAGTAACTGAACTACTGCTAGTAGAGTAAACAACTAAACAACAATTCAGCTCAAGCCGTTCACTGCATTTGATATTTATGATTCTTATCATTTGATTACAATTTTGAGCTGTATATTCATAGACAAACCATATGTCTATGTGTATAATACACCAACATGTACATGAGTATCAATGCCAGTATCCATATGTCATCTTGTTTCAGGAATTGCCAATGGGTCCAGAAATGGCAGCCAGCCCAACCTTTTACAGCCTGCTCAGGCAACTACTACCCCTACAATGGAGAGTAATCCCCTACCCATGAATTCTACTCCTTCCGGAGCACCTGTAGTAACACAGCAGTCTGCACCTCCTCACCATGGAGCTATAGGGCAGCCTGTACCCGCTGCCGCAGCACCACAAGGTCAAATTAATCAGAATATGGCATCAGATCAAAGCTATGGTATGCAAATTCAGCAGCAACAGCAGCTTCCTTTTGGTCAGCATAAAGCAGCAGCTCCCCTCAGACAGTCTGTGGTTATGCCAACCCAGTCGAGAGAACCACAGGTGATGGATAATAAAGTCCAACAGATAGCTAAACCTGCTCCAACAATGAATCAACAGCAGTCTCATCTAAACAACCTGTCAGCCGCGGCACCGATATCAGCTTATACTACCGCTGGCGTAATCCCTGAGACTGTCAGATCAAAGTTAGCTCAGAATGGAGCAGCAGCTGGCTCTGGGATGGGAATTGGAGAATTGGATGATTTCGTTCTTGATGATGACATGTTTCAATCTTCTGAACAATTGGTAAGTTAGCTAATAGCCCTGATCTTCTAACTACCAACAAATTGACATTGAAATGGTGTCTATACACAGAGTGACATGTGTTTGGCTAACAGGAACCAATTTATCATAATGCGAGGGTACAAGTCAGGTTCACTATCCTGAAGGGTATTGATGTTGAACCAGCGGCTATAGATATATCTATAGTCTCTGGTTGAACTTGATAATGCATCTGTGTCCAAAACTAGTGGTGCAATAAATAAATGTTGCCAGTCTAAAACATCATAGTGTTGTTAGTCATCTTATAGCCTGGAACCCATGCTGTTTTGTTTGGTTACAATATGAGTGTCTGACATTACATATCATCACAGAGTAAGGATATATCCTTACTCTGTGATATCATACTTGGTAAAAACAGTATAGTAATTATCAACAGACACCTAACTGCAGATAACATGGAAGATATCACAGAGCTGTGAAATTATTGTGGCACTGAGTGATTCTAGAGAAAAACGTTGTTTTAAATTCACTAACTACTGAATAGGTTGAATTTACACTGTTTTGGTTCTTGATACATCAAATTAGGCTTTTATCCTGATGTTGACTGTGTGCACTGCTCTAATCAGCATGTTTTATTTGCCTACGTACACCATCCCTTAATGCCCTCATCGAGATAGCTGTAGCAGTAAACCTTATAATCATGAACTCATGCCAGTTTTGGTTACCTAATAGGCTTTCACAATGATCTCTGATAGTGTGAAGGCTTTTCAGCGCTTAGGAGCAGGCTTACTTACTGCTCCTAAGCGCCATTTGCAAGGTTTTACCGCTGTGGATGTGCAACATGTAGGACTACAACCATATTAGACTCAATCATGCCACACAAGAATGTTGACTAAAGCACCCTTGGGTCCACACAGGCTAGCTTCATCGCATGTCAAGTAATGCTTTGAATAAAATGATTGAGTTCAATTTTGATCATTGATTTATCCATTCATCTGCTTGTCTGAATATAATAGCCGGTCGGTTTTCTATTTGCAGAATAATGTTGGGGACAATAGGCATCTGAGTGCTGGTAAGTTTTGGTTTTTTTCTGAGTCATGGTATTTTCCCAAACAGGCCCAGGGCCCACTCTTGTACAGTAGAGACACTCCCGCCTCAGTTACCGGCTATCATAGCTACACTGACCTACCTACTTGGCTGACAGAGCCGCCGCTGTGATGATGAAATATTTACAGTGAATGTAAAATTAGCTTAGAATAAGAGATCTTATTGCTTCATTGCAGGATCTTGCAGTCGCCCCTCTAATAACTTGGGTGCTAGTTGTTACAGTAATACTGATTTGTTCTTAATAATATAAATTTTGATCAGTATAAGAAATTCAATGTCATGGCTGTCTAAGTCACATGGGGTCCAAGTATACAGCAAGATAAACTATAATATTGTCTGCACCAGTATTATAAGGATCATATGTAAATGAACTATGATCTTCTTGATACTAGTTGTTTTACTTGTAGACATGACACATCATTGGCATCTGTACTTACAATGTTGTTTGCTATCTAATACAAACAACCTGCCACTATTCATGCAGTTGGTACAATTCCAATTTATTGCTAAGGCCTACCACTGGTTATTATTGGCAGTGAAATGTGTTGCCATGGCTACAGGTCACGCAAATAATGTAGTCAGTCAACACACTACTTGTGGTAACAGTTTTCTGCACAGATATTTCCACTTTGACACACTAGCACCCTCTCAATAAAAATATTGAATTTTATTGTGAGGCCATGAGGGAAATGGACTGTTGACTATCAGTGATGATCGTTTTGTTTTGTTTAGGAGTCAGAGAGGACGCCTTAGCGGACACTGATCAGAGTTCTGACGGAGATGACGAGGAGTTTGCCCGTAATCTTGTACAGAGACAGGGTATGTACATGAACTGATCAAAGTCTTCATATAACGGGGTACAAAGGCTAGGTTATGTGACCAGTAGTAGCCTGGAAATTGTAAGAATTCTTTTTAAAGTGGAATTATTGGATAAATCTCGTTATATCAGTTATAGAGCGCTGTAATATCTCTGATAACACAAAATTAAATGATCAGCTCTGCAAATTAAAGAGCTCACACCAATCAGACCTGAGTACACCACCCTGTCGCAGTCCTTGACAGTCAGAACCTAGCCTTATCTCCATGGCCATGTGTTTGTTTGTGACAAACAAACAAAAGTCGAGCTGTTGAGATAAGGCTAGTGGCAAACTGTATCTATCAGTTTTTGAACCGGAACTACCTATAGCTCTGACAGGACTTAGTTTGTGGTGCAGGTGCACACACTGTGCTCTCTCATGAGCTCTGTCTGTCAGTTTATTCCCTACACCCCTAGTCTATCTCACGAGCTATGATCTTTTTCCTTCCAATGATCAAACTTCCTCATGTTTAGGTTATCGGCCTTAGATCTGAGAATTCGCAAATTTAGTCTCATCTTGATAATGTGATTTTAGTTGTGTAGCCGTAGATATTAGTGCAGATATTTTAAATTGACATCTTATACTTCCCTACATCGTCACTTTTTATCACGCAAGTGATTTTTGCTAAGACGCCTTAATCCATATCACTTTTCTCTGGTTCTGCTTGTCAACTCACCTATATGGTTTGCTAGGTTGCATGTATCAAACGAAAATATGATACATCAACATGTGTGCCAGTTGTTCAAACACAACAGAAAAAGTCCTAGATGGTCAATTACTTTGTAAATAAGATGTCAATGGATGTGATATGCTTTTCAAAGTACCCAAGATGCTCAAAACTAGGTAGACATCAGTACCATAATCAAGCTAGCAGCAAACCTGGAAAACCTATTCTAATTTGAGCTTTTGGATCTACCTCGATTAATTGTTTTCTCTCTGATGCAGCCTTTTCATTGGACATGGTTTAAGCAGGACCTGTTGCTATGATGCAGGACTTAATAAATTTACGTCAAACTCGTCATTTTTTGTCTTTCTTGAGGATTATTTCTAGCATCACCTAAACAAAGGTTCATCAAGCTCACAAAAAAAGGGAGGAAAACCTGCTTTGTGCTGTTTTCACTAAGCTCTAAGTTGTCAGAATTAAACATGATATTTCACCTATTCTTTGTGATGGGATTATCTGCTGGATTTGATTTGTCAATATTGATGATTTACGATATAAAAAATGTAATGCAAATTATGAGGAAACTCCTGCTTAGTGATAATGTAACAAAACCTCAGCAACCACATATAGGAATAACTCCCTGGTATAAATCTGGAGTGTACTTTAATTTTATTCATAAGTTCACTTGGCTCAAGCAGCATGGTTGTGTTTTATGTAGGCTGGCTAACTTTAAAGTTACATCAAATTTTACAACTAGTTTTCCTACCATCATCTTTAACAGGAGCGAAGTCCAAGGCCGCCAAATCTCTTGACGCTGGAAAGCCCAAACAGGTGGTTGAAGCTGTGAAACAGAAACAAAATGTGTCTGCTAAGCCTGCTGCTAAATCTGCTGCTAAAGCGACCGTGAGGCAGAAAACTACAACGCCCCCACCGTCAGCATCAAACTCGCAGAAACATCATCAATCTAAGTCTGAGGACAGAGTTGCTGAAGCTAAGAAACTGGATCCAGCGGATGAAATTAATTGGAAGGAGGAACCTTTCCTCACAATTGTGACCAATTTGGCTGGTACATACAGAGTAAACAAGTAAGTGATGCACACTGATTACTGCCACATGCTGCTTGTGCCTAAATGCAAACGATTCTTTCTGAAAAATTACTTTTCCATTCTGCTGTATGTTCATCTCAGTAGATGTGTGTATACCTACTCTTGTCGATGCCTTTATAAATAAATATTATCTTGTTTAGGAAAGTTGCTCAAGAGTCGTTGGAGGCTGCTGTTAGGAAAATGGGTGGAGTTGAACAGCTCGATGCCGTTTGGGCTGAAGCCGAGAAAATTGTGAAGCAGGCTCTGAAACCATCTCCTCTTCAACCTAAAGCACCCGCTCAGTCTGCAGCATCAAGTCAGAAGGCAGCAGCAGCACCAGCTGCTGCGGCAGCGCCTCCGAGCTCTGTACCCGCTGCTGCAGCTGCCGCCTCAAAATACAATCCATTCAAGACATCGCTATGTAAGGAGTACATGGAGACCAAGAAATGTAAACATGGAGAATACTGTCTGTACGCTCATGGCGAGAAGGAACTCAAGGTATGTACTGGTTTGTTCGATAAGTCTGAGCGAATGAGGCGAGTCTGGTAATTATTTGGCAGAGCTGTGTTATTATTTATATTGACTTTTTCATTTGGCTCGGTACCAAGCTGAAAAGTTGCGCAGAACTTATGAATCGTCATGAATTTATGTTTTTATTCTATAAAAGTATTGATTTTCACTTGTCAGATGTATAGAAAGGTAAAACACTTTCACAATGTGTGTAGGTTTGCTCTGGGACATGCTCAACAATACCACTTAATGCGTGGACAGCTTCTGCCAAGCTATACATGCTACGTGTATTTGTGTGATGTTTTTTTACCGGCTCTTTATCATACTACACCACAGCTTAAGATGTTTCGCTGTTTACCCTTGGCTTATGTTTGAGATTCCCGCTTTGGATGATTTGCTGTTAGAAACAGCAACTCATATTCACTACTGAAGATTAAAACGGTCTCTTTTCTAAGAGTGTGCATCTGGCAGTGATTTCTTCTGCTGTGCTAGATTTAAGCTGATTCTTGCATGTTCAATTTATAGGATGTTTTTGTTTTTGACGTTGTCACTTTTGTCATACCCGGTTTACATGTGAACAGAGAATCTCTGTTATCTCTGTAATCTCTGTAATCTCTGTAATCGTGTTCGCCAGGTATGACAAAGGTGTGATTCTATGTGTCCAGTCCCTACCAATATTAACATGTTTAATTGTAACTTGATGTAGAACACAACAGAGGAGGCTTCAGGTGGTGCGTCCAATTCTCCCAGTCCGTTCTACAAGGTGATCATGTGCAGGAACTACACAGCCGGTACACCATGTAGATGGGGAGATAATTGTATATTCGCTCATGGTGATAGAGAGTTAAGAAAGCCTGGCACCCAAGGATACAGTGAACCACCCAGACCGCAACAACCGGTTAGCATTTTTTCTATAATCATCAAGTGTAAATGAACTCTTATGAGTTTTATATATCTTTAATACAGCCCTGGAAACCATTGCTGATATGAAAATTTACCAATCAATAACCTTGTTATGAAAATATTTGATACTGAAATTGTTGAATGTCCAACAAAATCCCCTGATATCAGTTAAGTGATTGTGAATACAACTGATGGTGAATGTAAGCCAGCCTGAATGAGTTAAGTTATACTGGTAGTGTTTCTATCTTGTTTGTTGATTTGTTATCAGCTGACTAACAACCCTGTACACCCGGAGCCTTGTGATAACCAGCAGTGTCCAGCAAAGCTTGAGTATCTGCTCAGGAAGACAGCCTTCTGTGAGATGAACAAGAAAGGCCAGTGTATTTACGGCAAGGAGTGCAAATTTGCACACAGCAGAAAGGAGGTCAAACCGATGCCTAAATGGGAAATCTGTTTTAGAAGTACTAAGGGGAAATGTCAACACATGAACAATCCTGAACGGGTGAGGCTGACCGTTGTGTTTTTGCATAGATATTAAAATCTATTCTTGGGAACTCAATTTTTGAGGACAAGGAGAGAACGACTATTGACGGCGGCAAATAATGAGAGTTTTCTTTTATTCCCAGGGATATTGGGGTCACAAATGATTGACTAAGTCACTAAATGCACTGCATAAACAGTCTATGGGTAAAACATTTCGCTTGGGACATTGGAATATTGTTAGTATATTTTATGTATTTATTATTGTGTTGTAGTGTGTTTATGCTCACTCCCAGAGAGAGCTTAGAAAGAAGCCAGCTGAATATGATACTGCCAGTAAGCCAGCAGTAAATACAGGAAGCGGTGGTAGGCTTATCATGCCTGGTAGAAAGTACATACCATGGGCTGGTAACGATCAGCACCCTCCTACTCCCGTAAGTACAGTAACATCATATATCGTCACAGATGATATATCCTTACTCTGTGTGTGATATCGTTGTCATGTAGACTAGAGTATATGTGACACTCAGTATTTGAACTTAGGTTTTTAAATTGCTCATGTCATCTCAAGGTTAACAAACGTGTAATCAAATTTTTCTCGAGTACCTTACAAGAAACGTCCAGTGGCAGAAAGATTTTCCCTTATTTGGCTACAATGGGTAGCTTATGTGAAAATGTGGTATAAGAGTAGCCAGATTACATTTGGTGTGCCACTTATGCGCTTAAGTGTATTATGAGCACAGCATTTCACACTGCCAACTAGTTTTTGCATATAAGGCACTGACAACTCCAAACTAACGAAATTACGGTGCTGATATTATTGTAATTGAGAACAATTGAAATAAGATATCATCTCGTCGTTTCACATTTACATCAGTGTAGACTTTGTACTTAATAATATTAAGTCTATGGTTTGTACATAGTATCTATATTAATGTTGATAAATTATTTATTGTAGGATGATGCTGACGAATGTCAAATATGTTACGGACCTCTGCTGACTAAAAAGAATCTGCTCAAGTGCGGACATAACCAGTTCCATGAGATTGTGAGTAACTATGACAGTGTGTTGTCTGGCGTTACTTTTAACAAGTACACATGTAGTACACACACAGATTTTTACCTAGACTGTAATATTCTACCTCAGCCAATATTCTACCTACGCTAGAATTAGTGCCCACCAAAGAGATGATCATCACCAATATAATATTGCGTTGAGTCATTTATTCACAAATTTATCAGGATTTCATGATTCATTTTTTAGGAGCCTTAGCACTGTGGTTATTGATAGTTCTCTGTTTTTTCTTTCAGTGTATAAGTCAGTGGGTGAATGAGGGAGTGCCCAGTTGCCCTATTTGTAGGGAGCCAGCGAAACTTCCTGATTTGTACAAGGCACCAGCCGGTTTCAAAGCTGAAGAATTCCCAGGACTTGGTCTTTAATTACAGGTCAGGCTTTGTGAATTCGCGCCATCATTATCTACATTTTATAAGAAAAACTTCTGCCTATGTTAACAACTTATTATCCCTGCGTGAGTTAGATATATCACAGCTCGTTAATATTGTTATTCTTATTAGAGGAACTAATGATTATGAGGTATTTCAATGATATAGAGATTTGCAAGAAAACATGATAAAGTTGCCCTAGTATCATTCTAGGACAAAAAAATTACTACAGCTGAAGTATTATTATCCATACAGTTAGTCTAAATCCTCCATTATCTGTGTGCTTATTTATGATGGCCAGTAAATCATCGATCTTATCTTATGAGGGTGCCCAAGTATAATAGTCAGGTATATAAACATATGAGTGCTCCTAAAGCCGGTCTCTGATATTTTGTTGAGTTACATGACTCCGTTTGGTGGCAATCTCATTATGTGCAGCCCTTTGTATTCTTTTGGTTTTCTGGGATCTGAAATGATCGGCACACAGAACTTGAATGGTGTCCTTTAATTCTTTTGCATTGACATTATGATAATTTTAACGTTGTATTCATTTTGCAATTACCTTTTTGGCTTTTCTATGTATCCTAGTTTTCATATTTACATTATGTACCAGTTTTGAAAAAAATTATAATAATAAAATGTATCAAGTAAGCTATGATCGGTTGACCAGAGTACCTCTCATTCTCGTGCACGGTAAGTCGTTTTATTCACATTTTTGAAACAAAATATCGGGGACAAAATACACTGTTTGTACTTACACCCCAAGCCTAACAGTTCCCAGAATTCAAAACAGACTGTATTTTGCTGCCTTAAAAGGCTAAAACCTGATCTGGACCTTTATAATAAGATCATAGCTGGCTATGTCCTGGTCCTGTGTGTAACCAATGGAAACAGAGTAAATAGAAACCGCTCTTCATGGTACATCCATTTTGATTCAATTTTGTTTGTGGCAAAATCAGTGGTAGGGCTGGAAAGTCTTGAGAAAAACTCGGAATGATTGAAATCACTGAGAGGTATGTGGGAATTCATGGACATAGCTTACTCATGAAGCTGATGCAATTAGTTCCTCGCACTTCTTTTGTTTGTTTTTTTTCATTCCACCTTGAAAAGCCAATGAAATACTTAGCTGATATTGGTTATCGATTGAGTCTATACATTACATACATTGCTATTGATATTCAATTGGGTCACGTGACTCTATTATTATTCTGCACATGATAACAAAAGCAAGCAGAGAAGTGAAACTGCCTGTTTAGTTACACTGAAACTCACTACTAGTAATACAGTTTACATGCTAACATCAGACAGGCAGGACACCCTTAAAATTTAGGTATGGTTTTTTTATCATTCAAGATCAACCAAATAATCTGACCCCTTCGTATGATTTTTTTGTCAGGCTAAGCTACTCAATGACCCAAATTGAGTTCATGTAGGAAAACATTTGCAACGCATCTGAATGACTTGAACTGGTGTATAAACTTTGCCAGCGCTTTGATTTACTTACATGTGTTAGTGCAAGTAGTTGAATAGCTAGTGTTGATAGACATGAGCCGTTTACAGTCCCCTTCTGTATTGGCACTACGCAAAACACAACGGCAGTGGTCAGGAACTGCTACCTGTAGGAGTGTGCTGCCTTTACTATAACTTGCAATAAATGAGGTAGTATCTTGACTTGGTAAGTTATTGTGTATCATCATTACATGGGGTAAATGTTGCTGGATGCTGGGAAAACAAAATAATGTATGTGAAACAACTGTTTAAACTTCCATCCTAATTTGTGTCGCAGCCTGACTAGCCAGTTTGCCAATCACAGCCATCTCATGGCTAAGCATGCCTAATAGATACCAATCCAGTATAATTTCTCATATGTATCTCAAATCATCTACATTACCTTATTCAGATATTGTGATAAGCAGCAGTTCAGATGATGATGCCTGCGGGTGGCAGCACAGTATATGTGAGTGAGAGAGCATCGTCAAACGGACAGAAAATACAGTTCCAGCTGAAGTTTGCCCTGGAGCGAGCTCTCAAAGCTGAGGTTTGTTCTAGACTCTGATTATTGCTGTTTCATGAGCACCGTGATAGTTGACAAGGTTGGTTTTTGTACCGGCACTAATATCTCTAAATCCTTGGATTCTATAACGTCTCTTTGCACTGGTCGTGACCTTGGAATTAAAAGTCTACACACGTGTTGTATTTGTCATCACCATATACCGTTTTTTTTCTCTTGCTCTCACAGAAAGCTTTAGTTACTCTCAAGTATCAGCAGAACAAAGAAAGAATGGAGAGTAATATGAAAAAGGCTGAAGAAGAGTACCTAACCAAAATGAAGATTTATAACAGCATTCCTGAACAGTTTGCAAGAATACAAGAAGAGTTTACCTGCAAAGTTAGCATGATTGAGAGTGCAATAAGTTACTCAAGAGTGAGTGTTTTCAATTTATTATGCCATAAACACCAAAGCCAGCGTTACTTGTAAAGTCTTTTAATGCGAAAGATGACTGTGGATTTTGAAATAACAAGGAATCATCAGGGAATACCCAATGATGCAATCTTACTGGGATTTCCCGTAACCACATTCATCTAAACTCGTTCACAACACAGTATATTCCCATTGGCTCAATGAATAGGGGAATTCCAAAATATTGCATCATCGTAAAGACATTGAAGAGATAGGCGACAAAATCAGCGAACTACACTGTTAATTGTTCAATGTTGAATAAATATGGCTCAGTTTAATACTAATCGTGAATCTCAATCAAATCAAAAGCTCAACATTTCGATAATTATATTGCTGTCTACTAGTGAAAAAAACTTGGGTTTGACCCTCCATGAGATTGGCTAAAATTGTATATTATTAATTTTAAATTCACTATTTTGCTGCTTGTCACTCAAATCAGTTCTTTCTTTCAGCAAATACACATGTTATCATTGACCGGGTTGGATCAAGGATTGACTATGGATGAACTTCCGCAGCCCATTCCAAATCAAAACCCCGACGACTTCAGAAACCTGATTTTTTCCAAGATTAAAGATAAGCAGCAAGCAGACCAAAGTATTTCTACCACTTATGTGTCCATTTCACAGCAGCACACTAGTCTGGCCAATGGTAAGTTTACTCATATCATCACAGACATCCTGTCAGGTCAGCATATGGAGGTAAATTGATTGGCGTCAGCGGGGAATTGATTGAGATAAGTTTGGCATAACTTCATGATGATGCATCAACATTCAAGAACGATACCCATTCTCTTTCTGTCAGTAACCATTCTCAATATCTTTATGAAATGTGAATATCAGCTGCTAAAAAGTGTTTTTCCTGGGAGAACTCAGCTAGTAAGACATAAATATTTTGCATAGACCCCCTCATGTTATCACGGATTATCTCAAGGACAAACACAACTGAATAAATACTTAGCTTTTTGTTGGAATAAACTGGATAATGGACACAATGGACTGCTATGGCTTAATTGTGTACAATTATGAAATCAAATAGTTTTTGAGGTAAGCCATTCATGTGGCAACTATTTGACATACTGCAATATTAGTCATAATAGAATCTAGACAATTTGTTAAAAAATTAGGGCAGCTAGTGCCAATGAATGGAAATTATAAAGATAACATCATGTTGCATTTTTGTTCTGCTGAACATGAGTAAATATTTTGCCCGGTTTTGAACATCCTAATATGAGTCGGACTTATGAATTCGGCAACTGAAGATGGTTGTTTGTACTCTATATCTCTTAACCTGATCATGGTCCGAATTATTATATGTGATCGATTTTCTCATTTCACAGGGATGAGTACTACCGCTGCATCTCATAGGATGCAGTCACCAAGACAGGCAGCAATGTCTATGCCGCCAATCTCTCAGACTCATCAATATAACCCACTGTCAATACAAAACAGCTTTCAACAACAAATATCACTGTCTCAAAATCCATTTCAGAGCCAGACCCCGAGCAGGATTACAGCTCCATCCCAACATATGTCGCTTAATAATTATATAATGCAGCAGCACACTCCTCAGCCAGCACCAGTAACGAGCAGCCAAACAGCTCAGGTAGTGACATCTTCTTCACTTACTGCTGCTCAAGGGATAAGTCAAACATTCACAGCCTTAGCTGCACCGAGAGAATCGCCTTTAACTACACACAGTCCACCAGCCATAGGGAGTACCCGATCTGCTGAGAGGGAATTCTTCGACACGCTTGCCGCTCAAGAATGTATTAAAGACAATAACAAGATGGCTGATATAAAGAGTAGCATCAGGGAGGCAGAAACCACACTGCTCACCTCAAATTACTTCACAAAGCTAGCTGAGTCTGAGAGTGACATCGGCTTGGATGATTTCCTTGTCGATGAAGATAAGTTCCCTGCGGAGAAACGCCAGGTTTGTGGATAACGCAACTAGAGACCATGAAGTTTTCCTCTCATTGGGTTAAAATAGTATTGACCTACTGGGGACAAAATGAGAAATTTTAAATGCAAAGCTAACTTGCCTAAATCTCCCATTCTTCTTTTATTACAAAAAATTGTGGCATGATACATCCTTTAGAATTTAGATCAATTTTGATTCACTTCTATATAAACTTTTGTTTATGCATTTCATTTCAGATCATCTCCCCAACAGAAGAAAAAGAGAAGTCTATTGCCTCTAATGATTATCAAGGTACTAAAGTAAATGGGCTCAGGGTATTATTTACATGAAAAATTTGAAACAGCCATTGAAGTATTGTTTAGTCATCGGATCACGCTGTTTGAACAAGTCACTGTTTCAAAATTTATCAGGATGTTATTGATATGTTTGATGATTGTAAAAGCTATCTTGATGCATACTGTTTAGCCTAACCTTATATCATCATATTGTCTTCTGTGTTTGTGTTACAGAGGATAGTGATGCTGTGAGTGATGGGGATGATGATAATGATGATGAACAGTTTGCTCTTAGATTTCTCAAAACACAAGGTACGTCTTCAGACAATAAAAATACAGCAAATATATGGATTACCTTTCTAATACTGAGCAGTTTTTAAAGGGGGTTAAAATCGCAACTCTGTCTTTGTCCAAAGACTGAGAAATAACAGTGCCTCGAGGGTGTGGCTGCGTATTCGGTGCCAAGTTGCTCTCAGTTTTCAGGCAGGTCTGGGCACACCTGGGGCATCAATTGCGCCAAGTAGTCAGTAGACTGCAGAGGGAATAGAACCAAATAACACCAACGCTTGCGCATTATAGGGCAGGCGCTGTAACCAACAGAGTTACCTGCTAAATTGATAGGTTCATTCTACAAAATCACAAATTCGGGCCAAATCCTTCACTTTTTTGTAAGTTAGATTTGGCTAGCTGATTGTGCTGCGGAAACCCCCATGTGAAAGCACCCGATACTGATACCATGCCATACCTTAGAGAATAACAGAAAATTGCATTATGGGACACTATTCGACACACTCTACTAATATTTCACACAATGAACTCAGAATTCTTTTTTTCTTTCAGGTGCCAAAACAACCAAACCAAGTAAACCTGCAACATCAAGTTATGCTAAAATTGCATCCGTTGTTTCAAGTGACAAGCCCGTATCTCAGCCTGCAAAACTGGCAGCGTCTTTGAAACCTGCACAGAGGAAAGCTGATAGTGCAGTGATTAGTAATGTGCCGTCACAGAAATATAACCCATATAAGACAGCACTGTGTAAGGAGTACATGCTGACTAAGAGATGTAAACATGGAGAATACTGTCTCTACGCTCATGGAGAAAAAGAATTGAAGGTACCTGTCGACACTTAGCGTTTGTAGCTGCTATTGTTGGCTGTTAATAATGCCTTACAGGTATATCTATTAGATCAGTTATGATCCCATTTGCCTGCATTTTGAATTCCTGCCCCTCGAGCCGCTCACCAATAGAATTGGAAGCGACGCGAAATGCAGTCAAACCGGATCAACATGATCTAAGAATGCCTTTGTATACTGTGGATTATCCTATATTTATTGACCAAGGAAATCTGAGGAGCTATCACGCTTGAATTAAGATAATTTATGTTACTTTTTTTTTTGTAGGTGGTGTCCAAAGTAAGTACAATGCAGGCATAGCTGTCTATGACTATATTTTCAGGTCACAACTTAAGATCAAATACATCTATCAAATCAATTGAAAAGTTTGGCTGATCGTACCTTGTCCAGTTAAATCAGAATGCTATTTTAATTTCTCATAAATTACAACTGATCTGCTGCAAGAAAGGACATGCAGTACTCTTGGAACTCCAGCTTTTGTTTTATTGCGGAGAGGAGATCTCATAAATCGAATGTTATGCAGTAAATCGTAATGTTAATGTAATGCTAAGACTCCCAAACTCCCATTTTTCATACATACGTTTTCTCAATAAAGTAGATTTTAACATACACCTAACTCAATTGTACATAGGGTAAGGATGAAGAAGCGGGTAACCAATTCTACAAGACTCACATGTGTAAAGTGTATGCTGCTGGTGAGGAATGTAGATATGGTATTCATTGTAATTTCGCACATGGGAAGCAAGAGTTAAGAAACCCTAGAGACTCTTCACATGTACCAGAGGTAGGACATCATTAGAAATAAGATTATATGATTTTTCCAGCAGGGGACATATTTTTGTAACCTCGAGGAGAAATTGATGATAGAAGATAGTTTACCTGATGCAATAGTATGACTTCTTGATTTTAGGAACATAACTTGATATTCTCTAGATCAACTTTGATCCCTCTGACGGCGGAGTGTTGTTGCAAAAGTCGGGCCTTATTTACAAAACTTTTCGTCCCTCAGCTTTCAGAGAGAGAACCCTGGTACATACTATCGCAGAAATGGTTGATACAGCAGCAGAAGTAATTCACTCCACTTTTTTATATTTGCAGGCGAATGGAGAAAGGATCCTTTACTATAAAACCCTGCTATGTCATTACTACACACAGAACAGGCCGTGTCCTCATAGTACAGACTGTAATTATGCTCACGGTAAAGATGAGCTGAGGAAACCAGTATACCCTTCGGTATGCTTTATGATTATGTTGATATACAACAAATGTTAACATAACTGAAACGTACTTTATTCAAAGACTCAAAACTGGTTATAAAAAAATCCAAACTCAAATTCATATATCTGTCAGAGCAATTTTCTTCAAAATCCTTGTTCTGGACAAAACCTTTCCATCCTCATTGGTTGGACCGATAAGATAATTTGTTGTGTTTTTTTTACAGCACAACAACCCCTACCAAAAACACCCTGAGCCTTGTGATGATCAGGATTGTAGTGGGAAGCTAGCGTTCCTTTTGAGGAAGACGACTCCCTGTAGTTTCTATCCTAGAGGTACTTGTGCTAACGGTGACGGATGTAGATATGCACACGGTGATCATGAGCTTAAAGAAATGCCGAAGTGGGAGATGTGTGAGAAGTATATGGAGGGAGAATGTCCTCATATGGAAAACCCTGAAAGGGTGAGTGATCTCCAGCTTTGTTTCAGTTTCTATAGCTACCAGTTTATCACCAAGACATACAAATGACAATAACTTTTTGAGAACTTTTGGAAAGAAGATTTCTATGATTTACTAACACCGGCCAGGGACTGGTGAGGCCCACATATAAATTTTTAATACCACCTTGTCATTCCATGTCTATTTAGTATACATGTATTTTTTTTATTTCCTCTCAGTGTGTCTATGCACATTCTCCAAAGGAGCTGAAGAAGAATCCTTACGCTAACATTCCAGCACTGAGTACAAGAAACTCAGCTGGCCATCCATCCCAGGCTCCAGCTACACCTTCCACTCCGGTAAGTAACCTGTTACTTTGTTTTCCCATTACGTTTAGTGCAATAATTTATTTGATTATTGCATAATACCTAGCAAGTATTCCCATTAGCTAACTATGAGCATATGACTTACACATGAAAGATGGATTTCAAAACAACGCTATCAGGTTTCAGCTACGGCAATTAATAAGTCATTATTTATTTTGATACCCAAAGCTTGAATTAACTTGTATAGGGCGGTTGTTACACATTAGGAAAATATGAGAATTGGAATTCATGAGTCTCACAGTATAATGAATGAACCTACCATTCAACCCTTCAACGCTAGAGCAGAAGTTAGATCCATTTGTCTGCATTCTGCGTTACAAGTAGAGTGGGAGTAACTCCGAATTCAGGAATACGGATTAATCTCAATCTACTATTATCCATGAATATACATCAGCTCATATGTTTGATCCACCATTGAGCAATAAATTAAACTTAGAAACAATTCCGGCATCTCAATATAAGAGAGTGATTACTATGAGAAGTGATTGAGCTGAAAGTATTAGTAGCACATGGCTTGACATGGCAAAAAAGGCAGTATACATATTATAGTTTAATATATATTCATTTCCAATTGGCTTTATAAGGTTGATGGTGATGAGTGTGCTATCTGTATGGGTCCACTTCTGGAGAAAAAGAACCTAATGAAATGTGGTCACAATAATTTCCATGAAAGGGTAGGTAAACATTTCTATCCATACATACTACTGCTAGAAGGTCGCATCTTCTGACCTCATCCATTTACTCAGTGATTCGCTCCCTACAGCGGCTATCAACCTCTTATCACATATCGATATCTAAGTGTTTGCTGTTCAGAGTATTGATCTTTCTGCAAGTATGATTTGCTGAGTATTGCTGTCACTACTTGATATTCTCCATGTCATACGTATGCTGGTTTATTTTTTAGTGTATAAGCCAATGGCTGAATGAGCGAGAAGCCAGCTGTCCTATCTGCAGGAAACCAGCTCAACTACCAGATATAATCTCACCACCTGCAGTATTTCAGCCTCAGGATTTCCCACCTTATTAACCCAATCCTTATAAGATGAGAAATTTTATTCTTAGCAAGAATCATTTACTATACATATTACATATTACTTGTATGTATGGGGGGGGGAGGTAAATATGGAGAAACCCAATTTCTGGTTATTTTGGCTGTGATAGTCATGTATTATTACACTGCTCTACCCGTCTTCAAAAGATTTAAAAATTTGTGGATAAAAGTATTTGACCTTTGATATCTGAATTAGGCAAGGGACAACAGACATGATGTTCTAAAATCTTTTTAATTTTATAAGTTTTTATACCAGCTGATATAGTGAAGAACTATGAGCGAAGTTAAATCAAATATTGCCAGTTTCATCCTCCCTGATTCCAGGCTAGCTTTGTTGCCCTGTTTATGATATACATGGCCTGTTAAATCAAAACAGGATATATGATAAGTAAAATAATCAGATATACAAGTACTGAAAATGCCCAAAATCTCTGATTGACTTATGATGAGTGCTGAAAGTTGGAGGTTTAATTTGATTTATAAGATTGTAGATTCTTTATTATGATTTTGGTGCCTTTTTCAATATTGGTTGATATCCGAACACAATACGCACGTCATTAATATGCTTTACTTAATATTATGATACAGTAAATATAATATTAAATCATAAGATGGATGATTCAAAGAATGTAATCATTATAATATATATATATGTTTATTGCTGCTGCTGTTCTGTTCATTATGTATTGTACTCTTAGCAAGAGTTTGTCCGTGTCCTAAAATGTAGTCTAGAGTTACTACATTTATTTCAATGCATTAATGCACACATTGAAACATTTCCCTATTAGTTAAGACCCTTAAAAATTTATGATCAGCAAAATGTAAGCAAGTATTAACTCCTTGACATAAGACAATGGCATTATCTTCTCTTCAGCGGAGAGGAGACAACCTATACTGCACACATTATCCACACACCACACACTGGCCTTTACAACTCCCTAGACATTTTTATTTGTTACTATTTTACCACCAGATGCATCTGTTCACAGAACAATAGGATATTCCAGCTCTTACAGGATTTTCCTTCAGTAAAGCTTGCTGAAACACATTGAACCTGGGCACAACAAAAACCAGAATGCTTTAGAAGCTGCCTTCTTTCACACAATTAGGAGATGAAATAGAACCATTATTTCCACCCTCTTTTATACCCTATTGGTCTCGGTGGAGGGTTTTAATGAGAAAACTAGCGCTGTGTGATAGAGTATGGTCTATTGGTTGCTGCTAAGGGGATTGATATGTCTGTATGTGTATATAGCTACTAACAGTGTTCCGAGTGAGTGGGAACTGAGTTCCTGCAAATAAATATAGAGGGGGAAACTTTAAAACACAGTTCCCACTGGATTCTGTTCAAAAACGGTGTCAAGTTATCTCTTTTGACCAGATATCAATCATACTATTACAGATCCACATTTCTGCATAATTTGATCTAGAAATTGCGAAACATTGTCAAAACAATTTTCAACCCACCAGAGAGCAGAGTACCCACAAAGATAAAAGTCCACTTAGACCACTGGCTACTAACAATCTTTGAATGCTTTCCAAAGTTGATTCAATGCTGAAAATTCCTGATAACTCAACAACACGACACTAAAATTCATTAGTAAGGAGACATTATTACTTGGCGGATCTTTATTCAATCAAGTACTTATATTTTCTACATATAAAGGTAATGTTGAGAGTAAAATGGCTTTCGGTTCGATAGTAAGACTGAGTATCCTAAAATCCAAATCCTCCCATTCCAGACATGCCACCTGTCATGCCTCCTGTCATACCGCCTGTCATGCCTCCAGACATGCCTCCTGTCATGCCTCCTGTCATACCGCCTGTCATGCCACCTGTCATGCCTCCTGTCATACCACCTGTCATGCCACTTGTCATGCCTCCTGTCATGCCTCCTGTCATGCCTCCTGTCATGCCTCCTGTCATGCCTCCTGTCATGCCTCCTGTCATGCTACCTGTCATGCCCATCTGTATTTGCTGTTTCTCACAGATGGTGTCAATAACTGGGTTCTGCATGTCACAAGGATCGTCCCACCACATGAGATTAGATCCAAGGATTGCACAAGTTTCACCTCTGTTGCTCCAGAGACCGTTTGGCTCTCCTGGTGTAAACTCACCAAACTGCATGGGTGTCGGTTGTGCTCTCATCCAGTACCATGTATTCTGATGGTACTTTCCTCCAATCCAGAATGTTCTACCTCTGTGATCTAATAAACAAATAGAAACCTTTTTCATAAAAGAAGACTTTGACAGCACATGAATGATCAGTAACAGTACCCTTGCCCCTATATGCGGTACTTCCTCAGGTTTACACCAATAGCTCAGCCTTTTTTCATATTTAAGTTGGGGTCGCTCAGGCTCAGTGAGAGGATAGCTACACAAATCACCACTCTTCAGACTAGTCGAGACTGATAAACTACTTACGAGACCAGATGAGAGACTTGAGCCATTGGTTCTTCTGAGGATTATCAGCCATGTAAAGATCTCCTCCGTACTGTCTGCACTCCTCTTGGGCTGCATACCAGGTCAGTGGGTGAGTTCTACCATTGTGGAAAATCTTCAAGCAAGATTTGAATGGTGTCTGAACCCAGTTGTCTACCCCACAAGGGTTCTGTTGAATTGGATTTGGGTTCATCTGGTTGACTTGGTTACCCATGCCTGTCTGACCCATTCCAGTTGATCCAGTCTGTCCCATACCACTCGATCCAGTCTGACCAAGTCCATTCGATCCGGTCTGACCGAGTCCAGTGTTTCCAAGATCAACACCTTCCGGCACAGTGACTGAAATAAAAAAGAGATCATAAGTTTGTGTTAATGTTGTAGCAGTTTGAGAGCTGGTTAAATCAGGAGGGAATATTCGGGATTGAAATTACCTTGAATCACCATTGGGATCATGAATATCATCAGTATGCAATTTACCAGATCTAGCGGATAAGCTTGATTGTAAGCTGCTGTTTAGGAATACTGTTAAAAGACTCCACATCGGAACATGGTGACATTCACATTTCAAGCATCAAGGCTCCTCAAGCCCTCAAACTACACTTGCTGCACAGTCAGATATGGCTGGCTTAAATATTCTAACTGATTTTTGGCGACAATTTTCTGGGATTATATACTGGCAAAAAAAGTTCTTTTTTTTTAAAATTGGCAAAGCAAAGATTTGGCAGTTTACTTATAGGGCGTTGTGTCTGACTGCCCTTGGATTCTTAAGATACAACTTATATTAACGTAAAGTTGTAGTTTTTGTTACTCACTTTCGACTCCATTGATGTTGACCTGGCACTGCACCACGGCAGCGACAGCAAAGAGCACAAACACTTTCATGACTGTTTCAGACAAGACTGCACAGCAAAGTGACGGGAATCGTCAGCGTCATACGCATATTAACCGCGTCACCTTGAACTTGACATATCTAGATAATTGACGTGAACCATCCTGGGAACTAGCATTTGTTCCATTTCATAAGATAGTTGACCGCTTGATTCCATAACAGTGGAGATAACAGCTATGTGATGTATTACAAGGTCATCAATGGTGGTTAGGTGGGTTGTGTGTGAAGTATTTATGCTTCATACAGTAACTGAGCAGTGGAATTCTTGTGGCTTGGCCCTAGCTGATACTCTTAGCATGTACCCACCTTGAGTGCATGTTACCTTAAATCAGATGATCACTAGATCATGATCAGCTGAGTGTCTCGCGTAAGAGTCACTGGCAAGATTCCTGCATAGGAAACTCTGTTAACAAGATGTTGTGTCGTATCCTTTTTTAGGTATTGTTTCTTTTTAAGAGTCATCATAAATTAATATTTATTGAAACATTTAGAATGTTTGCTGTAGAAAAATGCCGTGAGATAAAAAACAAGTAATAAATACATTGATAAAAAACACAGACTGCATCTAATTTCAGAGATACATGTAAAAGTAAATCAATTGCGTATTCAGATGTCAAGACCATGTAATATCATTAAGAACTGACCTTTCATCAAATGGAGGTATGAAATATTCAGAGAAAAAAAAATTTGCATCGTGCCAAGCACGTCAAAAGTAAAATACCTAATGGTGCATGCGAAGCAAATAGCTGCCGTAGGCGGTTGTTAAATATGGTTGGATGGTGCCAAGTGCATAAACTACTATAGACATTGAATCCCTAGAAAAAAAATCTAGATCAAAGCACAGCCAGGCTATGATGGTGCATGCAATTACAACCACGTAATGCCGCATTTTGCTTTGCGTGCACCGTCAAGGCCTGGTTGCAGATTGAAGGAGCAGCATTGCATGATATGCAATAAATAAATTCGATGAGAAGTTCATTTAGCCTAAGTAGGACAGATATCCAGTTTGCTGTACCTTTTCTTTAATCTTGTCATGCTCTGTATATGTTTTTGGAGACATCAGGTACTGAATGCCTCTTGGCAGCATTATGAGGGCAGCGAAGGCCTGCAGACATCCAGCTAATGCCATACCAGCTCTACTATCAACATTCACCTGGAGATAGGCTATAAAAGGAAAGAGGAATCATTAACTTAAACAGTTGAGGTCATGAGCCGGGTTGTTACAATAAATAAGACAACTCTCTGCAAAAAGCAAGAAACTGAGTAAAGCTATTTCCCTGTTTCAGTCTCAAATAACCTCTGTCAGTGAGCATTTAAACCTATACATCTGCAAATGCATCATCAAGTATTGTTACTTTATAGAATGTGGCTCAGTTGTAGCTCTACGGAAGCTGGTGGAGCTTTTTATATTGACAGGACCGGAGTGGTGCACTTAGTTTAGTTGATACCGATACAAAGATTCTCATGATAACTTACACACTGCGTATGGAGCAATAAGGCCTCCTATTCCATCAAATGTGTTCTGCAACATGAATGTCATCACCGACTGGGTAGGGGAAGTTACTTCCAGACAAGATGGAAACTGTGAGAATAGGAAGCAGGCTCGCATAAAACCATTAAGTGCCATCGCCAAATAAAATGTATCTACAACAGAAAGACATCAATTATGTTTAATGACTGCCATGGCAGCGTCGTGTTTGCTGGATTGTTTTAATTTGCGAGCTGGTACAACAAAAACACACAGGAACAACAGCAATAGGAGAGATTTCACATAATTCTGAAATTGTAGTTGGCAATTACTTAATAATTTCATTTGGTGATCAAAGTTGTGCTGACAACATCAATGTGGGCACAACTCTTTTCTGCATAACAAATATCTACACTCACCTTCTGACGGATCAGACATCAAGAAGAAGGTAATACTGGCATTAGCAAAAATACTAATCACGTAAACGAAGCAGGCACTGAATGTGAAGAAGTTAGATATAAAGACGAAACAGACTGATACACACAGCTGAGCAATACCCATTATCGTCAGGCCTACAAAATATAGAAACACAAATGTTGCAGCTCTGTAACAAAGTCATTCAGTTTGGATTCAGATGAGATGTACGGCATGAGGAATTATCAGCTATCATTATAATATCGCACGATTACAGTTGAAGAACAAAATTCTACTCACCAAAGTTAAATTGGTCAGAACTGTACCCAAGTTCAGAGCGAACAAAGTCGCTAGCGTTACTCTGATATGAGATCATACCAGCGGTCACCACAAAGGATGACAGGATATAGTTCATTGCCTGTAAGAGCGAGTAGATTGCAAGTTGAATAATCATATACACAAAATACAGGTTTGCACTGTGGTAAAGTCGATTCGAGGGCGGTCAAGCAGGAGCCTAATAAGTGCACAAGAGTCATTCTTTATATTTTAACATTTGATTTGACGTGGGAGCCATCAACCTTTACCGACAGGTGTAAACCAGCTAGCCTTGTCTCGTGGCCCACCTGTGCACCGCGTGACAAGACTATAAACTTTCATCTTATGACATCATATCATATGTATAGTGTCGCTTACTATATCCTAAAACATTTACTTCTCACAAGTTTATAAGGAACTGAATAAAGAGAAAGGATCCTACCTAAGCAGGGATTTAATTACTTAACATGTTTCACAAGTACAAGTACGAAGGTAAATAAATAAAAAAACCTGCAAAAGATTTTAATTAGCATACCATACGATTAGGAAACTTATAATAACCAGAGCTTAAGCCAAAAAAAGCTCCCGCTGAGCAAAGGAGTCCAGCGCATTAAATTCTTCAAATTGAATCACTGTTTCACTTATTTGATACAAAATATGCGCTGAGTATTTGGCTTAGCTCTGATACATAAAAGGATCAAATGAATCACCGTCGTAAGCAAGTCCACCATCCGGTGAGACAACTCCATGGCTTGGTATCGTCCAAAATACTACCCTTAATCTGTAAAATAATATCTCATTTAAGTCGTGGGTAAACCACTTACAAGTTAAAATGCAGCAAGTTATAACCAACTAAACCTAACCAATCACAAAGCAAAGCAAACCTTCTCAGCCGTAAAATTGACAAAGCTTAAACCAAAGGCAGCAAAAAACCAAAAAACAAACTCTCAAGCAACAGTGGCAAAGGGGGCCAATGGGGCCAAAGTGGTGGGGGTCACAAAACAGCGGGGGTGGAAGAAGGGGAGATAAACAGACCTAATTACTGGCTAAGGAACATGAACATAAAAAGACAAGCCAGATTAGAAAGGTCCTATTTTATGCAAAAGACAAACAGGGTTTACACATAAGATTCGGGATGGCTATGAGGAAGGTTACGCCTATAAAAAATGGTTTAGGTTTTCATTTTTCACCCAATCACAAAGTGGACTTTTAGGAGGAAATTGCTTTCTATTGAAAATGTTTAATTTAGTTTTACCAAAAGTGGATTTATAGGATGATTGGATTCTGTGACCAGTTTTGGAGGAAGAGCACTGTCACCAAAACCAAGCTTTTTTATTTGCGTAGCCAAAGGGAGGAGGAGAAAAAGTTAAGGGGAAATTAATGATTATGGCATTTTTATACTAATGTAACTATTCAGTCTGCCTAAGTTGATTGGCACGTACCGCTGGGTTTCTTATAACGTCTAAAACAGTAGCTTTAGCAGCCTTTCTGTCATGCAAGAGCTCAGCAATGCTGCCATACCCTTCCATCTGAGACATCATATCGTACAGAGCTGGTTGTTGTTTGCTCTTCTTTTGTTCACACTTTTCCTGACAAGCATCCTCTGATTTCTTTTAGAAGAAATAATTATATATGCGATTACAGATCATGCTATACACTGCGCACAAAAATTTCTGTAAACAAGAAAAATGAAAAATACCTAAACTTCCCACAACGCATCTGAGCTTCCCACAATGCATCTGAACTTCCCACAATGCATCTGAATTTCTCCTAATGCATTTAACTTCCCACAATGCATCTGAACTTCCCACAATGCATCTGAAGTAGTTATGTTAGTTATGTTAGTGTTGTCACAGCATATTGAGATGGAAGATGATGATGTGATATGTGATTTTAAGCAGATGCGTATTCAATGGAGTTTCGAAAACTCAATATCACACATCTTGTTCAGGTCACCCGTGATATTTTTGTGGTTAGACTTTGTACACACATCATGTTCACCTCACTTACATCATCATTCCTGAGATTCAAGTCCTTCTACTCTTGTTGGCCACGTTTAGAACAATAGCTAGTGCGTATCGTTTTCATTCATCCGGACCAAGTGAAACCTTACTCAAGCTTTTACTTTATTTAGCCATAAAAATGTGAGCCTCACCGTTTTAAGGTTTTCAGCGCTGTTCTGCATCTGTTCCAGAATGGCAGATAGTGTGCTCCCCTGTCTGACATATTTTGGAGGCATTGTTTTAGAAGTTTCTTTCTCTGTAACTGGGCTGCAGGGAATAATCATAGTTAATATATATATTTGCGATGATCATAGAGATATGGTAGAATCTTGTTCAATTGGTATATAGAAATCTTTTTACTTTGCAGTGATGGGCTGTTTTCCTCCAGCAGGCTTTGAAAATGGAAAACAGGTAATGACAGCCATGACACATTATTACCATGGCAGTCCAGCAAGAACCAAATTAAAATTAATACCACTACACAGTATTCTATTCTATCTATCAGTTGTACATAGATGTGCTCACCTGTTCTCCTCCGGTATTTTCTCAAGCACTGCTGGTGATTGCTGAGATAATCTCTCTGGATCAGACATCCTTCTGTAGTGCTCAGCTGATTCATGGACACCGATTATGTCGTGTTGTGGAATGTGGAAAATACCACACTTCCTACCTGAATTTAATAAAAATTCATCATCAGAGGCTTTTGACTTGGACAGTCACAATCAGTTGTGTATCCAAGGAAAACATCATCAAATGTGCTTGCAGAATCAGGGCACGAGGCTACTAAATCGGATATTCATGACAACTAACAATCCAGCATGTAACAGAAAAAAATTATTTTGCGAACCTTTTATTTTGAGTGTGAACTTTTGTTTGCCATCTTGCTGACTACTTTTAAGCTTGCTTTCATCATCATTGTCAGCATGCATTGACTTCTCCTCAAAGACTAGGGCACTGAGAATGTTCATAAGCATCATTCCAGCGCATGCGAGCATTGCGTATCTGAATCCAAGATTGTTCATAAGAGCACCTATAAAGTGACGCACATCGAAAAACAGTTAACTTGCTTGATCACGAAAATCCGCTAACAAATTGCATTGTGTGTGTGTAGATGAGAGCAAGAGAAGGTTCCTACCAAACAGGAAGATTATCTCCTCATACACAAGAGCCTCATCGAGATTAAGTTCTGTAACCAAATTAGGAAAGAGGAGTATGATTCCAAAAACTTCTATGTGTCATAGATTTAGTTATCACACTACATTCATATTGTTGGGAAAATAAGCTCAATAATTGTCCAATTAAAGTTATTAGGAGAATCTTAATACATACCAATTCCTGTTGGGATGAGCATATTAACTATGTTGAAGGACACCATCATGGCTGAGGCCGGAACTAGCTGGTTGTCTGGAAAGTACTTTGCTATCATTGAATATGCTGATGCTGTAGCAAATGCTCCACCGATGCCTGAAAATTAGAGATAAAACTGGAGGTGTTATGGTGTTGGTATAGATTGTGTCTGGATTCGGAGGTTTTTCTTCAGGTGAATGTCCATAACATACCAAACATCTTTCTTAGTATCAAAATTAAATATGAGACCTTGCTGTCTCAATTCATCGCAGCTGAAATTATAATTCCAATGTGACTACTCTATTACTTACCATGTATTATACAGCATAGCAGGCCCTGCCAGGCAGCCTTGGTGAAAGCTAGAGCAGTCAGGGACAGCACCGTCAATACTCCACCAGTCAGCTGAGTCCATCGCTCTCCCACACGCTTCATAATCAGCGCTGCCGGAACAGCTGGAAAATGTGTGTACTCATTAAGGTAACAGTTACATGTTTATAATACCTCTTCATTGCATATTGTATATTTGTCATGAGAATGAAACTCAATTCAATCGATTCATGGTGTTATGCTTTCAATGTATAGCCCTTTATCAATCATAAAAATGGAATGTTTAAAAAAGATTGCTGCCTTACACATATATTAGTTATACCCTGTATCTTCTACTGCCAATAATTAAAAAGCATCATATTATATTATTATCATATTACGATTGTCTCTTTATTACCTGCAAGAAAGGTGACGGCCATCTGAATTCCTCCTATACTTGATGAAAGTGTTCTCTCATTATATTCTATGGAGAAATAGCTGCCCATTGTACCCATGAAACCATTTGTGAAACCACTGGTGAATGAGAAAGTCATGCAGGCACCGAGCAGTATAACCCATCTGTAGAAAGGTCTACTAGATAATCTTGAGCAGAGACTACTGATACAAGCCATTTTGTGAGCGGTGCAGAAGAGACTGTGTTGACAGTATGTGTCGGTACCCTTTATATATTGCTGAATACATTCTGTTTGTGACTGCAGACTGTACCACGTAAGATAAAAAATCACCCCACACGCAACGTGCTTAAACACTGAATCTATTCAGCTAAGGGAACTGGATTAATCCAAGCCAGATCTGGTTTGGTCATCAATTCAAAAAATGCCTGTCATAAAATAATTTCAAAAGAGGCTCCTCATACTCTATTGAGACATGATGATCTATAAGCCCTGCACACTGTGAAGGAGAGTGTTTGTTGTTGACCAAATTGTTGATTAAATTTGATTTCAAAGGTTTTTGCTTATGCAGGATATAGCCACAGAGTAAGGATATATCCTTACTCTGTGATATAGCTAAGGAACGAGTGAGAGTGAGGTCAGATCACGACCCCGTACTATTAATGACATAATAAATATCCGGAATATGATTTTCATAAACTACTGGAAACAGGTCTCAGTTACAACAAACAGCTACCTAAGAATATTGATAGGTATGTTATGTTGTCAGTCAAGGTGGAATTAAATACATTGCACTACTCATAGTCTTGTTAAAACTAGTTACCAAGCAAGAAAATTCAGTATTTGAGTGTACGTCCACTACGGGAATTGTGTATGATTGCTTAGCTCACTATTAAAATAATTTAGTGACTCCTTGAACAATATGAGTAGTCAATATAGTTCATTTTTAATTGTCTAGGGGTATATGATGGTTTTTCTGGGGCTTTCTAAAAATGATCAATTACTCTCAAATGTTCTCCATTTATTAGTCACCACACCAGAAATCCTTTTCAGACATGATGGTTGAGATGTGGAGATTTATGGAATCTCTTATTAAAGGGATTGTAATATACATTTAAAAAGCATTTTGTTTGGTGAGTTGTCTTGCTTGCACGGCATATTGCTAGATCTTGTCGCCCTGATCATGCGATATATATACTATTGATGTATATCTCTAATTGATAGATAGTGCATTAATTCACATACCTCTAGGATCAACAGAAGGAGTTAATGTGATGAACCGAGGCCAACTTCATTATTTAGAAGCAGGCACATGTTAGGTCCTCACTTTAAATTGATTTGCACAATCAGAGATAACATGCTCATAGTGTAGTCTTGATGTCACTGACATCAAGTTTGAGTCAATTCGTAGGCAACTCAAGTGAAACTTGATCTAGCAGGCTATCACATCTGGTGGCGGAAATAGACCTTTTTTTATACTTTTGTGTTCAGATGATGTTTCTCAAGAAATTTCCACATCGTTTTGTCTCGATCACGATCTACTTGATTTTCTTCCAAGTCAACTTAATTTTTAGGCAAACAAAGTTACCAGTCTATTGTAAGATTTATTGATTCAAAACACCTGTTGCACTGATTTGGAACCAGTTATGCACATGAATTGACAAATAAGCCAATATTTTTTGGCTGTAGCCCAAGATTATCTGAAGTTTTCATAACTAAATGACTAAATATAAATAATAAAGTTTTGGCACGTGAAGGGAAATGTGATGGGAGCCAGTTGATACCAGATAAAATAACGTGCATAAATTGTTTACATGTCGAAGTCATTGAACAGACTAAATGAACCAATTGAGGATCTAGAGGAGGGCTACCCTTTGTCGTCAAAATACCTTAAAGTAAATTGATCATTTTTCTTTTAATTTCTGGCTGCAGCCAGAATTTTCTATCAATTCATCGAACTCAACTGAACCATGTTTTTGGAAAGTTTATTTAATATTTTCAGAAAATTCCGTGTAACGCGCTTAGATGCCTTGGTATAACAAGAAACACGTGCACACATTCAATGAAAATAATGAAAATTTTGCCTAAACATCAATACTTAGTGTGGTTCCATAGCAATCAGGATGTAGATAATACCATCATGCACGTACGCATTATCTGAAGGCAAGACTTAGATGATACACAGTGTGAGCTCATCTGGTAACATCCTGGGATATTACAATGAGCAAAGAGGTTGTGTCTCAACAAGTTATTTCATCTGTGATGCTATTCTTACAATAAAAAAAAATGTTTCCTGTTTTGTCAACTGATGACAAAAACTATACAATGAGTTGATTATTGTGAAAGACAACCAGAGACGTGTAATGATGACTAGGCAAATCATCAACTAAATTTTCTGACAAAAAAAATGCTATTTTCACTTTCTCTAAAATTAAAGCGTGTTAGATAGCTACCCCATATAATATAATACAGTTATGGTTCTTTGTATCATCACGATACATATATCTGAACATCTGATTTGTAGCAGAGAGAATGATATTTGTCATATTGTCCCATCCTCTCTGGCCTGTAGCAGAAGAATAACTTTGTTATATATACTAACGAACTGCGATACAGCACATCTGAGGGTGGTACCATAGTCCAAAGAAAAAACAGGGGATTAAAGTTGTATTGTGTGATGGCAATGATAGTGATGATGAAGAAGACGACAATGACAATCACCATGGTGATGATGATGATACGCTTTAGATGGATAGTCCTGTGGCAGCCTATGCAAAATCTGGCTAGAAAATGCAACTTCATTTACGAAATTGGATGGATAGGGTTTGACAGTTGAGTTTTTAATGCTGATCGCAATGGTAATATTGTACCACTTGCTATGTCCCACAGGGCCACAATAGGCGGTAAATTTCCAAAAACACTGCCCGTATAAGGGAAAAAGATCAAAAAATTTACAAGTTTCAAGGGTCTGCTATTATTAGTATCCGACAATTGGTCGAAAACGGTCGCAAACCCTCTTATATCACCTGTATATAACTATCATTAAAGGGAAACGACTTTTTCAATTTTGCTGCCGCCTAGGCTCAGGATGTTTGTATAGGTCGGATTTTTCTATGGTGGCTTTGTATTGACTCCATTGTAGACATCCCCGATGAAAATGTTTAGGTATAATAATATTGGCGTCTATTGCTCTATCTTCTGTGGAAAAGTAATTCGTATTGTGTTTTTTTGTAGACGTCACTTCTAAGAATTGGTTGGATCATGTTGGGTGCACGGAATCGATCAATCAGTTATATCGGCAGTGTTTTCTGTGATGACATCCCCAAGGAAAATATTTAGGTATAAAAAGTTTGGCGTCTATTGCTTTATATTCTGTGGAAAAGTGATTCATATTGTTTTGTTTGAGGAGTTTATTGAGGAGTTTATTGTGGTAAAGAAAACAAAAAAGCTGTTCTGTTTCTTCTTTTTTTCATTTAGGCAGAGTGTGTTGGCGTGTGTAGTCGTGTGGCAATTAATGAAAATTAGCAAGTAGTAAAATAGTGATGCTAATGCTGTGACTTGGCACTGTTGATCCAACCAACCAATTACTTGGAAGTATTTGGTTATTGTTAAGAACATGTACGGAGCGTGCTGTACTTAATGAATCACTTAGAAGAAAACAGGATAGAGAACAGCGTGTCCGTTATCCCAGCCGAAGAGAGCCTTCTCTCTAGGATTGTATGATAGAGCCTGTATAGCACCAAACTTACTCTCCACATCCATCTCTGTAATAACAAGCAGAGTTATGCGTAAATAAAGTGAGCTGTACGACGGCTGAACTGCTCCTTCTTTTGGTAGAGGTTGGGTGGGTTGGAGGAGATCCAACCTCCAACCAGTCAGAGCCAACACATTGGCAAGACAGAGGTAATCAAGGTGGCCATTATGTCAGGTTATCTCGAGAGACTAGATAGACTGAGCTATGTACAAAGCATCCAATGAACGCTGTCCTGCTTGCTGGTTCTGATTTTGAGGGTAATGAAACTAACAAAGGAAAGATAAATCTCAATGAAAAATGTAATAAAGGCTGAAATTCTCGATATAAGCGCACTGGTTTATGTGTTTCCTTTGAGAGTATCAATGGATGATACACGGCTTGTTCATATTTCTTTAATTAGCTTTTACACCTGTGGTTTTCAAACTCATGCTGCAGACTTACCAAATGTAAACTCTTCTCCAGTTTTGGTATCATATCCCCACTGATGACCGCTAAGATGTCTAGATTTGTAGTCATCGATTGTGTACAGTCGTCCACACACCATAAACACGTTAGCAACAGCACCTGCAATAGTAGCAATATTACCTCAGTTAAATATGAATAAAAAAAAACATGGCATTACCTGAAATAAGAATATCCAAAGACCATCACAAACAGAAAACGAAAGCGTCAAACCTGGTGTTACTAAAAATCAAAGGATTGTTTCATATTTTGGAACTGCAGTCACCTCAGCCAAATCAAATTTGAAGTTGAAAATTCGGTTAGGCTATCAATTCTACCAGTCAAATCTTTTCGGACTTATTTTAATTTAATAAATTTGATGATGCTGATGACATAATAGATAGATTACCAAATCTATCAGGCATTGTGAAATGATACACGAAACGATAGCTCCCCGCTTTTGTAACACAAAATGCTTCTCAATCAATAATTTTACGACAACTTCTATTGTCTTGGAACATCGTTTTATCTATTTTTGTGATGGGGCAACTCCAAGTCAAAACTACAACTGACCAGGGAGGGTGGGACCAATATAAAATGTAAATGTGAAGGTAATGTGAGATTTTGCCCCAACAGTATAGCACTAGTGAAAAATATCAAGCTGATGAATTACACAGCCAAATGGAATGATTTCGTATGCAAATTCATTGAATAGTTTTTGTACTCACGCTTCTGCTTGCCAGTCTTCCAAACTTGTTCTCGTTCGAGAGTATCCTCATTTAATCTGGCAATGTCCATATCTCCGTTACTGTCAGCATATACCGCATACAAACCTTTAAGAAAATAAAACCATTATGTGTAATTACTTTAACTATCCTTCTTAGTATATTGATGTATTTAACCAAGGAGTAAAAGACTCTTTTACTCTTTGATTTAACACTGACTCCAAACCCCTGAACACAGCGATAGAGATGTAATTGTATTTTCTTTTCAAATTATCGCAGTGCATAGAAAGTTAATTATAAATTTCGCGTTTTGCTTTTGCGAGCAATATTTCATCAAGGGGAAGCTATATTGTGCAATTTTTCATGTAATTTGCAACTTTTGGGTTGTCATTCATTTATTGCCTTGTGTCTACTCAGACCATCCTCGTCACAAACCTCCATGTAAAATATTCAGCTGTGTTTTACAATTTGTATATTTTCTACTACCAGCTTGAGATTGTAAGCAGATTTCGGAGGATAAGGAATTTGAAGATGCACGGAAAAGTGTGTGTCTGGATTTTGTTGTTGGGCTGCTTAGATAAGTGAGCTGGAGTTGGTGAGCCCAGTACTTTACAAGCTGCACACTCACCTGTTTCATCAAAGTTCAGATCGACGTCATTATAAGCGTGACCGTTATAGTCGAAGGCGATGTCAGGGTACCTGTCAGGGCTGGCTAGCTGAGGACAGCTCTTACCATACAAGCTAGACATTCTCCTGATAAATCTGCTGGAGCTGTACTCATCATACCAATAGAACACTCCATTGATATAGAGAGGTTTCTGTCCGTATATATTGAACCCACAGGATGATTGGGTCTGCCTAAAATTCAACATTTTACATCTCTATATCAAAAACAACTGACAGTTTATGATTGTGTATTTTAGCTAACAATTGACATTAACTCATTGCGCCATAGATAGTTTTATTTTCCATTGCAGCTGTTCGTCAATATATAGACTTGTCAGGGAAACTTACTTTGTCAAAAGGTTTGTGCTCTCATAATCATTCAGATTATTGAATGAAAACAAATATTGATTTCTGGCCGCAGTGGCTCTTGTCTCATAGATCTTAGTCTTCTCCTCATCACTAACAGGAAGTGGATCCTTGAGCCACGTAGCCTGTATGTTTCTGAACTTATAGGTAACAGGAGTGCCAATTGTGATGTTTCCGTTAGCTGGACAATGGCCTAAAAAGAATATAATAAAATCCCATTTGATTATATATTTTGTAGTTAAGGTTTCATCCACCGGAAATCACCCATGCCATCATGTTTTCGTGGTACCTTGATTAAAGATCACCAACTTTCAAAGACGCAGCCCTCCTCAACAATAATATTTTTGACACATTCACTTGACAGTGTTACCATATACTTTTGTTACTTTAATTTGATGAATCTCTATGTATACTGTAATAATCAGATTTGTACCATGAGGGAGTTTATACAAACAGCAGTCTTTCTTTATTTTTCTGCATTCTAGAAAATCCTCCTTATTCATCCTCATGGTTTTAAAATCAAAATCGTTATCAGTGGCAAGATAATAACGAATATCTATTTATGCCAGTATGTCAACTTATACTTTACACTAACTCTCACTTACACCTCTCAAACAAATCTTGTCAAGACAGGCCGACTTTACACCTGGTTGATTCATACCTGCTGTAATAGTCTGGTTATATGGCAGCCCATCTCCGATGAAGTCTAGAGCTCCTTCCTGATGTACGCTGGTAATCGTTGAACATGATGCGACTCGAGCCCGTAAAGCACTTAACTGAAAATAATGCAATTAAATAAAATAAAGAATGCTATTTTGTGAGTTGTATTTCTAAGTTCAGATCACATGTCAAATTCTAAAACATTTTCAAAAAATTATCAGGAGGACAATTGATTTGTTTTCACTCACGCAACCTTTTTTTTTGTATCTGCATATTATAAAAATGTCTTCTTCCTGCAAAATTCTTCTTGTCCTACACCTTTCAACCTTATAAAATCATCATTAAGACAACTTCATACCTCCTTTTCCACGTCGGCCCTGACGGCGATAGGGTTTTTTGTACCGAGCTCTAGAAGTGAGGCCTGTATGAGCTCGACCTCGGCCACGAGCCGCTGGGTAACAGTAGAATTTACGCTCAGAGCCAGCTGGGTAAGTGTTGTTTGCATCGAGGATACCTGGTCCTGTAACCCCGCTAACTCGCTCATAGATAAGGATATCGACTGACTATAATACAAAGATGAAATGACCCTGATAATGTTCGCTCAAAACTGGTCATGCACCAACAACTAGAAGGATTGTGTAGTCATATAGGATTCAGGGAAGGTTGATTAAGTCCACAGATAATTCACTTACTTGTGTAATGATGTTTCAAGACTCGTCATTCTAACTATTAGCGCTGCGAGATCAACTTTAATACCTTCTACCACCTCACCGTGTACATGAGCTATAACAAAATCAAAGAATTTATCAAAGGCTGTACAATACGGCTGAAATTCCCAGTAAGAAGGACCTAGCAATTGACCTGACATTCCTCAGGTTTTCTTTGGTAATTCTCTTGGAATCCATGGAATCCCCTGAAAACCTGGTTAAAGTTGCATTGTGGGAATATTGTCAACATCTCTTATCGTTATTGACTATTATCATTCACTATATCATAATAGAGGAAAAGGAAACTAGAGTCAGTTGAGTAACAGGAAGGAAGTAGCGCAAGAATGCTACTTTGTTGCTAACTTACTGCAGCAAAAATAGAACAAAAGTGTTAAGCAGCAAGCTTATTCCCTTCCATTATTGAGCGATGAGCTAATATGCATGAGTTTGCTTAATATTACTTTTGATCAACTTTGCACATCATGAATTATTTGACAATGCTCATGATAGATAGCTTCAGTTGATGTACTCACCATACACTATATCCAGCTGAGCTCGAGCTCTGACTAGTTCAGCATACTCAGCATCATAAGCACACGGCTGTGGGGCGTCCAAAGTACACTGACACTGATCCTCAGCATCACATTGTGAGGCAGACACAGATATCTGTCTATCCAGGAGTTCATCCAGGGATTGCTGCTCCTCAGCCTGCTCATCTTGCTCGTCTTCCTATGCATTGATGGAGTAATAACTTTAACAGGAAACTTTTGAAAAGCATAAGCAAAGAGCAATATTACTGATGACCAAAATTAGGGTCAAATGAGTTGGTGAGACAAACAACTATTAGCTGTAATGAGCATTTATAGGTAGATGATTCAATTATATATATAAGACAAAGATGCTTTACCACGTCAAAAGAATACACAACTCCTGAAAAAATGATAATAATAACAATAGTTGATAAAGAACATTAAAAATTTGATCACGAGTTCAGCTCATTCATTAATGCTATGATTAGAACTGATATAAGCGGGTCTAGGTAGATGGCACCGAGAGGGCTTGACCCACTAAGTTCATGAATCTACAGAAAAAAAAGTTGTTACCTGCATGTTTACAGCAGAGATGAGGTACAGAAGTAGAGCCGTTAATAGTAACCCACTCCTCATTATGAATATTTGCTTGAATTGCTATCTAGTCAGAGAAGCACAGATGTCTTCTCTGACTGCGCTATGACAGCATCTGATTTCACAGCCTCTTTTATACTACGGGTGCACATGACGATGTGCACGTGAGACTGGCAGCTGAAGATGTTTTTTCTGATTTTTGGCATTTAGTGAATTTTTTACAGATACTGGTACCTGTTATTCTGGTGTTGAATCATGCAGTCAATAACCTGCAGCTAGAGAGTACATGGAGACCTGAGCGTCACTGCCGTTATATCAAATCCTTTTAGGACGAGTTGGTGGATCCGGTTATAACCACTTTACTAACGCCAAATACTCATTTTTGCAGCACTGGGCTAGAGTTTACAGCCAATATGTTCCATACATGAATAATGTTAAATAAATACTTTGCAATTATTTTTCGGATCGGTTTAGGTTTTTTCAAGCAATGGAGTTGTCCCCACATAGTTTTGAAATGGCACGCCAGCTGTGTGTGGACACAGCCCCCTTTCCTCCTGACAAATGTGTTGTAAACAGACTTATTTCCATATTTCCTACTGTGCCTCAATTACGAAATCAAACAAGACCTGCTCTTTTAATAACCATGATATATTTCTGCTCTTTCTGCAGATTTATGATTGGTTTGCAAACCATTGCATGGGTTAAAGAAGTCGAGGATATGGTGGAAACTGGCGCATCTTTCTGTGATTGGCAATAATTTCATTGAGAACCTTATCTCCTAGGAATAAACCATTCTATACCCGAGTCATTCAATTAAATAGCATTAGCAAAGACTGATGAACAGGGGATATAACCATAACAGAGCAACTGTAACCAAAATTAACTAGAAAACTATTTCGGGAGCACTAAGAGCCAATAAGGGGTCACTTTTCTAGAACAGGATCTTTGTGTTTAGACTATGAACCTGACAGCTGCCACATTTCATTCATTCACGAGTGAATCAGTCTGTAAAGATTATTGTGAAAGAGTTTTGTAAGGCTTATTCTAAGGGCACCTCTATCCACTCAACCGGTTGGCAAAAAATTCAGTTTTCCCATATAAGGAGACAAGTTGGTCAACACCGTTTGTCCTGTATTCAGGTCGATGTTACCGCAGAACAACATTCAGGTGCTTATTCAGGAATAATACCTGGTGGCATGGATTGCATGGTAGGTTGCTTCTGTTCTGCTGCGCTACTTGCCTATTTAAATGCACAAGGCTAGCCCATGTCACAGCCATTTTACCTCTGTACACTATTTCACCTGTTTATACTCCACTTCCTTAGGAGTTTTTCGTTGGGTTTTCAATCACGTTTTGTGGTATAAACTTTCTGTGACGGGACCTGCCAAGATCAACTCCAAAAACCCATGGATATAAAAACCCATTAGACATTCACCTACTAAATCTAAGACGTCTATTTGAGCCAATAAAGTAAGTTTAGCTTTGAAAATTTAACTCTTCTAGAGTATATTATCCAAGAAAGAGAGAGAATGGTAACCTGATCCGAACACATTTGAGCGATTTTCTTACTCCCGCGCCAATGGCTAGGGTGACATTAATAGTTGTCTGTCTGTTAATATTAAGATCAGTAACAATCTTAGAGATGAGATCAAATGGTGTCCTTAACTTTCCATGTTGAGATTCGGGATTGTTAAATGACCATGAAAGGAGAGCAGTTGGCTGAGATTGAAAACTTTAATGTCAGTTCGATAGTGATACAACCATAGCAAAAATAAATGTGTTCCATCAAACAATAACAATGACTGAAAACAGAAAATAACAATAAAATGATATTCAAGTAGATGGATATAATCTTCCAGCTATAGAACCATAATATAATTGCTTAAACACAAATGATACACCCCTAGTGGTATTTAGGGATGTATAATAGCTCTAGTGATACACCACTGTCTTGGTGTAATTTCTACACATAACGAAGCCATGCAAAAGTTTTATATCTAGTTGTGGTGCTTTTGAATGAATTTTGAGCATTCATATATCTAGTTTACTCCAAGCAAGGAGTAACTCCTTGCTCCAAGCTTACATTTACCCAGACTCAGTCTAGATAGCAAATGATTGAAGCATATACGAGTCAATGTGAATTATATACCTCTTTCTATAAGGATGTATGTGGAGGTTTACCCATACAATCTGTATAATCTGTTAATCATTTTCGCAATGATAATTAATATGAAGTTCACCTGCACCGAAAACCACCCATGTGCCGATTTTCTAGAATAACGTTTAGTTAGGCCCTCTATTATATACAAATTCTAGTAAGATTAGAACCAACCTGGTATTATGCAATCATTACAAACCTTCCCCCTATGGTTATACAATAGGATTGCCTAACTGATATTTATTATCTCTCAAACAAAGGGGCATGAATATCGCTTCTCATGATATACTATCCATAGCAACCCTATCCTGCAGGTAGTTAGATACAAACTGATGCAGAGAGTTGGCAGATTTCCACACATGTCTGGAGCGATATGTACTATTCATCTCTGCTAATACCACTATATCAGTGTATACTCCATTCTTCATGAGCATAGGCACATACCGTGAAGCTGTAAAATAATAAAGCCATCTCAAACTCTACTAGAAGTGTATAGATGGGTACCATCAAGCTGTCAGAGTGTTGGGGTGGATAGAGGATGGGGTGGAGGGGCAAAGTCAACTTATTATTAATTTGACAGGCCCGCCATATATTAGTGTGATTTGACTGGCTATTCATGAAGATAAAACAACTGAAATGAATGACAAATCTCTGTCAGTGAAAAACCCACAAAATTTGTGTAAATGTGTAATAAGCAGTAATGCTGACGTTAATATGACCTTACCATCTTTAACACAGACATGATGAATAGCCCATAGAGCCCAGTACTGCACTGCTGGAGGAGATTCAGGCTGTAGAAGTTTAATAAAAGGCTTAAAGCATCTGTACGCTACCATAGGATTCTCAGGCAGGCCCCACTCTCTCATTGTGGATATCTGAATAAAAGTGAATCATCGTCAATAACTGGGAGAATTCACAGAGAGCAATAGATCTGTACAAGTGTACAAGTATAGATTTTAACTACTGGCCAAGTCAAAACATAACTAAAATAAAGAATAATTTTGTTTATGAAGATAACTCTTAAGTTTTGCAGGAGTGATGGGTATGTGTTCAATATATATACTTAACATATTAATTCTAAAATATTGAATATACATTTGATGTAAAAGCATCAATTGTAAGTTTGATAAGTGCAGGTAAATCGATGATTTTCTTCCACAATGACATTAATGTTTCTGGTAGTGATATACATACTTCATTTCAATACATGTACAGGCAGAGATTGGAGTGAATATATCTATGTTGAACAGAGCCTGACGCCATGTGAATTTAAGTGGACTCACCATTTCATCCTGCACATGGTGGAATAGTGTATGTTTATCACTCCATGCAGGGTTATTTACATCACATAGTAAGTTAGCTAAGATTCCAGCAGAAAAGTATGAGTATTCAGCATTAGAGCTCCGCAAGGATTCCCTGAAATGTGACAATAAAATAGTAAAAACAAGCAGAAAACATGGTATAAAATGTTGTCTTTTCGGAATTATTAAAACTACATAATTATTTTATGATTTTATAAACAGCAGTTTTTGAGCGATAAGAATGATTACATTGTGGAACTACCATTGGTATAACTGATAAGGAGGCCCGCTGTACATTGACATACGCCTGATGTCAGAAGACACATCTACGTATATGTGTACAGATACTAATGGGTTACATATACGTATATGTGTACAGATACTAATGGGTTACATATACGTATATGTGTACAGATACTAATGGGTTACATATCAATGTATACTTAGACTGACCTCATAAGATTGATGAAAGTCTCATTTATCAAATGCTCTTTTAGCTCATCCACTTCAGCTATATTATTCTAAAAAAGGAATACAGAATATAAAGTCATACTTAGAAATTTGACAATAAATAGTATATCAGATACACATGAGGTGTCTGAGCTTCACTCTCAGAATATTAAATTAGAAATTGAAATATTGACAATCAAATGCGGCAAGAATCACTAACAATTACATTTCTGTAAATGGGGGCAAGCCTTGTTCATATTCAATATTGCATATTACAACATGTATGCGACCAAAAGATAATCACCATCATGACTTTAATCAACAACTAACTGACTAACCACACTGCAGCATAACTACAATATTGGGTGGAGTGAGCAATCACACATATTAATTGAATTCTCTTGGAGGTCTACGCATTACAGTTTATTTCAATGCATTGTTGGACTGTTGTAGATATACATCTAATCTACCATAGGCTGAGAAATAATTCACAATTCAGAGTCGTCAAGTCTATATGATCTACATACCAATAGGCCTACTACTTTAGTCTGTATCTGTAATCTTGTATCTTCTTCCTCAACTTTACCGTACTCCTAAAAATAAACAAAATATCAGACAAATGTAAGTGAAGTTTATGTGTAAATCAGATCATCTATGTAGTATAATATATATTCATAACAGATGATAGTGCTCTGGTGGAGGTGATGGAGTTGCTGCTCAGCACTTGTACTATACACTAAGAGCAGAACAGTATTAGGAATTAGTACCACACCTGACCATACATGAATGAGTGTTATGAGGCTGGAACTCAACTAATGATATCACTTGGCTTTCTGTAATTCTGTAGGTTTTGTTGATACTGTGCCAGATAAAAACTGATGAGGCTACAGTTAAGTATCTAGATAGAGGAGATGGGACGCACCTTGAGACAATCTATGGCGAGCTCGAGGCCGTGTAGTTTGAAGAAACACTGACAAGCTTTAGGTGATTCATCGGTTAGATTCCAGAGAGCGCTGAGAGCGAATCTCATTGTCCTGTCAGTGGTTAGCTGCTTCATCTTATTACGAGTGATCTCGATAAGCCTGACCATGTACTGAGGATTGGCTGCTAGTATACTCGTGTCTTCTGTACTTATCTATCAATCACACACATGAGGTTCGAACCATTAACATCAATACGTATATATACTATTGGCATATTGATACATATGGAGAGAGGAACTGGATAGTACATCTAATTATAAGGCGGCCTTAGTGTTCAATAGTGAGCAAGTAAAATAATCCTCAAACTAGGTCTCAATGGTTAGCGTAGTAAGGAATTATCACAAACAGTCCATAATACTTCAGGACAAAGGACATCTCGTAGGTCATAGACTATTATTGAGTTATTATTTTTCTGTACTATTTAAGTATTCACCTTAGCTGCCAGGATTGATATGACAGCCAGACTCATCCTACAGATGGCATCATCCTCAAACTTACACAGACATTCCATAACTAGCTGAGTACATCGGTACCGATCAAATGTCTGTAGTAGAAAGTATTTACAATCATGATAACATTGTGAAGCTCTGAAAAAAAAAGTATGTTGTCTTCCATTGATATTCCATTTCAATGCTTAGTCCTTACTTCTCACCTCACAAAGACAGAGAATCTCCACCAACAAAATCATCCAGATAGATGACATCTGCTAACCCAAGAACTATTTAACTGGAATGAATGATGCCATGATGCTTTTGAAATAAGCTTATTATACAAAGTTACATGTTATCGATATGATTTTGTTAAGAAGAAAATGAGTTAGCATCACTCACCACTTCCATAAGGATTCTGTCTGTGCAGAGTGTGAGCAGACAATTCTTCTGAAGCTAAAACAAGAGAATGCTTATCACTTGGTCCATTTATCAGATTGGATGTATATTTCTTATACTCATGGAAATGGTGCAGTAGCGTGTTTTAACATGAGCAGATTCTCAACCTTGATGTATCCATAACATGCAAAGTTTCTTTGGTTCATATTTAGTCAAAGAGGTCATAGTTGATGAATGTTCCATGGTTATTTTCCATCAATCCGAACCCATCCTATCCCCATCCAGACAGCTGTCACAGATTAACACAAAGAAACAAGATAGCAAAGCATGGATTATTGGGATGTTGGGAACATAAAAACAGTGTAAAAAGATGTGAAATTGAAACATTCTAAAGCTAGACTGGCTTAATATGTGAGCTAGATAGTATGTAATAATTTACCTGTTCATTAGATGGATGTTTGGTCATACATTCTAGTAGATTACAGACCATAAGTTTGAGACATTCTACATGTATCTTCTGTCCGATGTCTTCTCTAGTCAGGTTATATAAACAAGCTGTGGCTGCCATCTGTACTCCTGGGTGGTCCAAATGCTCGAGCATCACATCAAGTACGACCTATGACAAAATTTGACTACATATGAAAACAAAAACTTCCTCTAATCTATCACGAGTTAACTCAGCATCTATGTACGAGTATTTCAATAAAATGTAGGGAAACGGATTTGGATAAGATTCTAACGATAGTTTATTAAGTTGAAGCATAAATAATTTTGTTTTTAGATTAAGTTTGCCAGGAAGAGCAACTCCAAATGAAGGTAATTCATGTTGTTATACCTGAATGATGCAGTGTCTAGCATCGAGCATATAACGAGTGCTCTGAAAAAGAGCAACTAAACCTTTCTGTACATAGAAATCCCTGCTATGATATCTCCTGAGACAGTCTACTATAAGATCCTCTGTAGCTAATGAGCTGATCTAGAGGGGATAATAAGAAAACATGTTATATTATATAATAAGGCTTCAATAATGAACCGTGAAGCAAGAAGATGTTGAAATCAAGAAGTTATTTTAAATAAGGAAACTTTTTTCAAAATCACTGAGGTAAGCCAGAGCTAGACGTTTGTATATCAGATCCATGATGTGAGAGGTGAATCAAAACCTGACCACAGATTTTATGATTCATATACCCAGTTATCAGGTACTAGGAGAGTACCCATGTAACAACCACCTAGAGTCATCATCTTTACCTTCAGTGTGCTGATATAATCCTGGTGATCTTGTTCAAAGAATTCATCTGCGTGGCTGGCTGGTGTCATTATGAGGCCAATAAATCGGATGTCCGGATGAGATTGTATGAACGTTCTATAAAAAAAAGTAACAACATATTTACGAAATTACATTATAATCCGTGATTACCTAACAAAACAATTCCCAAAGCTTGTGCAATATCAGGTTATTAGCTGAACTCCAACAGGAGTAGTCGCAACCAAAATACGATAGAGCGGACAGCTCAAAACATCTACTGCACCTTCATACAGAGTAAGGATATATCCTTACTCTGTGAGGATGTCCCTACTCTGTGATATTTCATAAATTATATAAACAATGATAACAAAAATACGTAACAAAGATATAGTAGAGCTGACCATACAGCTGCCGTACACACCTAACATGTTTTGTTGTAGCGATCTCACGACCAGATATATCCAGTGAGAGAATATTAGGCAGACAATCCGGAGTCGTCAGTAATCGCTCTACAGGCAGCGGTGATACCTCCTCGTTTAGAAATGCCTCAAGCTGATGACCCGTCTCACAGGAGATGTCCAGCTGTCTCAACTCACACAACTCATAGGATAAAACGTCAAAGTTTGTCTCTCTCAAACTGTAAACCGAAAAACAGAGGTTTGTAATAAATACAGAAATCATGTCGTTTCAAATCATTTAGGAAAGGCAAGGGCACAAAATGATCATTATTTTAGGTGGGGAGAAAAAGCTGAGATTCATTATGAATTTATCAGAAACAGATTAATACTTATTATATTTATTATTATATTACTATTATTATATTTATATGTTTATGGAATTCACTCTTCAAGTTCCTCAAGCTTTTATTGAGATAATTATTGATTTTGTGAATTTACTTCATCGATTCCTTCTATTGTGTACTTGAGGTGAGTTCAATGTCTGATAGCGTGAGGATCGTGTTTTTTTCTGAACCAATGAGTGGTTTATGGTTCGGTAAAAATTCAAGTGTGCACATTGTGGCTGAGTTACCTGATGAGATTGTACATTGTGAGAGATTTGAGACTAGAGCCGATGGCACATAGTGGTGATATGTCTGTTATAGGATTCCCTGATATATCCAGACTTGTGATGGTCTGAGACAATCCTAGGCAGAGCCTCGCAAGTCTACAAAAATGAAGTGATAATTCATTGTATAATGCATTGATACACCCGTTGTCATTGTAGTAAGGATGAGTATAGATATCATTTTTTCGGAGTTTTTAGTAACCGGAACCATATTATTATTTTATTTGACTGTCTACCAACCGCAGACATTCAAAGAGATGCCCTGGCACATTCTGGACCCCTTCCAGAACAGCTAGTTGGCAGAAAAAGTTTTTCAATTATGCATTATACAAACTTCTGTACATCATTTCAGCTTTTTCTGCTGAACCATTTGTATTTTGTCATGAAAGTCTCGCCTAACATTCTTACAGTGGGAATGAAAATCATTCATCACAGTTTTATTTCTTTTTCAATGATAAATAATGAATCTTTCTAGGTTATTAGATGATGGGGAGTATTTCAATTCACCACCCGCCATGATATTCCATGACTCCAATTGTATGAGTCAACAATTAGTCATGCAATAACAAATTTTTGAATTTCTTGGGAATATAAAAGTCCCAAGTGCACGATGGGTATGTCTGGAGGTTGTTGGATTTTGTGTAGTTTAATTAATGAAGTGGCAAATCTGATCTTCCTGCTCCAACAGTTAGGCTGTGAAAAGCCATTTATACCTGTAAATATTATCGTATAAGTGTTTACCTATACTGCTTTCAAATTTAACAGAAGCATAAAATACTCAAAATCTCAGCTCTGTCAGAATTTAGCCTCATCAAACGGACTCTGGGGTCACAATGTTGAGATTATTTATCTCAAGCTAATCACATCTTATGATCATTTGAGCCTGTAAGACAGAAAACAGAAGGAACAGCTAGATATTGTCGACATTATTAGCTAGATTGCACGGGGGTTTGTGCTCATAAGGCCGAATCCTTGAGTGGACACACTTACCCATCATTCTGTAGTTCGATGGATACTAAACTGAGACTGACGAGATTTCTGAATGATTCCGCGATTTTTGTCATGGAGTCCATAGTAAGACATTTCTCTCCAGTACTTTCCGAGACGCGACATTCAGAAATCTTCAGCACTTTGAGTGAGCTCTTTGTTGCACCTCCAGTCACATCATCACATATAATCTGTTCTAGTTTGGTGTCTATACTTGAGACTTTAAGCTCTGTTAGTGAGTGGCCTTGTAGTACCTGCATTCCTCCTAGTGTTATCGGCTACAAAATAATCAAATTATGAAATGAGTGGTGAATATAAAAATGTGCATCTCAGCTATTATAATGTTAGGAAAACTCGGAAATCCATCCTAGACAAGGCAGAACAGACGGAGTAAGAAGAAGAAAGACTAACCATTCGAACCAAAACAAACAATTATAAAGTGCCTGTAGGTTGTATACTACGGGTATGTTATATAAACAGATACAGATTTTTCATCGCCGAACAACTATATGAGGAGGTCAGAACCAAAAGCCTACAAGTTGAGTTAAAGGTGATTGCAAAAAAAAGCAGATTGCCTACAAAATTGAATAGAAATTAACTGACTGAGTGACCTTTCCGAAGTTTTAATATTTAAATTGGATTTAATTGTGCCACCCTTGTCACAGGACAGCAACAGCTTTTCCTAAAATATAATGGTGCAAATTAAAATCAGCTCAATGCATATCCATATTATACGAGACATTCACATACCAGATGGCTGAGTGTGACATTTTGTAGGTTGGTGTGATGTGAGTTGAACATTTGCAGAGTCTGGTCAGTGAGTAGATGATATTTAATAAGAGAGTTCAACAGATCTTCTGATATACTGACTGGTAAGCGGAAATTACCGATGACCAGCTCATCTCCCACAAAGTCATCAATATCATCATCTCCGATTGGACACGCACAAATCACCTTAAAAATAGTAGGGGGAACAATCACAAATCAGTTCACAATCATATCAAAACCAAAACATAATTTTAATATATAATCCAAAGTTTGTTCAGCGAAATATCAGTATGGGAAGGTCAAAAGACCAAGAGTCAAATTAATTTATCCTAGCTGACCTTTCTGCTGAGAAGTGGATAGTTTATACAGATGACATCTATACACAGTGTTTGTAAGCTTAATGGCTGCACATAGGCTGTAGACTCAGAGTCATAATTAACATTGTAGCACCTGGCGACGGGGTGTACAGCACCCCGCCGGTGCCTACCATCTGTAGATTTCAGCATTCCTGTAACTGGGCGACCTACATAACAAGATGAAATGGTGTAGTAAGTTACTCATTGGTCACATCAAACAATCAGTACAAAAAGCCAATTAGGCATTATCGCAACTGTATCAGAATCATACATATATCATACTATCATGGGCACCTAGGAATTGGCCTCCCTCTATTTGGCCTGCAACTCGTATCCAAATCAAACAGGATTCTAGCCTGTCTTGACAAGCTTAATTGGTAGGAGGGGGCACTAAGTTCTCCCCCCCCCCCTACCAACACAACTTAACAGGATGCTTACGTAGAGGAGAAACTCCCAGATGACGACGGATAGAAGGATGGACAGAGTTCATTGAGAATCAGCAGGAGTGGTGGATTGTAGCCAACGAACTATGTGTGTATATGGCTTATTTAACGGAATCAAATAATCAAGATGTGCAATTCATCGAGCAACCGCCTATCAATCAGTATAGACGAGTTTACATTCAATCATAAGGGGTGCACAACAAAAAGGAGCAGAGCAAATATGTTATCAAAGATGATTCTGGCCCCAAGGCGTAATTATGAATGGAATACCTAGTCATCCCCACAATCTAACCATTACATATAATTAACTTACCTTGCCAAAAAATATATAGAAGTTCTTCAATCAGTGCTCACTCTCATTTGATCAAGGCATATGATTGAGAGGAAAGTGGACACACAAGGAAGTAGCTAGTCTTCGAGACTGTCACAAAAATATGCCTTCAACAATCAGCAATGCTTGTCTCCAAAGTCAAGAACACAAGAGGCTTCTAAACTTGCTTGAGTAGAAGGGTGGTAGAAGGCAAGAGAAGAAGACACTAGCTTGTTGTTGTACTTGTGCCAAGCTTGGTATGATGTTATACCTCTCAATTAATCCTGTTTTAACCATGTGCCGGCAAATCCACACCCTGTATTACATGGTTTCACTATCACTCAGGAAATCCAGTACTCTTATGACCTTTTGGCTTTGCATGACATTGTGAAACTGAAGTAAAACCATACAATATTTGCTCAATATTTCCAAAATTTCCAATTCTGTCAGCTAATGAGTCAGTACTATTTAACCTGGCTGGGAACTGATAGGAGAGTCTCCTAATTTGAAATCTAATATGGTTACAGAATTTGTGCTTTGTGCAATGTCAAGGTCAAAGCTAAATGCGATCAATTTGAAATGAGAAGACAACTCTTTTAAAGATAATTCACAAGAGTTGTCTCCTATTGTCACCTAATTTATTATGTAATTGTTCAAAGTTCAGAGTTGTCCTCTAACTTTCATAGCCCAAAAATCCTCCTATTTCACAAAGAGCTTTTTGTGCAGAAAGTGGACCTGTCCATCATTGTTTTCAAAACATTTTCAGCCAAGTTTCCTATTTAGGACAAGGTCATCACTAACATTTTGGGAAGTTGATGCACTGGCTGGGTGGGTGTGAAAACAGGAGAAAGAAGATACAGCAAGCTTCTTTGCAAACCAAAGACAATTCATCACATTTACTGAGGCACATACATTTTGACCTTTGACAAACTTCAGTTTGCCAATAGTAAATCTACTACTGATATGTCACAGTGTCCTAGGTGTAGCAAGAGAGTGTTCTTTGGTGAGTTTTAGTTAGATCAGTTACCCTAACCCTCAGTTCAATTCTTTCTACTCTAGTCTAATTTCTCCTTAGCCTTGATATTTGAAGTTACTTAATTAAAGACAGCTTCTTGGCTATGGTGGTTTAATGGCTGTGTGTATTGTTTTGTGTGTTGATAACAACAAAAGCCATCTATTGTGATATATATCCCAGCCAATCTGGTTCTGAAATTGACCTGGAATGAGTTATGAGAAGTAGTTTTACCACTCTCTTTCCCTACTGTACCCTAAGCTTCCACAGACCTGCTAGGTTGTGATGTCTATGGTATGATGGCTACTCAATATTTACCACCAGGTCAGCCACCCGACCACACTCTTGAAGCTTTTAGATGAGTCCAGCTGGATTCTAATTTTAATTTGTGGTTGTTAGTGACATACACTTTTGCTGGAAGAAATGTTCATAAGCTAGTCAGTTACATTGGCCTGCCAGAAGCAATTTACGGTATCGGTATGCTATAGGCCCTATTAGATGTTTCAAGCGTCATCTAACTTTTTTTGTATTCGTTAAAATTTTGAAAGGATCAATACAGTCCCATACTTTGTGCACAATGATAGCTACAATGCATGCATGTCCATATCATATAGAATTGCCTTTCATTGTTTTGATGGTGCTATGAGATGTTGAAACACTTATCGTGTATTAATGCTATTGAATCAGCAGATACAACACTTTCCTGGCTCAAGGGATTTTTACTCCTGTTCAAGGTTTTCAACAACTCGCTCCTAGTTATACATGCCAATCTGGTGGCATTCTATTCTGTCAATAAAACCACCGTACATAGTCTTGTCTATCAACACCCCGTCCCCTGCACACAACGTAGGGTTAGAGGGACAATCGGTATCAGAATTTAAACCTGCTGAGTGCTGTCAGTTGTGGTGGTAACTTCTATACTCATATGCTATTATCACCAGCTCTTTTTTGTCTGTGATCTCCCTGAACAAGTCGAACCTGAGGCCTTAATCAATTAAATATTGGTCGCAGGAACAAGAGGTGAAGATTTACTTCCTGTGAGCAATAGACCATAACTATAAGGGCATGACACACTTTACCTGTTAATGCTCCGATTTGATCAAATTGTTCAAGCTACATGTAGTAGACCTGTTGTACATTTCAACCGTTTCCTGTGTGATAGTTTTATTTATTGGCTAGATTATTTTCTGGGTGTTTCGCCTTAAATGTGATTTCCCATCCCTCCACTACCCTGAATTGTCTCAAGGACTTGGGATCTGTTAATGAAATATCACATGATTGTTTTCTTTTTAAATTGCACGCTTCCTAATGAGCCCTTTGCTTCTTTTTACCTCATCCACCTTTACAGCTGAAAGGAAGAATTCTTTAGGCAAAGATTGGCACAGGCAGTGCCTCACTTGTGAAGCATGCGGAAAGGTTCTAAATCCAGGCCAACATGCCGAGGTATGGTTTTTCTTCAACTTCAAATAATGGTAATAGTATTTCAAAAGCATGTCGGGAGGTGTTGGGTTCAATACTAACACTGTTGTAGTGGCTTAATGCACATAATGGTAATCACACATCTGCAGACCATATGTCCAACAGGCTACAAATAAGCAGTATCCTATCAGGTGTATCTGGTCAATAAACTGAGAACTTACAATTCTCACCTAAGGCTCTGTAATTATACACCTAGATCCTCGGCTTATGTCACCTAGAAATCTGATTCAATTGTTACCACTGTAGTACCATGACAAACCTAACAATTATTCTTATGTTGCCAGGGAAAGCCCACCGTATAAAATCTAAATCATGGGTTTTCAGCAATGCCTGTAGGCGATAGTAACTTGGTAGTCTTGGATTGCTATTCATGAGATTTTATTGTAAGAAGCCGTATCTTTATTTGGTTTTGCCATGGAGGAGGAATCATTGACGGTGTAAGCGAGACGCTATTTTCTTAGGGAATCAGTATTGGTGTTTTAAACCAGAAACTGATACGCAAATAAGTGAGAGTCTGGGAAAAATTTTGGATATTAATTCATAAATATTTCAATTACCATACCATGGTTTCCACTTTTCACCAGTAGGCATTCTCAAAGTACTTTTCTACTGGCAAATAGTTTTTTTTCTCCAAGGAGTCAAATTTAGATAATGTATGTCAACCTAACAAAGTAGTTAGAGCATGAGGATGAGTAATGTATGACGGCACAATTAGATGAAACATTTTTTTTGTCAATTAACTAATTTCAAAAGCATAGCAAGTCAATGAAATAAATTTAATAGGTCTTAATTACCCAATAAATTAACCACCACCTGAGTGCTGCTAGCAATTTGCCATCTATTAGAAAAGAAAGCGTTTTTGTGTCTATATTTAATTGAATCAAAGAGTAACAGGTTCTATTCCTCCTTGATTGAATGCCTGGCTATCCCACGAGCTCTACGACTATTGCTTACTAACTAAGTTAGAGATGCGTAGAAGTTTTCTCTTTCCATAACTAAACAGCTCCATACCTCTTGCTGTACCCACCCACTCCTTAAGTCCATCCAGGGACCATATTATGGTCTCTGGTCGATCCACTTTACTGATTGATAAACTGATGATTGAATGAAGCCTTCCTTCTGTTCCTCACTCTTTTGGTAACATTTCAGAAGTTCCAAAATCCCAGCTGGTGATTTCGATATCACCCTTTAGCAGAACATACAATATGGTTGCAGACTCCTAGAGGGTTGATTCAATTACAATGTCCTCGATAAACTTATGTGAAATTCATTGGCTGGCTAAACCTCAGCTAATGATCTCTTGAGCACCGATGGCCACTATTCTCGCATATCTAACTTTTTTAGAGATCAAATTTGATTATTAATTGAAACCAGCCCCTGACCACTATCTAAGTTTGTCAATTTGATGCGGCACCCATACATCATAGACTGCTGCCCTGAAGTTGTAATGCTATGTACTATATGCTCAGCTTGTTTTACAGCGTAAAGGCGTGCCATATTGTGAAGTGCCGTGTTATAAATCGTTGTTTGGACCAAAACTCTACGGTTTCGGCTCTCAAGTTGAGTCCCACGATTACAGCCCTAAATCAGAACGCAAAGTAAGCTCCGAGAAGAGGATATCAGATTTTGCACATCTCCAGGTTGCCAAACAAAATGAACTAAACATCAGTATGAACTCGCCTAGAATGAACGGACGGGCTCCCAAAGTCACCAAGACACAGCTGTGAGTATGACAAGCCGTCAGTATATAAACTTGATTCAAGAAAATTCAGCCATCCAATGAAGCAACATTGTCTCAGCTGAGATTGTGGGGGCTTTTAAACTCTCACTTATAACTTGTTTTGCTCTAGATGTAGAATACGACAGGTTGGCCTGTCAATGGATATATAATGAGCCGACATGTGTGACAATTACGACAGTGAGAGGGTGTAGGGGTGGTCAGGAATGCTCATGAAAATATAATTGTATCCTGCGGTTTTGTTTCATTGAAAATCCTTGGTACCAAAAAATGACTTGCAAATCTCTGGAAACCAGTGTCCTGAAATTAGATTGTTAGATAAGTGAAAATTACCCTTCCATGTGGCTGTGGCATGTGCTATATACGATAGGAGGACAAACTATGCTAATCAAAGTAGAGTTATCTCTGAGTAGTATGAAGATTGTGTAGATGGGAGTGATATCACAAGGTTATGAGACATTTTCAAGTATCGATAGAATACACTGTAGATAGATATGCCCCCTCAGCAGTCAGGCAAAGTAGAATGTTTGCTTTGTCATTGATTGTTATCTATTAAAATATTCAGCTAACACTTTATACAAACATGTCCGTATCGTGATTGAGTCAACACTTGAGGACATGCTGACCCTCAGAGTAATAAACTCCACATGTCCAGTATTAATAGATCACATACATCACTCACTTATTGTGAGGGCTGCTCACTCAGTGTGTAGCATTTTAGTTTAGAATACAATCATCATAATTGCAAGAATCAAAAAGATTTATCCACTACTTCCTTAAATTATCTGATATTGTAGTATTAGTATATATATCGTATGTGTAGCTACTATTCCATGTAGTTTTGACGCAATTAGGAAGTTGTTAGGGGACACTAGTTATGGTGAATACATAATTATTTGTGATTTCATCGGCTCGATGAAAGAATGAAAGACAGTCAGTCCGTTGCCTGCATACCAAATATTCATTTCGTTCAAACATATAACTTGTAACTATAATGAATAAACTACAACTGAATACAAGGCTCCGTCCGCCATACTATAGATCTATTTTTTCCATTCTCAGCGCAGGAAAACATACCAATAACAAAATTCAGGAAGCTTGGGCTCTCTGTTATCAATATAAGACCACTATGTATATTAGTTATTTCTCATGGGAGAATGTGATTGATTGATAATTTGGGGCGGCTAAGCCCTGAGCAGGCATTGCTAATGATTTTTATCCTACTTGACTATAAGAGCTCCGGTCAGATGAAACTAGAGGCACAAAAAATGTATAACCTCTAATTGAGAATTACCAAAAACACATGCATTGGCGGGATGAGATATTTAGTTGAGTAAAAAGTAACAAGCATATGGTGTAACATTGAGCTACTTATGAGCTTATTTTCTACTGAATAGTTAGTTTGTCTTCACCCAAATAATAATCCTGACCGGGTTAAGTTATTATTACTCATACCACAGCATGGCTTTTGAACAGTATCATGATTCTGCGAAATGATTCAAGATATATGGCAACTGGCACTGTCTCTCCATAAATCAGGCCAAACCTTAAATTAATGTCACTCAACAGGACGAAAATAACAGTATTGCTTTACCAAATTTTAAGTAAGACAGTTTGAAGGCTCTCCCACTATAGGGCTTCTTATTATATAAGCATAAATCAAAAATTGTATCCCTAGACTCAATCTCACCCTCAGTCATGATCGATCCTAGAGACAGGATAATCCATTTATAGACCTCATGGTAGGCAAGATACACTATGGTTCCATGGGTCGATTTTGTGGTTCACTCCAATTTCGAATGGTTAGAATCCAGTGGATTCTAACCATTCCCATGATGGGAAAAACGTAAAATCCGTTAAATCCCTTTGAAGGCATTGTGTGCAACGGCGCTAACCATTCAGCCACGATGCCAATTAGGATATCAGTCGAATAAACACGGTTTGGATATTCGCGTCCAAAAAGTCATTCGTCACAATCGGAATTTGACTTTAATGCCATTTCCATGGGGCGATTACTACCGAAATCCTTACATAATCGATCCATGGAACCATAGTGATTGAGAAGGGTCAAAAACCTGTCAAAGCATTCTTTTTCGAATTGATCATGCGTGGCTCCTGTAATAATACTATATTCATCAGTAGTATGTGGGATGTATTATTCATAATCAAAGGAGCGTAAACATCATAATAAGTATATCGTGACATGATGGTGCATAATATCTTGAAACTTGATACACAAAAACTTTCTCTTCTTCTCGCATTGCTTGTTTTGATGTTATCTTATTCGGAGAAGTGACATAATAAGATCGGTTCACCATTGTGAGAGAAGTTGTCCAAATAAGTCTCGCCCTATTATGCTCGAGCCTCGAGCCGCCGATCTCGAGCCTCACTCTCACTATCAGGTCGTAATATCAGCTAGTAGTTATGTATTCTATGCTAATTGTTGATTTTTACTTGAATGAATGTTAACAAAAAAGCTCCAGTAATAATCAATCCATTCTTTTGACTTAGTTCACAGTAGCGTACCAACATGAAATAAGACTCACAAAATAGAAAGTCGCCTAAAACTGTGCCTCAAATTTCCCTATCATAATATCGTAACATGCTGTTAGTATAATAAAGTCCATGGGTGATTGAGCTGTAAGCATATTGCACTAATTATTATCAACTGTCAGCCAATATGGCTAATCGACAGTACTAACTATCTGAGATACCATTGACCCTGCAGCACAGATACCATGGACCCTGTTACCAAATCATGATTGTACGTCACATACTGTGAGACTATAATATTTGTTCAATTATTGTTTCAGAGAAGAGCTAGAAAAGCGATTACATTTACATAACGAAGCTCACCCCAATAACTTCATCAACTTGATAGAGGTGAGTGCCATGGCTGATTTCTATTTGATCAGATTTTATTTGGCTCCCAGCTGCAGATAAGATTCTGAGGTCAGATGGGTGCTACTGTTGGCAAAATCCTGGTCAACCACCATACAATAACAAACTGCTGGTTAATGTATGTCTAATAGCTGTCTAAGGTATCGATATTGAATGATTGTGAGGACATTCCGTAAATGTGCTAGATTACCTAACAGGCTTATGCTATAATCTACTCTTAGAAAGATGGCTCCGTGACATTAGAAGGCTCTCTCAGACTACACTGGGGCGTTCAGACAAATATCACATTCAAAAAAGATGACAGCATGGAGACTACTCCGTTTGCCACACGAATCAGGCGTATCAACAAAACTAAAAGCTTCCACAGACACAACGATCTCTTCTCTCTTGACTTTGTTGATGAGGTATTTATTTGTAGTTATGATACTTCAAGATTTTTTTCCCAGGCCTCTCCCAGAATTGTGCAAGCTAAATTACTGTCATGTCGGCTCTTTAGATGTAGTAAGTAGCGCGTGGTGTCACCACCGAATCTAAAATTTAATTGAACTCGTAACAACAGTTCTTCGCTTTCAAAACGCCATTAACTATCTTGGAATGAGTCAGTCTTTATGAAATATGGAAGAAGACTTTAATTTCCCTGTCAACCATTGTCTGCGCATGACAGAACTTGGGAGTTTATATACAGCACATTTTTAGCACATCTTAACAGATCTGATCCAAATTTAGAGTAGAACACCTAGATTCAACTGTCTTTTCAGAATGCATCAAAACAAGCAAAGGACCCATTCAATACTCTTAAAAGCTCAGGAATTCCCCCGGAAGTATCTTCCCAACAGCTTCTGGCCGTCAAAATGAAGAGAGGACAGTTTCACACAATCAAAGAGTCCAAAGTGAAGAGGCGATGCTCTATAAATGGCCACTATTACAAAAACGAGGTGGGTGGTTAACTATCGATCATCGGAGATATGGCTGGTATTTTTGGTTATCACTTCTATCAATACATCATGTTACCACTATGTCATATATGGCAGCATTTCCGTGTGTTGATTATGGAATGACTAAGATTAGATATCAGCTGACGTATTATGAGGCGCTGTTAATTGATGTGTCACTCTATAGAACTTCTGCTGCTTTTTGACTGCTGTAATCTCAAACTATGTATTGTGTACGCTCTCAACTGGACTCCAACCTCAGCGAGTTTTGTTTGTTTTTGCTTAGGCGTTGAAAGCTACAAGTTGATGTTGTGTCATATTTCTTACTGTAATACATTGCATTGTAGCTCGACTCAATAACTGAGGACCTAATCATGAAAACGGTATTCATCATCATATGTTAACATTCCCTTAACCCTGATGCTAGCTGCTCTGCTTTTTATTTTATGTAGCACTTACAGTAGTTGTCTTCTCTCTGACTAAATAGTCAAAGAGAAGACAACTCTATAATAAGTGCTCAAACTGGTTAATCATAGTATATGTAGTATAAAAATACTGTAGATGCATAATGAAAATGTTCTAGAAGCTGTTGGGGCTTCTTATACTTTAATGATATGTTTCTAATCTCATTCATAAATATCTAACCGCAAAACTAGACCAATGCTGGCTTGTATCGGTCAAAGCTTTTCGCTACGCCCTCTAGAGGTTCCACTGATAAATGAATAGGATTTAGGTTCACTGATTACAGATCTATGTACGGTGTTAGGTTTTGTTTACTGTATTATCAGCTATTGCTGATTGCATATTTGGTACTTCAAGCCTCCGATTCCCATTCCAGACCTGCTGATCCATGTGGGCTTGAAGCGGAGACAAGTATATGTTGGAAGCTCTTGGGTCATACTGGGTTATGTGGTTATATTTTGATGCGATGTTTCTGCACATTTGGTACAATCATTGGGGTATCTGGAAGAACAGGGCATTTTTCATTATTTTTCCCTCTGTTAAGCAACATATGGCTTGTTTGTAGACGTCAGATAATTTCACTCCAGCGTTTGGGAGCGTCACGACTATTTTTGTTGGAAGCCATTTGCCCACCAATGAAGTAATCAGAAGATTACTAGACAAGTTTAAAATAGAGAACAGCCCCACACAGTTTGCTCTCTACATGGTGAAACCTAATGGAGGTAAGTTTATGGGATGTTTTAATCTTTGCTGTAATTTGATCTATATTTACTAAGTTTTGTTCCAAAGACAAATTTATTACAATAAAAGATTTCCCAGGATTTGTCGATGCCACCTTTGACAAGCATGCTGCTACAGTGCATGCTGGGTATGATTTTGATAAATTATTCTTCAATAATTTCTAGCTCAGTATATATGGGGATGCTTGGATTGTATCAGTATACCACTGTATCACTGAAGCTGTTACTTTACTTTATATTATATAGAGATGTGGCCACTGACGGAGACAGATTACCCGGTGATGGAGAGAGTGAATCTGATGGACCCCACAGCTCGTATATTCCTCATGGATAAGCCACATCAGGTCAGCATACAGAATGAGACGGGAGAGACGGACGTCCACGCTAATAATACTCTACTAAATCATGCCATAGACTCTGTATGGCAGCCTGTACAAGATGTGCCAAGCCTTAAAGTACCTGCTGAGGTTAGTCGTTGTTCTATCTTTTTGAGGTCAGGATGAGAGTTTTCATTCGGTGACAATGTATTGTAAATGACTATCCCGAATCTAAACATTAAAATCTGCTAGAGTATTACCAATTGTTACTATTGTTATGTTAGCCTATTTCCAAAATGTGTAGTGAGATTGAAAAACAAACAATTAATTTATGAAATTATCATCATGATGCAGTATTAATTATTGTTATGCTGCTATACTTGTAACCTCGCCGTCTATATTACAGCTTGCAGGTTTTATGTGCCTTCCAGAGCCGATGTTAAATGGCTTCATCACCATGTTTGATGGTCAGCAAGCAGCAGCTGAAGAGAAAATCAGAAACAAGTAAGAATATCTGTAACATAGTAGCTTATGTAATATTATGTAATGACTATAGATTTCCCTCTATATGAACCGCCTGAGCTTGCTATATGGCTGATATTTTGTTGTCCTCTCATGCCTATCAAATCTTGGATGTAATATCATCTTTGATTGTTTTGAAAGTGATTTGTTTTTCTACCTCACCACAACTCCGGACCTAGAAGCTTGTGATAGTTTACTTCGATGACATTGAATAAAGAACCATTCACATGGTTCCACTTATTTCAATTCTTCTTCTTTGAAAATTTGACAGGTATGGAGAACTGAAGAAGTCTATCATGAGATTAATGACTGAGAAGCAGTTAACACAGGAGACTTACCTGTAAGTGACGTACCTGTAAGAGATGTACCTCAAGGAGATATTTATATAACCATGTACGATGTAACCATGTAACACGTATCATTAGTCTCTATACAAACAATGAGTATATATTTAGAGTTATAGTTAGATAGCTTTATTAAAGCCTCTAGAGAACTGTGTGTTATATCTCTCTGTATAGTGATGCTAAGAACAAAGGTTGGAAATCAGCTTATTGTAGCTGTCACTTCATATCAGTACAAAACAGGATATTTTTAAGTCCCTGATCGGTTAGAAGTTATCTTCTCCCTAATTATCCACATTTTTACCAAATAGTAGTACACCAGCTCTGCAGGACAGAGAGAGTTAATTTTACAGTATAATTTTAATAGTAATATCTGTAATCACATATATGCAGAGGCAAATTTTTAGCGTGTCCGGAAAGAGTGAGATGTATCACAGCAGAAAAAGCTCACAACACTAAACATTTTTCCCAATTTTAACTGAAAGTTTTGATAATAGTACATTTTCATGTTAAGGCCGAACTGCAACGATATCAGATAGTAATGAAAATTTAGTATTATTTTTTTATCGAGTTTGACTTTATCGGAAGAAGAAAGATATCATCTATATAATGACAGATCTATGTCTCAAATCATATTTACAGATTATTTTGAATTTATATTTTTTTACCAGTAATGTGTGTTTTGTTCTAACTCTCCAAAGTTGTGTTTTATTGAGGTGTTCTAAAATACTAAATCTTTCAGTCTATAATACCAGTATTTGTGTGTATCGGGTGTCTTAGTAGGCGGAGAAGGCTACTGGGGACTCAGGGCGCAAGCATATCTGAAACACCTGCGCTTTTATCATCTCCGAATAATACACGTCACACAAGGCAAGTATATTTTATGAGTTTAAGAAAATAATCCAATTTAAACATATTTTCATCAATTTATATTTACAAAACAAGACATGAATCGGCGGTGAGAGAAAAATATAATATAAATGAACTCGCCAACTGCAGGAGTGAAAATGCTAGTCTGCTTTGGAAGTGGAGATTGAAACAAAATAAAATGGTGGAATATGACTTGGTTCACTCTGAATCACAGCAGTATAAAGAGAAGTGGCTAGACCGGCACAACTGGGTTGTGATGGCACAACTTGTTACTACAATGTTTATACACGAAAAAGTACCGTGGGAATATGACCAGTAGGCAGGAGGAGCCACTACAAAATATGGGCACAAAATAAGAAAATTTCAAACTCACACTACGCTCCGATTGGAAACAGCTATGGGGTGATATTCTAAAATCAAACAAGAAAAAATGATTCCTTGATCATACACAGTTGTAAACACTGGTTTGCCTTAGCCTCCAATAACTTAGTACTTATTTTCAAACATCTAGTTTATTTTGGAGACACAAAAAAAACACTGTAAACAGATTTGCATAAGATTATTATCAATACACATCAAACTTTCACTCACAATAATAACAAAGAGTAAGGATTTTTCCTTACCCTGTGGTAACAAGATAGTGATTGCCTAAATAGGATCATTTTAAGAACCACTTATGTCTCTCATAATTTAAGTGGTAGTCTGATTAACGTAGGTTGAAATTTTGGAGGTATCTAACTCTTGTCTTTCTTAAGTCTTGCATCCCCTGAGTTGAATTGAGCATCTGTGCAGAAAGATAGAAAAGCAGATTTTTAGATGATACTGGAGAAAAATTGTGATCACGAAAAAATATTGATGAAGCAGGTTATGGTAATATGGAGCTAAACACTGGGGGCGGGCAGAATTTTCCAGTTACATGAATTTTACCAATAGATGAAATAATCAATTGAGCATATCACATAAGTTAGAGATATGGTAATCCACATGAGCCATGATCAACTAAATCAGACAACTTTCTTTAGGTATTACAATACCTCAAATCATCAGTCTAACTTGTTATAGTGGGGAATCAAGGTGTTGGGAGATGTATATTCTAAGAGTGTACCAAATATAGTCAATGTAGATATTAATCCCTACCAGATCAGTTAGCTGTTGGTTGTTTGGCTGAGAGTAGAGATTGTAGTTCTGTTTCTGAGAGAGTTAATCCGATTGGATGCCTCATCTTCTCTAAGTCCTCTTCAGCTCTGCCCAGTTTCTCCATAAGAGTGTTATAATGATCCACATCATAGTTATTCTTCCTAGCCATCTTATGTACATGCAGGAGAAAAGCTCTATCTCTCACATCGGGGAACGTGTAATCCTGTAACAGTAAAGTGTGTGATTACATCTATGTATGAACAAGGAGTCTCTCCCAAACTCTATGGTATCAGGGAGGGTGGATGAACCAATGAACTAAACCCGGGGTTTAGTTCATTGGTATGAACATTCTTACTATTTTGTGCATCAAGAATTGTCTCCTCATACTGCTCAATAAGGCAACTCCTTAATAATGAGCGAATTGGTGATATGGGTTAATATGTCAAAGACTTATAGCAAATTCTACTCCATAATTTCTCACTTACTGCTGTAGGTAATATAGGTATTTTTGTTATCAGTTCAATAACACTCAAGTAGTGAATCAATAGTTAAGTTTTCTAGAAGTATGCTTGATTAAAGAAGGCAGCAAAAATGTTTCTCAGAAAAAATTACCTGTTTTGTCATAACATAGTATGCAAACATCGCCATACTAGTTCCATAAGTAACGAAATATGTAACAGGCTCCATAATATCCCAGGAGTACTCCCACCATGTCAATCTAGCCAGAAATCCAAACTGGAATCCCATCATAGTAAGGCCGGCCCATGTTAGTCGTCTGGTTCGTTTCTCAGCACTGTCCATCATGTCAACTCTCAGCTACAGCAAAAAAAAACTCAGTGATGGTCAATAATGTAGTTTGTACCACTCCAAGCTTAAGTGACCCTCCACTAGGCTATATACTAACCGACACAAGCTCACTTGACTTGGCTGAACGACAAAAACAAGTTTCTAGACAGTAAGCCTAACACAATTAGAGTCACAACATGTCTAGTTGATACTCTATACTATATTATAAGTTGACAATATTCACGGGGCGATAGATGACAAAAAGACGTCTGAGGTTTTAGTGAGAGAAGGCAGCATAGTGTTACATTATAACTCTTCGACCATAACTTATAGAGAGTTACCTTCTCATAAGGACCCAGCTCATGTTTGAGAGTTTCTATACTCTGTGTCAGCTCTTTCTCTCTACTAGCGTGCCATTCTGTTAAGTTCATCTGAGTGTAAAGTTGTGAGATTAAATCCTTGACCTGTTCCACCGACTCTGCCTCTCCATGTGGTATCTCTATAATAACAAATTAGTCACTTATCAGCATTTTCCTTGTAATTCTCACAGTCTAGACACGTGAATTTTTATACCAATAACCAACAACCTTTTACCGAAAATTAGGATCAAAAGATTTTTAAATAGCTTTATACCGGTTAGCATCAAGATTTTAAACAACAGAGACATTCCTTCTACATCATTTAATATGTCATTGACTATATTACCAAATAAATCAATCTTAAACTTCAATCTTAAACTTAAACTAAAAAAACAAAAACAAATGTCAATGGTCACACCGAACACATGAGAGGAGCTTTATTGTATAATATGTGACGAGTAACAGGCTAACCCAAAAAAGAACAGTCGTTGTGTAGAATAGATATACGTACTAGGTGGTAGGTATTTAATGATCACTGTGGTTTGTACCAGTGTTGATGTCATTTGATCAATGTATGTGTATGTTGCTATAAAAATATAGTCTACCACATTTAAAATGTTACAGTTGATGTCTTGTTGAGGGAATAACAAATGAGGGTGTGGTGTTAAAATATGTGATCATGGTTTGATGTGTGATCGATTTCTTAGAAGGAAACAGGAGAGTTTTAAGCGCTCAAACTGTGGGGGATGGTTGGTAGTAGCATTTCATTATCAACAACTTTCCCCAGCGGTTGATGTTGAAATGCTACTACCAACCATCCCACCACAGTTTGAGCGATTAAACCAGAGAGGACTATTTTATGATGCTACAGTAATGGTTGTAATAATCGTTTTCTCCATGATTAAAAAACCATTCCAAATCATACTGCGAGGGTTGGATGGGATACTTTGATGAGTTAATTACAGTCAATGTGCGCCTTTCCTTTGAATAGCTATGAAAATGTTATAAGGAAAAGCTTTAAATGCTGCCAGGCTCAAGTACAGCTACGAACTCATTGATTAGAGAAACCAATCTTGACCAGAAGAGGTCAACAACTCCCGATTATAAAATCTATATATTTGCAAATAGAGTTGGTCTGCAGACACTGAGATTCATTAGTGTATATCAAAGCCAATGTAACAGCTGTAGGGCCTAGTTGGGTGAGCTTTCTCTGACATCACTTTCTCATAGACTAATGACATGTGACAGCAGGTGCCACTGGCAACAAATCCTCAGTCCAAATATCTAATGACGGGCTGAGTCTGACCAGCGATAAAGATGAAAAGCAATAATAGGCTGGAATTAGCTTCATTTCCTTGGTCACCGTTGATATCGCTACGTCATTATTTTGATGTTGTTATCTGCTGGTGTTGCGGTAATAGTTAAAGTCCAGTATGTGTTTTGTTTTCAAACAAGATTCAAGAACAGGGTAGGTAGTTGAAACTTTCGCTAGAGAAACTCATACATTGGATCTGTGTCAGAAAAAGGCCAAGTCCTCTGGGCAGGCCAAAATTTTTTGGATCAATGTTTTAGGTAAACTTGTGAAATAGTACATTGACAAAGAATTGTTCTCAGTTTAATTTTAAAATCAGAGAAAATACAGAGCGAGCGTTGAGGGTTTCTATTTGCAGCAGAGAATATCCTTTCTAAAGGTATCAGATATGAGTAAGATAGATATATCTAAATTTGATTAATGGCAAGCACTGACTCAGCACTTCTCTCTAGCAAGATTCCTCAATCAACCACAGGGGATGATAGTTTATATTGACATCATGACTGTGGTGGCCTATGACCTTATTTACTTCCCTGTCATGTGCTGGCTGACAATCAGGGGATTGCCAGGGGATTGTCAAGCCATGGTGTGAATTTACCATTTAAGGATTTCTGAATATATTTATGTTTGCACATACAACACTGTCCGTTACTGGTGCATGTTTGATATTATGCAAATTGTTTGTTCTTGAACATGTTCCAACTACCAGAGTAAAGCCTTCTAGTCTGTAGTGCGGAGATTCAGAAAAGTATATTAATTTCATTGACACCGGTATAGATAGCTGCTGGTATTGTAACTGATCTGTTGACGATGCGGGTGCTAGTGTGTGGGTGTCTGTAGCAGATAAGACTATCTCCCTCTCATATTTCATCTCAAGTACACATGATTATACATACCTACAGTCGGAGGCTTCACCTCAAACTTTCTCGAGTTTATGAGCAAATCGAAATCTTCTCTCAGCAGTATATCGATAGTAGTCGCCTTAGCAATCTTAGTACCATCTAAAGTACAGAACACATGATAAGGAAGCTGAGTACCATCAATAATAATAGGCCAATTTCCTTCGCTGTGTGGGAGCTTGTTGTGTGGGAGGTTAGACTTATTTCTGCGCTAGTTCATAAGCACAAAGATACTGGTATCTAAGCTATCATATCAATAACATTACTATTATAGGATGACCAGAACATCATCATCTGGCCATCTCTACTTGGGGTCAGTGACCACAGGGTGTAGGATAATGTATTAATCATGAAACACAATATCGCACAATGAGTGGATGAACTTATTGGGGAACCCAAATAAATTGACAAATAATTGGACTCAGAAAAATGAGCACCTCACATTGTCGTAGTCAACAAAGCTCAAATTATTGTATAACCATAAATCACCTGGTCTCGCAAACTATGTGCCAGAAATACCAAAATTTGTAATAGTATTGTAATTTTTAAAAACAGCAAAGACTATTGCACAAGTCACTAAACTAATAAAGTTCATGCCACTAGAAGATAGCTGTGTCAGTTTGTAAAGGTTAAAATAATCAAACCTTTGGCACACAAGCAAAATCGCTGGTTTTTATAGCTGACATAGCTGAAGCCAAGCTTCGGAATGCAGCCTGTTATGGAAAATTTACTTTGGCCCAGGAACATTTTATTTATTACCCACTTTTTCGGTACACAGCGACATTGTCTATACCATGATCCTCTTCGCTGACCATGCGAATAAAGCTGCCGACGGTGTCTGTGAGAGGACGTAACGTGAATACACAACGTTCATCTCGAGAAGGCAGCATAATATTAACTGTGGGAAAACCATTCTTATATTCTACTGGTGTAGCTGCAAATAAACGATAAAACCAATAAGCTGTTTACATCAAATGAACTAAAGAAAAAAAACATTAAAATAATGAACTTTCATTTCATTCGCCGTACATATGCCATTTTTCATCATGTAAGCGGTTTACGTATTGTATTGTATGGTATTTAGTCTGTGAGTGGCTTTCCAGACAGATCTTGTACCCAATCTAATGTCATATTGACCTGGTAGTACCTCTTATTAAACAATTGAACAACATCTCAATCAAGCTCCTTTTCTATAACATAAAACCTGATTATGCTGGTCAAATCTGTTTTCTTGTGGTGCTGAATATTTTAATTTCTGAATGTATTGACCTTGGTTGTTTAATATCTCATTTATCAGTCTGGTTTTATTATTCCTACCTTTTTTCAGAATGACAAGTAGTATAATCTCATCATTGAAGTAGTTTGAAAAAACATATGCTAGTCCTAACAGGGTCAACTAGGGGTCATAGGCAGTCTCGTATTAATTTACTGAAAGAAAGAAATTTGTTTTCCATAGGTTTTCTTTTGTCAGACACATAAATATCAATGATAGAATCATGTTCAATACATGTATAACTGCCAACTTTTTACAAGCTTGTAATATAATATCGCCTTCACATGCACCATTATGATGAATTATGTGCGAGAGAAACTTCAAAATGGGATCTCTATCTGCCAGTTCAGCAGTAGGTTTCCACATGTATGAGGCTCGTTTGTATGTAACCTGTCAAAACATGTCTGCCTTGTCACAGCATGAAAACTCAAATCCGTAGATCGCAGTCAACAGTACAATCAGGGCTGCCACCCTTATGAATATGCAAGCCTTACAGCTGTAACATGTGTGAGGTAATGTGTGCAATAAAGTTTAGCGCAGCTAATACATACTTCTCTAAATGAGCTATTTTGCATAATTAGTAGAGTGAGAGTATTACATTAGGTATTGATATCAATACCAGCAATCAGAATACAGCAAGTACGAGGGCTTAATCCCCAGGGTGCTTCAAAGTAGCGCCGTCAGACTTGTGTGCAAATCAGTCAGATAAACAAAATATTCCCTTGGAGCAGTGGTAGGCGGAAGGTGATATTTAATATTAAGCACACAAGACCACATTGTCACGCTTGTGACAGCAATTTCAGGCCTCCTGGTATTTGATTTTTATGGCAGGCGAGAAAATTCAATCAGTGAAGATAAACAGCCATGACAATGTAACAACTATGGTTTGTTAATTGGTCGTGAATCTGATTTGTATATCATAATTAGTGCACAGTAGTTTCCACATCAGTTCTCACCAAGTGTTGACAGCTTTTGCGTCTGACCAACACCGCAAAAAAGATTCAAACTGAGAGAGGGTTTTCAGCCAACAAGGCATTGGTGCATTCCCGAAAGTTTTTGGCATATAGTGATAATTATCACCCATGAGAGTTTCTACAACTAGGATCCTAAACTTGCATCCCGTTAATCACAGATACATGACTGATGTCTGGTATTTTTTCTTTTGTTGAAGTTGGCATATTGGGGAAAAAGAACTTGCGTAGTAATTGAGATTGAGTAATTTTAGTTTTTTTGAGCAGAAAGAACTTGGAGAAAGAACATGGTCAAAAAGCTTGACTCCATCGTCCACATTCATGCAAGCTTTTCAAATTTATGTTGTTGGTTAATGGCAACGTCAGTATATTTTTGTGTGTCTGCCCGCACCATACACTGTCACGAAACATTTAAGCGGTCAACAAGTGCAAGGGCTTTAGCACAGCTGGCACGTAAAACTGTACAACTAATCCAATCTTACCTTCATTTTCGTAGGGGATATTTGATGTACAGTAGGGTCTGGCATATCGCATTGGTATACTATGTACCTAAAAGATAGACAACACATTGATTAACAATCTTCCGGATGAACCTGAGCATATGTTCATACATAGCGCTGCTCTAAGCCTCCATTGAACAATGTTTCTAGTCAAGAAGAAGGTAAGATGAATGTGGCCCTAATGTCTTCTCCTTTGCCACATGGCATGACTTTGAACCTGCATATACACAAAACAGTGAATTTTCAGAATGCGGCATTGCATACATTGAGGCAAAAGGAAGAAATGAAAATCTGTTGGTATGTTTTTATTTCTTCTGAAACCTTTCAGCAGTCGAAGGAGAGGATCCTTGCCGTGCTAACATGTCATTTAATACGTTGCAACCAGGAGATTCAACTTAGAACATTGTAAACCCTGACCATGCAGTTGGTCAAGAGATGTCTTCATCAGAGACGGGATTAAGACATGTATTGCTCCTGCAGGACACAAAGAATTTGAGTCAAGTTGTACTTCAAGGGAGTCAGTTTGAAGTCAGCTAGACGCTGAAGCAAGGACTACTCCTTGTATGTAGTGAGGTGTGGATAGTAGTAGATACATCCTCACTCACTGGATGGATATGAATAGCATAACTTGGTTTCCTCATCTAAGTCACAATTTCATGTTATGCTTAGTCTTTTCAAGGATTCCTATCCTTGCTAGCTTAAAACATCATGTACATCATTGCATTGCTGAGATATGAATATAATCATAATTCAAGAATCATTAAAATTAATAAATAATAATACAACATCATACATACATAACAATTAAAACCCATCCACAAACTTACTTTGTATTGCTGTGTGATTCTCATTCCATTCTGATAACTAGGCCTTAGTCTCAGGCATTGGATGGCTAAAAATCTACCAGCTTTTGACATTTTGCCCTTCCTTTAAAGATCACAGAGAAAAAGGGATATCTGAAAGGGCTGTCACTGGTGTTTTCACTACCTCTCTAGTAATCCAGTTTTGGTTACACAGGAAATGCAACTGTTTACATTGAGATGCCGGTCACATGATGATAGTTTTCTTTATGTTTCCTTTGGTATATGTGTAGATGACAACTCCCAATCATAATTAAGTAAAGAAATATTAACTGGAAAATTACCAACTTCATGAATAGATTAGCAGTACAGTACACTTTGAATAAGAGCAGGAAGCTTGTCCCTTATGTCCCTTAAAGGTCATTACCTTTGATGGGGGTCATCTCAAAAATACAAATTTACAGTTAATGCGGTTCAAGTAAATTTACTCCATCTTGTCTGGGAAATGAGTTCATATACCTGAACTAGTCCGGTGGTAAATATGGTCATACTGAGGCTTTCCTCATTGGATCAGCCTGTTTTACAGTATTTCTCTCAGAAATGATGTTGGCTGGTCTCATAATTAGCTCAGCAGGGATACAAGTTTGTTCTCTCTAGTGGCGGAGAGATATGGCAAAAGTTGGGGATGGGAGACTCAGGCACAAAACCCTGCCGCCACCAGGAGGAGAGCAGATGTGATATAGATACGCCAAAAAAACAATAATCAGTCTAAAATACTTCAATGCTAGGAGCAATAATTTGAAAATGAAAAGCTCATATATCAAGCTGAATATGAGGTATAATTGTGCACTTGTAAAAGTAACCCAGGTAGTATAATACAAAATGCCAAAATTTATTTTCAGAATTTTAAGAAGCCTTGAGGGATTTAGCTTATGGGCAGCCATCATTCACAGAATATTCCCTTGGGCCAATTCCTGAACAATGAAAAACGGAAATAGTCTGACGGTAATTTCAAATAATAGCCTAGTCTTAGAAGCAGTGACATAAGATAAAACCAGTGAATAATATACTCATATTTACAAAACATATAAATCAAGCTAGCCTGTTTCTCAGACAATATTAATCCCGTCATCAAAACCACAAAATTCATATCATGGTCAGATCCACTTTTTTTTTCCAATATCACTTTCAAATATACCGCAATCAGAATTCATAAGTATCCGGACATTATATTATATTATATTATAATGTATATCTTTAGCACATAGTGTTTGCTTCCAGTCACTCAGGTAGTTTCACATTTGCTGCGTAGAGTTACCATTATATGTATTTTGTTCATCATCCGGTGATAGATCAGACAGTCTGCCCACTCTCCTTCTCGCCCCACCACTACCTTCTGGTGATTCACCTCCACTAGGCGCCGCTCTACAGCAGAAGGACATGAGAAAGGTTTCAGGTTCCGTCAAAGTCTGAGAAGGGAGTTTGTCTGAGTGTTCACCATAATTAAGAGAAGGGTGGGGATCAATTTCAAATGGTAATCAATGCATTTTAATCACTAGTCAACACATAGACATAGGTATTTGGCGTGTCAATGATAGCAGCTTATTGTTTGGCTATCAGCACTGTTTATCTTATACCTTTATAAGAAAGAAAATGATTTGTAATTTTTTAGATTTCGGAGAGCTGAACTGTGCCGGTCAGGTTCCTAGTAGATATCCACACAGCACTAAATAATATAATCATTCCACAAACCTTTTGGGTGCAGCACCTCCAGGCTGACCTTGTTGTTGGTTAGAGGATGGTGGAGTCTGAGGAGTGGCAAACAGAAACGTTTGCATCATGTGCCAGATAAATAAGAAAGGAGAGAATATCAGACTAGCTAGTGATGTTATAGAACCTGTAGAAGTGGGACTGTTACGAGGCGCGTCCCCTCCAACAGCCTGCAACAAGAAACAAAAGACTAAAAGCAAGATACAGAGTAAGACAACTCTGCTCCCATATGCACACATGTGCTATGTTCTTGATTTAATAATTGTGATCATCAAATGTATGTATGTTTTACGACCAGTTTTGAGTCTTATCCTTTGTTTCAAGTTACAAACGCAATCTGTGAACCTTTCCACAATACAATACATTTTAAGCAGATGATGACATGACAGTGACTTTGCAAAAAAGCAATCATTGCCATTTACCATTACCAGTTTATACAGGCCATATACACACAATATGGCACTGAGTGGCCAAATGTATCTGCTACTTACAGGTGGTAATACAAGGAGAGCACTTGAAGGGCACAGATTCAGATCTCTGAGTGTTGACTGGTGATCATCATTTGTAAATACTCTCCGTGGGTAGATAATCGCCAGTCGGAAATCTCTCCCCATATTGTTAGACTCGTGCTACAAAGAAAATATTGAGTTATGTACAGCAGAACCATATAATCACTTTCAGTTCTGTTGAGAAAATGATTGAGCAAAGGATTATTTGAGGTTCAGGACACACATTGAGGTTTTGCTATCTAGGATTGGTAGTGAACCAAATCCAACAGCTGATAACAGTTGGTTGTAGTTCTTAGATAACCAAACAGTCGGGTAGGCCAAACAAAGTTGGAAGATAATCCAAACTTACTGATGCCAAAAAGTTCCGGACAGCGATAAGATTATCTTCAGCTTCGAATGTGTTAGTAATGGTGGAGCCGTCTGGCATTCTGAACTGTAGGCGTGATCTAGAGCTAAAATTAAGAAAAGAATAAAACAGGTTTTAATTGGCTGCTGAGTTGTCAGCAAAAAAACAGATTATGGCACCCAACATAGTGTTTCTGACATATTGCCATTGGAATTTATAACAATGGTAAATGTAAATCACGTTTATTAGCATCTCTCCAGCTGTCTATACAGTATCTGAAACATATTACATAGTACTAATACACATCAAATTCAATTTAGCGCACCCCTGTACAAGGTAGGAGTAGGCAAGCTAGGCTAATGGATGGAGTGCTCACCTCCATTAGCAGCATGGGTAGTAACTGGGATTCGAACCAGCAACCCTCAAATTGTCTAGCTCGAATCCCAACCATTACACCATCCTGCCTGTCTTAGTTTCAGTGGTTGCCTGCCTGTGGTTTAGTTTAGACTCGACTTGACTACCACACATTATCTATTGCTAAACAATCTAAATTTGCATCAGGTCGCAAATTATCTTGAATATATATAAATTGTATGTAAAAGATTTTTCTAGTAGGATATGAATCTTACCACAGGGGAAGGTATTACTATTATCAGAGGGTAAAATATGACACTTACCGGATGGTAAGATACGACACTTACCGGATGGTAAGATTTGACACTTACCGGATGGTAAGATACGACACTTACCGGATGGTAAGATACGACACTTACCGGATGGTAAGATACGACACTTTCTGGAGGGTAAGCTATCACATTAGTATTCAGGGAGTAATTATGGCACAAGTAGCTAAATGATACGTACATAACGATTTGTATCAATAAAAGATTGACCATACCTGTTAGCGGCAGCAACTCTTGCAGCTTCCTCAGCTTCTTTTTGAAGTTTCTCTTGCTGCTTTTTTTTCAGAGCTTCATCTTTCTCCGCCTTCTCTTTTTGGAAGTTAGCATTTCTGGCTTCCCTTAATTACGAAAAGAAAAACCATCTCAGCTAAACTCCAATCTTCTAATAAGCCTGATAAGTACATAGCAACTGATCGTTGACCATATCACAATAGTTTTACAGGGTTGGATAAGGCAGTTATAAGTATTGTATGGGCCCAGAGAAGGCTCACCAAGCCTAAAAATGACAGACCCTGCTCACCTATCTTTAGCTATTTGTTCTCTGACTTTTTCCCTAGCTCTCTTTGTTTCTTCCTTCTCTTTCCTCAGGGCCTCTCTGGTCTCCTTGGCCTCTTGTTCAGCCTTGAAATCCTTCAGCTTATTCATGTCTTTACCAAGCTGTCGTCTCTCAAGTTCAGATTTTCTAGCTTTCTGTATAATACAATCATAATGTGACAGAACACTGCACAGCGCAAATTTACGGTGCAAAGCAGATATTGGTTTTATGTTGTACCTAATGTACCCAAGAAATCTTAAAAGGGCAACCAAGATTTCAAACAAGTTCTCATCGATTGATAGCAGATTGCACCTTCTGCATAGGGAAATGGAAAAAATCTAGTTCGGATGATTATTCAGCCAGAATTCTTGTGAAACAATTCATCTTTCAGGTACTCAAACTCAGCTAAAATAGAATACCGCAGAGCAGTTTCCTGTTCCTGTTATTATTTAGCCTGTGCTCTATCATTATTACAGCAATGTCTTGAAACCTCCCCTAAACTGAAGTGTTACCCAGCTTAGAGTCAGCAACTACTTTGAGTTTTGCACCGCGTCATGCACAAAGCTTATGCTGCCTAGCACATTATGAACTACCCACTAATGCATTGCTGCGAAACCTTGGTTGCCCTTTAAGGTGCAATGAGTATCATTACTCATACCCAATCTAGAATAGCTCTACTTTCAAGAAATATATTGAGCTCTTGATCCTAGACCATTTTTGTAATGGACATGTAAGAACATCATAGTGACCATACTATTAAGAAGCAGATAACTCACCTGTTTCTCTTCCTCAGCCTTCTTCTCTTGTTTCACTCTGATGTGCTCTCTCGCCTTCCTGACTCTATCTTCCTTTTCTTCCTCGGTGTACTCTGTGTTTGCGTTGATCTCCTCCTCTGTTTCTTCCTCCCTCTCCATTGATGTAGCTCCACCAGAAGCTGCACCACCAGATGCAGCCGAAGCACCAGATGCAACTGGAGGCTTTGTACTGGCAGCACCAGCAGGCTTCTGGAACAAACAATCAAGTCTAAGGAGGGGCGATGGTAATTATCAACCCACTTATATGTGAAGCGGATCCGCTACTGGTAAGTAAATACGAAATATTGATATGTTCAAGCCCTTGGAAACCCAAATAATGTTACTCAGAAAATAAAGTAAATTTTCATCCCATATTATGATGCAAACACTTGCTCATTCAATAAATTACAAACCTGGCTGATGTGCTCGGCACACTTCTGTAGTAGTTGTTCTTTTGATGTGTTGGATGCCAAGATCTCCTTGATTTGGCCATCATTGCCAACGAAGTACACACTGGGTACATTGAGGACGGGATCTGAGTACTCATATTAAGGAAACTATACTGGTGATAGTTGAAATATTGTTCTTTTAAAGGTAGTCTGAGGTTTACATCAACTTCAAGTTAATTTCTCACAAATGGAAATTTTGAACAGAATTTCAAACTATATTTAGCTCTGCAATGACCTGCCAAATAGTGGCTTTTCTCACCTAAAACCTCTGGTTACCTTTAACCTTCAACCCTGCTTTATCTTTCCAAGTTCTATTAAACTATCGAGCCCTACATTCCATGCTGCCAAACAAATATCCTATTTATTATGAATGAGGCGGGTCATCAAAAACCCATTCCACTCTATTTACGGCAAATCAGTGTCCAAATACAACTAAATATTGAAGTATCCTTCATGTTATGGCCTAGAATCAGTGAAGTGAAAGGATACAGATTTGAGAAAATTGCTGTCCTCCGACACTGTAAGAAAGAAAAAAGAAATTTATTTATCGATTTTTTTTGCTGCAAAATACAAAAGAATCCTCAGAGTATGGATAGACTTAAAGTATACAGAAGGAACTATGTTTGTTATGGATTCTAGTCACTGGAGGAAAATCTGTGCTGCTGCTGCTGCTGCCTACCAAAATAGATCCCATCTTATACATTAAAATTGCAATGCCTCTGGCAGTATTACCTATCTATGTCCTGGCAGTATTACCTATCTATGTCCTGGCAGTATTACCTATCTATGTCCTGGCAGTATTACCTATCTATGTCCTGGCAGTATTACCTATCTATGTCCTGGCAGTATTACCTATCTATGTCCAGTACAAAAATCTTGTTTTGCATGGTATCGAAAAGTTTTGACTGGATAGCAGTAGGCCTATGGAAGGGATAAGGGTGCGCATGGACCAATGACTTCATAAAACATGCATTTTTTTTAGATGTTCTTAGGTTCTTATATTAGACCAATTTGGTTGAGATTAATATCCATATTGTTCATCATAATGGTAATGGGTTCTTTAACTTCATAATTGTAACCAGGTAGGCCTGAACAGCATTTATTCCGTTCCTGTCAGCATTGAAGGAAGCTGCTGATGCTTATGTTGAAAACGGTGTGCAGAAAAAAACCTATGATTTTGTCATTGCACATGGAATGTTAATTTTAAAGCCCATAGCTCTAGCAATACATGACAGATAGCAGTGTTGAAGCTTTTATATTTGAGCAGAGTGAGAATTAGACACAAAACAATAAAAATATGATTATCTGTGGGAGAAATTGCCATCGTAAAGTCATAGGCCTATGGGGATAATGAGTTTTTGGCAAGCAGCTTCATATGACATAGTGACTGAAAACCACAGGGTTATCTGAGAGCAGCCTGTTCTCGCAAAGCTATTGTAACAGACATAAAGTGGGGTTATAACCTGATTGAAAAGAAAGTTTATTTCAGAAGTCACTCACCTATCAACAGGCAACTCTAAAGCCACACAACTTCGATCATCAAAAAACGACGTCACTTCGTTGTCCGCCCATATTGCGTCCATGACTGTAGAAGGTTCGCCGTCATCTGAAAAAAGATTATAATATCGGTACCGGTAGCTACTGGTAGTCTGAGAACGGCGTTAAAATCAAATACAGATTTAAAAATAAGTACTAGTACTGCTTACTGTATAACTTATATGCATAAAAAAATTAAAATAACTAGCACATAGCCAATGACATGTTGATTTGGTTTGAGTGACTGGATGGATGGATGGATGAATGCAAAAAAGAGCTAAAAACACCTAACCTGGTCATAATAATCAAATCCACTTACAAATTGAATGACAGAACTGAACCAATGATGAAAGTTATGTAGGAGAATTGATTTGAAATATAAAGATCAGTATTAAAACTAAAGATAAGTAGCGAATCAAGCACTAACAGTCAATTATATAATAATAATCAATTCAAAAAATCAAATGATGATGAAATGAATAAGCTTAATTTGGTCACCCTTACCTTTGACATACACCAATAGTATTGCTTTTTGTGATGTACACTGAGATATGGCAGATGCAATATCACCATTGAACCATTTCATGACTGCACTTTTTAGTTATCACAGTAGAAAAAGTTGTATAAAAATGGAACAACAGTTCTAGTTTGATGACTGGCTTATTTTGGGTTTTCCAGAAGATGAATTAACTTTAGTAATGAGAGGGAAGAAAATCCAATAAAGAACCGGAAACATCTACACACCTTTTATTGGGCACAAGTCATCCAATCAGTGTAGAGTATTTTAGCTGTTAGCCAATCAGGCAGATTTATTAACACCATGGCGGCAGACCAAGAAAGTCAACAGGATGGAGACCTCCAGAGTCCAACTTCAAACACTGAGCGTCTTCTACCCACCTCAAGGGTTAGAACAATCATGAAGAGCTCTCCAGATGTAGAGAACATATCTCAAGATGCACTCTCAGCTGTGACAGCAGCAACAGTTAGTATTTATTATTTCAACTATAAATAAAATAGAATGATATGAAAATCAGTTACTTATATGTCATTGAATGAGTCATTGGTTGGTAGTCTTTTCACCATTTGCATTTGGTTCTATCAACCATAAGCCATAGCATGGCAGCATGATATCCTGTCTTGACATGACAAGCTTGTCAAAAACAGGCTAGGTAGCATGACTGACTGATCAATGAGAGGGAGTGCATTGGTTGGACTGATAAACCAACTCCTAGTCATTGCATAATAAATGGGCCATGTTATATACTAGGCCTATGTAATTGTATGTCCTTGAATGATGATACATACATACACATTTACATACATATATACATCTGGTAATTTCAAGTCGGTCAAGAGTCAAGTCAAGAGTTCGCCCAAACTATTTCAGGTTAATAAATTAGAAACTTAGCCCCGTACGACTACTGCAGTATTACTGACATGGGCGTGGGGAAATTTTACAAGATGATGCGAAGAAATTGGATCTATCTATTCCTTCAGGCACAAGTTAGGAAAATTATCGAGCAGCGCTAACATTAGCCGTCTTGACAAACTTGTCAAGACAGGTCATGCCAACAAATGATATGCAGTCAGATCAAACAGATGACAAGAAAATTGATACTGATTTACATATATAAAAGGTTAGGGAAAAAGAGCGTTTAAACCACTGCTGCCACACAGGCAATTGTGTGCTCATCGACTTCTGTATAGCTCAAAACTAATGATATGAGGCTGAAATCTCAGCATCGTCACCTAATGGCAAATAACTTTGCACAAACTGATCGTCATAATCAGCGTATGAAATTTATTATCTAGCTAGTTGACAATAATGACATTATCACCCAGTGCGTAAATTGTGTAAATTTCATACCCTAATTTTGAAGATCAGTTTGTACGTATTATTTAAGCCTCGGTTAGTTATCGTTGAGCTAGACAGAATCCAAGCACACATTTGCCTGATTGGCAGCAGTAGTTTAACGCAGCAGAATGTTAGCTCCTTCTGAAGCTGTATGGAGGAAGAAGGCTTCTTAACCTTGACTAGCTACCAAGTCCAGCCTTGAGATTAATGGACTTCAGTATCAAACCCATCAATAGGTTTGGTATGTTTGTTACTGTCGGGTGCCTGAAAGTTTCATGGTTCACAGTTTTTATTCACAAGCATATGATAGTCTGCCATAGCTTGTGTGTGTTGTGAAAATAAAATTCCCAATATACATTAGCTGTGGGCAACATGTGGCCTCTTTGCCAATGTGACCAAATAGATGATCTCTTGCGGCCTAATTGTGGACATAAATGCCTGGAAAATTATTATACAAATATTTTTGTCCCACAGGATGTCCAAGCATGCATTGAATCTGTAAGCATAATCAGGCACTGTAGCTCAGCTACATACATGATTAGCATATTGAGGGAATTCCCAAATCATACTACACAGGGACATCAAAACCATAGGCTCACTGTGCAAACCACTTCCCAAATAGATTCAATTTGAAAAAACCAGAACTGTGAAAATATTGTATTTTTTGACGATATTAAAAGCAATGTTATCAATTTTATTATCGAAATATCCTTTCCTAATATCTTGATGTTACTTGATGTTATAGTAATTATGATCTTTTGGAAAGCTGTCATTTTGAAAAAAAACAATAGAGCAAAAATTATCAACTACAGCGCCCCTCACGTACCCGTACTGCCTTTTGCCTCTGCACTAGAATAACAGGGATGCAGCCCTCAAGGCAACCATATCTAAAGTAATAAATAAGTTTTCCATTAGATAAACGAGATAAGTATTTCTGTTAAGCTGATGTATGTCTTAAAAAGCTGATGTTTCTTGCTGCACACTGCAGTTTTGAATTTGCACAACACATACAGTGCCAAAATATGCCTCCCATTCAAAATGATTACGCCTGACAGATATGATGTGGCGTTTTTTAGTTACGTCTGCGTAATATGTGGCCTTTCAAAAAAAAGGTTGCTTGTATGTATCTTGCCTACGATATAATTTGGAGTTGTCCTGTCTGTAACAGCAACTTGTAGATGCTTGTACAGGCATTCAGTTATTGTTTATGGTAGGGAGAAAAACTGGCATCTTTTGTGTCATAAATAATATGTGATTGTTTCCTGCTTTCCTGAATTCAGATATTCACTGTCCCAAAGAGCGCTGATGCCCCAGCATACTGCACTGCTGTTGCATTTTATCAATCTATTATTTCAGGAGCTGTTCATAAAGGATCTAGCAAAGAAAGTTCATTCATCATTGTCTGATCCATCTGGTGACATTTCATATAACGACTTAGCAAACCTGGTGAACACTGATGATGCGTACAGCTTCTTAGATGGTAGGACCGAGTTTTTAATTGCTTATTAAAATTCTTTTCATTTTCAAAAATAATACGAAAGCTATACAAAATAAATGCAAATTTGAATGTTTCGTTTAGAAAATGTTACAAAAAATTCTGTTTATGTCAAATACGCTGGTGGTGGAATACTGTATACCACTGTAGGCCTATATGGTATACTCATGTCTGAGAAAGATCTTCTATACTTATTTTATGCTCTGTCACCAGTTTTTTTATAACCAATGGATTTTTAAGGTGCTTTACTATGAGCCTGGTTAGCATAACATCTATATTTGTTCAAACTATCTTACATCATAACAGTGATAAATATATGACCCTTTGTTACAGAGATAATACCACGTAAGGTATCAGGTAGAGATATATTAGCTGCTAGGAGAGCAGCAGAGCAGGAGCAGAATGGTGCAGGAGGAGATCACTCGGCTGATGAGGAAGAGGACGAGGAGGAGAAGGAAGCTGATACTGAGGTGAAAATGGAGACAGGAGACGATACTGGGGAGTTGTGACACCTACATAATTACTATACTTTGTCATTTCAGTCTGTATATACCAATCAATGTATCCTTCTCAGTTAATCTGGTTATCTAGAGATACAGTACTATCATTCTCATGACTGCTGTTGGATATCAATATATAAACTTTTCTCCCAGATAGGAAGGAATCAACAAAAAGTGTAACAAACCGAGAATTGTGGTTCTGAGAGCTGATATAGCTGGATGATTTCATGAGCCATTCCTGTACATAAATAAAGTCTGCATATTATACGGCCTAATATAGTGTCTATATCAATTTCTTATTACGCTCTTATTTATCCACCTACTTTGAGCAAAATTCATCTCTATAAAAAGTGAATAGTTATAGGCACCTTTAGTTTTTTTTGTACGCTATTAGGTGATATGATACAGAATAATATCATGTAAAAAAATCAGACCTCTGAATTTATTCGACTCCAAAAGCATGAGCTGCTAAAATAGATGCCATCAAATAAAATGATCGAAGATGAAATTGAATGAGCAAGAGCTTAATCAATGACATCAATACATATATGTGCATGTATCTTGTGTTAGATGAATCACATCAGGTGAGATTTGTTATACAGTGAGATTCCATAGAGATCAATTGGCGAATGTGCCAATATCGGTATTCTTCAATATGAAATGAATGCCTCCAGTCTAGTCTATAAATTTACCCCCCTGTTACTTTTTACTACCAGAGTTCTCATCTTCCCTGTTCTTGTCAGTCTCAGTGTCACTATGATTACTGAGTGTCGAACTACTTCGACTACTGTCACTAGAGCTACTGCTGGAGCTACTACTACTATAGCTACTGCTTGCTCTACTGTTATATCTATTAAGTGCGGGACCCTTCATCTCGTCCCGCACTGTACCCACATCCGTCGAGTAGGAACTCTCTATACTCTTTAGTAACTCCTCCTCAGCATTGTCATAATATCTGCAACATGATCATGTAATACATTATTTGTTTGTTAACATCGATGTGTACGGAGAGCATACAATTATACACCCACACTGATGTAGAGAAATTGGTAGGATTTAAGCCTCTAATCACAGAGGATTCCTACATATGAGATCAGATCAGGGGGTTATTAGTCTTGTCATACGGCCAGTTCTTCTGTTTTGACCAAAAAAATGTGGACACATAACAATGCTAAGGGCCCAGATATAGGTTTATCCTGTCTATAAATGACTTATACATATCCAATGTTCCTCTTTTATAATGGTAATCAATAACAATCTCAAGTTTTGTTTATAGATCCTGAGTTCTCAAAGCACTGATGGAAATTTTTTATTGGAAACCTTCACTGTTATATTTTGTAATTATTGGCCTTGGTACTTGTATGCTTTGTCTTATATTAACTAATTATAATCACCCATTTATCCTCTAAATCAGCTAATTCCTGTTGTCCTTGACAAACAGCCGTTTGATGTAAGCTCCTGTACTTTTGGTACCTGGCTAAGGATTTTTCTAAGTGCAATATCCTAAATAAGGCCTGAGCTAAAACTGTTCGGAAGATTCAGGATGATGAATCTAGAAGATTAGTTGTTACTACTTACGCAGTATTGGGATTTTGTTGGTTTCCTCTTCGACTTGATTCATTTATCTTTTGTTTCTATAAAAATAGAAACAAACAGAGACTATGATGGCTTCCTTTTTCCAGCTGGTAACAACGGTTACTAGCGACTGGTCTCACCCAACCGCCTGATGAGAGGTCAGTCCCTTGGTCCGTGTGTGATCGTTCAATATCTAGGGTCGCAAGGATTGGTGAATTCAAAGGCTGCTATCTCATTAGAGCATGTGAACCCCCAGCAAGTTAATCACAATGGTGTCTAAGTCTGGTCTGAAGTTTGATCAAAAAGTTTTGCTGATTTTGGTGGGTGTAATATTCAGAGTAAGAAACTCAAGACTATTTCCAAGAGATGACAAAATTTTCACTGGAAGTCAACGGGTATTGTTCAGAGAGAAGTGCTGGTTCAATTCTAAGAGTACTGAATTTTCGGAAACATAATATTTTCCATCTCTTGATGTCGGACCAGTTATTACTCAAGACCAACAAAACCAACGACTCTATCCAGACTGATTTAATTGAAATTCTTCTTTGTTTGTCTTCGAAATTGTCGTGTTGATAGTTTTTTCATCCGTATCGTTGATGTTTTTTCTCTGAACTATTGAACTACAGAAAGACGCTGAGCCCTAATTTAAAAAACACTAAGAAGACAACGAACCAATGTTATAGTTATAATACACTTACTTTGGCGAAGCTGCTCATCTTTGCCCAAGGTATAGATTGATCATATGCCTGTATAAAAGCAAAAGAAAATTTCTATAGTACATTTTATTGGATGATTGGCTTCCACTTGTGTTCCACTACTCCAGCAACACAATATACTTTCCTCTCATGTAAGCAACATGTGCCAACATTGTCGATTCATTTTATCAAGGGCATTCCTGCTCTGTCTTCGGAGTTGAAATGAACACTATATCACCAAATCATGGTTAAATCAAAGTCGACGTTGATTCTGATTTCTGTATGCCTTGTGGAAGACGACAGACATACGCATGGTATTCGTACTGTGACTTACCTCCAGGTCCCAGTCCTGTGCCAGTGATTCAGATAGACTTGATCCTGGTATCTCTGGTTCTGCTGCTGCCGCTGGAAGCTCTGTGGTAGTGTGTGTTGAGGTGTGTTCGTTCAGTATTAGATCTTCGATCTCCTGCTGACTCAGTCTATAGAGACTGTTTGATCTCTGACTCATCATCAGTGCCTTCTGGCGAGCCTGCCGCCCCTCGTTGTGAATGACATCATCTAATAGAAATAAAATGGTTTTGTCAATTGCCAAGGGAAAAATAGTCTCAAATATTTGTTAGCTTAGATATCTCTAATAGCTTCAATTCATTGTAAAATGGTTCTATTGTGTGTGTGTTTGTGTTCCATTTGATGTTGTTTGAACCACCGCTGGAACCTGACAGCTTTCTCAGTCGTACTTGTTACAACCCAGACATCCAATTTACGCTGTAAATTCCTCACTGTGGATTAAGCTGCGCATCAGCAGCCCTCCGATTGGCACATTTACTCACCGATCTCTTTAGTGAGACTTGTAAGATCTGTGTCCTCACGACGAAGACCACGAGAAGCTACTGCCTTAGTCATAACCAGTGATCTACAACCCTGCCGCCATGGCTGCCTGCTGACAACAAAATAACAACAACAATTATGATATCTGTCACGGTCTATCGCTGCAGAGAGCTTACTGAAGAAACACCAATGACAGTAGAGAAGATTCCAAGGATCTCTTCGCCCTTAACCTCCTCCTGCAAGGACACTCGCTGCAGAATGCTGCTTTGTAAGCCTGCCTCCCACTATGTCTCTCAACACAACCATAGATACTCAGTGTTAATCTAAACAATAAATGCTATGCAGAAGCTGATTGATGGAAGGCGTTACCAGGTCGACATCGATTTCGGATGACGACCATTCTTCAAATTTGATTTCCTCATATTTGACCAGACTGGCATTGCGTGAGTCTTTGTCATTAAAAATATGCGCATTAAAGACAAGATATGTGAATTAATCAGTGCTGACCTTACCTGTCTGATGTCTACTGACTTTGTATCTAATGGCTGCCAGTTGGGCAATATTGTTATTGCAAATTAACCTGATTTGTGTAATTGTAACCAAATAGTTTCCACTTGATATGAGTTCCTGAATGAGCTGGATTCCGCTCACTGCCTGCTGAAAACTTGATATTATAGTGCACCGGTGATAGATAAATGGTGTGTCTATTGTTGAATCCCAAGAGCATCAATATTACATCTGACTTAATCAATAACTCTCATTAGTTAAACATGGTCTGATTAGACAGTTTCCACCTTTTACAAAACAATGAAAGAAAGTTTGGAAGTTAGTCCAGAATTCAGTTCCGTTCACCGAACAGGTTAGCCGGCCACAACATGAGCCTCCGAATCGCTGGAATGCTGGTATTAAATGAAAAAGCGGACTTTGATAAATCATCATTTCTAGTGTGTTGAGAGAAGAAGTTGCATGTTACACCTTAATTGTCAAACCTTTGCCCCATATAATATGAGGCTGATGTCCGTGGGGAAATAATTAATTTATTAAAGACATTTTGGAGCCTGAAATTTGGCTGCGCTAGTCTTTTATTGTTATTGATGCGCAATAACACTTAAATAAAGACTAGATTGTGATTCTGCAAATCATTGACCTAGTTATTTCAATGTTTACAAGTTTGCGCGAGTATTCCTGGCAGCTGGCAATGTGCACAGGCATAACAAACATACAATCAATATGTCTGTATCTACTACAAATTTGACAAAACAAAGTCAATATATCCCCAAATACCCTGTTCACTGTATGGAACGGTGTTCAGCTGTGACACATAGTCTAAGCTAGTCTTCTTCACAAGCTTGTCGGGCTAAGTGATTGATAATGAAATGTTACTACCAGCTATCCAGACACAGTTTAAGCGCTTAAACTACTGTGACACATTATTCTGTATGTATTTCCTTCAATACTCTGAAGAGTTCTCAGGAATTATATCAAAATTAATCCAAATGCATTCATATCTTCCTGATGTACCATTCTACATCGCTAGTGTAACGGTGCTATTGATAAACTATTTTGGTATCAAGAATCTGGAAAATCAAAAACTGTGACTGATCACCAAATAATTATTTATAACAAACAGTCTGTTAAATTCTTTTTGAATATCCTTTATCGTTGTGTGGTCGATTGAAATGCACAAAACCCTGATTTAATTTGATGGATATGGGAAATATTAGTAAGAGTTGTCTGTCCAATTTTATTGGGAGGGCAATTCTACAGCTATTTTATTGTTAGTTATTGTTGATTTATTTTATAAATTTTATACTTTGATAAGTATTATAGACACTATTGACATTTAGACCTTTGCCAAACTTGATTATATTCGTCTTGGGAGGGGGTATAACTTTGACAAATATTACAGTTTTTACCCAAATTTTACCCTCAGTTACATGAGAACAGCGATGGAGGGAGGGAGTTCATTGAGTACAGTATCGATACAAAAGATATTGTTACCTCCTATCTGTCTGAACCGAGGAGTTTGAGACTGAGACTTCA